>CM051637.1:0-510000 GCA_028020825.1 Podargus strigoides
AAATGGAGAGGCGAAACCATCCTCGTCGTGCGAAAAAAAAAATTGATACACGAAACCGAGGCTGTTTTGCGAAAAAAAATTGAGACGGGAAAATTGCGTCCGTGGGCGGAAAAAAAATGGAGAGGCGAAACCATCCTCGTCGTGCGAAAAAAAAAATTGATACACGAAACTGAGGCTGTTTTGCGAAAAAAAATGAGACGGGAAAATGGCGTCCGTGGGCGGAAAAAAAAATGGAGCCGCGAAACCATCCTCGTCGTGCGAAAAAAAAAATTGATACACGAAACCGACGCTGTTTTGCGAAAAAAAATGGAGACGGGAAAATGGCGTCCGTGGGCGGAAAAAAAAATGGAGAGGCGAAACCATCCTCGTCGTGCGAAAAAAAAAATTAATACACGAAACCGAGGCTGTTTTGAGAAAAAATATTGAGACGGGAAAATGGCGTCCGTGGGCGGAAAAAAAAATGGAGAGGCGAAACCATCCTCGTCGTGCGAAAAAAAAAATTGATACACGAAACTGAGGCTGTTTTGCGAAAAAAAAATGAGACGGGAAAATGGCGTCCGTGGGCGGAAAAAAAAATGGAGCCGCGAAACCATCCTCGTCGTGCGAAAAAAAAAATTGATACACGAAACCGAGGCTGTTTTGCGAAAAAAAATGGAGACGGGAAAATGGCGTCCGTGGGCGGAAAAAAAAATGGAGAGGCGAAACCATCCTCGTCGTGCGAAAAAAAAAATTAATACACGAAACCGAGGCTGTTTTGAGAAAAAATATTGAGACGGGAAAATGGCGTCCGTGGGCGGAAAAAAAAATGTAGAGGCGAAACCATCCTCGTCGTGCGAAAAAAAAAATTGATACACGAAACCGAGGCTGTTTTGCGAAAAAAAATGGAGACGGGAAAATGGCGTCCGTGGGCGGAAAAAAAAATGGAGAGGCGAAACCATCCTCGTCGTGCGAAAAAAAAAATTGATACACGAAACCGAGGCTGTTTTGTGAAAAAAAATTGAGACGGGAAAATGGCGTCCGTGGGCGGAAAAAAAAATGTAGAGGCGAAACCATCCTCGTCGTGCGAAAAAAAAATTAATACACGAAACCGAGGCTGTTTTGCGAAAAAAAATTGAGACGGGAAAATTGCGTCCGTGGGCGGAAAAAAAAATGGAGAGGCGAAACCATCCTCGTCGTGCGAAAAAAAAAATTGATACACGAAACCGAGGCTGTTTTGCGAAAAAAAATTGAGACAGGAAAATTGCGTCCGTGGGCGGAAAAAAAAATGGAGAGGCGAAACCATCCTCGTCGTGCGAAAAAAAAAATTGATACACGAAACTGAGGCTGTTTTGCGAAAAAAAAATGAGACGGGAAAATGGCGTCCGTGGGCGGAAAAAAAAATGGAGCCGCGAAACCATCCTCGTCGTGCGAAAAAAAAAATTGATACACGAAACCGAGGCTGTTTTGCGAAAAAAAATGGAGACGGGAAAATGGCGTCCGTGGGCGGAAAAAAAAATGGAGAGGCGAAACCATCCTCGTCGTGCGAAAAAAAAAATTAATACACGAAACCGAGGCTGTTTTGCGAAAAAAAATTGAGACGGGAAAATGGCGTCCGTGGGCGGAAAAAAAAATGGAGAGGCGAAACCATCCTCGTCGTGCGAAAAAAAAAATTGATACACGAAACTGAGGCTGTTTTGCGAAAAAAAATGAGACGGGAAAATGGCGTCCGTGGGCGGAAAAAAAAATGGAGCCGCGAAACCATCCTCGTCGTGCGAAAAAAAAAATTGATACACGAAACCGACGCTGTTTTGCGAAAAAAAATGGAGACGGGAAAATGGCGTCCGTGGGCGGAAAAAAAAATGGAGAGGCGAAACCATCCTCGTCGTGCGAAAAAAAAAATTAATACACGAAACCGAGGCTGTTTTGAGAAAAAATATTGAGACGGGAAAATGGCGTCCGTGGGCGGAAAAAAAAATGTAGAGGCGAAACCATCCTCGTCGTGCGAAAAAAAAAATTGATACACGAAACCGAGGCTGTTTTGCGAAAAAAAATTGAGACGGGAAAATTGCGTCCGTGGGCGGAAAAAAAAATGGAGAGGCGAAACCATCCTCGTCGTGCGAAAAAAAAAATTGATACACGAAACTGAGGCTGTTTTGCGAAAAAAAAATGAGACGGGAAAATGGCGTCCGTGGGCGGAAAAAAAAATGGAGCCGCGAAACCATCCTCGTCGTGCGAAAAAAAAAATTGATACACGAAACCGACGCTGTTTTGCGAAAAAAAATGGAGACGGGAAAATGGCGTCCGTGGGCGGAAAAAAAAATGGAGAGGCGAAACCATCCTCGTCGTGCGAAAAAAAAAATTAATACACGAAACCGAGGCTGTTTTGAGAAAAAATATTGAGACGGGAAAATGGCGTCCGTGGGCGGAAAAAAAAGTGTAGAGGCGAAACCATCCTCGTCCTGCGAAAAAAAAAATTGATACATGAAACCGAGGCTGTTTTGCGAAAAAAAGTGGAGACGGGAAAATGGCGTCCGTGGGCGGAAAGAAAAAATGGAGAGGCGAAACCATCCTCGTCGTGCGAAAAAAAAAAATTGATACACGAAACCGAGGCTGTTTTGCGAAAAAAAAGTGGAGACGGGAAAACGGCGTCCGTGGGCGGAAAAAAAAATGGAGAGGCGAAACCATCCTCGTCGTGCGAAAAAAAAATTGATACACGAAACCGACGCTGTTTTGCGAAAAAAATTGAGACGGGAAAACGGCGTCCATGGGCGGAAAAAAAAATGGAGAGGAGAAACCATCCTCGTCGTGCGAAAAAAAAAATTAATACACGAAACCGAGGCTGTTTTGCGAAAAAAAATTGAGACGGGAAAAGTGCGTCCCTGGGCGGAAAAAAAAATGGAGACGCGAAACCATCCTCGTCGTGCGAAAAAAAGAATTGATACACGAAACCGAGGCTGTTTTGCGAAAAAAAATTGAGACGGGAAAATTGCGTCCGTGGGCGGAAAAAAAAATGGAGAGGCGAAACCATCCTCGTCGTGCGAAAAAAAAAATTGATACACGAAACCGAGGCTGTTTTGCGAAAAAAAATTGAGACGGGAAAATGGCGTCCGTGGGCGGAAAAAAAAATGGAGAGGCGAAACCATCCTCGTCGTGCGAAAAAAAAAATTGATACACGAAACCGAGGCTGTTTTGCGAAAAAAAATTGAGACGGGAAAATTGCGTCCGTGGGCGGAAAAAAAAATGGAGAGGCGAAACCATCCTCGTCGTGCGAAAAAAAAAATTGATACACGAAACTGAGGCTGTTTTGCGAAAAAAAAATGAGACGGGAAAATGGCGTCCGTGGGCGGAAAAAAAAATGGAGCCGCGAAACCATCCTCGTCGTGCGAAAAAAAAAATTGATACACGAAACCGACGCTG
Organism: Podargus strigoides; assembly: GCA_028020825.1. Taxonomy (NCBI): domain Eukaryota; kingdom Metazoa; phylum Chordata; class Aves; order Caprimulgiformes; family Podargidae; genus Podargus; species Podargus strigoides. The sequence goes on from CM051637.1 coordinate 3,397, forward strand.
TTTTGCGAAAAAAAATGGAGACGGGAAAATGGCGTCCGTGGGCGGAAAAAAAAATGGAGAGGCGAAACCATCCTCGTCGTGCGAAAAAAAAAATTAATACACGAAACCGAGGCTGTTTTGAGAAAAAATATTGAGACGGGAAAATGGCGTCCGTGGGCGGAAAAAAAAATGGAGAGGCGAAACCATCCTCGTCCTGCGAAAAAAAAAATTGATACATGAAACCGAGGCTGTTTTGCGAAAAAAAGTGGAGACGGGAAAATGGCGTCCGTGGGCGGAAAGAAAAAATGGAGAGGCGAAACCATCCTCGTCGTGCGAAAAAAAAAATTGATACACGAAACCGAGGCTGTTTTGCGAAAAAAAAGTGGAGACGGGAAAATGGCGTCCGTGGGCGGAAAAAAAAATGGAGAGGCGAAACCATCCTCGTCGTGCGAAAAAAAAAATTGATACACGAAACCGAGGCTGTTTTGCGAAAAAAAATTGAGACGGGAAAATGGCGTCCGTGGGCGGAAAAAAAAATGGAGAGGCGAAACCATCCTCGTCGTGCGAAAAAAAAAATTGATACACGAAACCGAGGCTGTTATGCGAAAAAAAATTGAGACGGGAAAATTGCGTCCGTGGGCGGAAAAAAAAATGGAGAGGCGAAACCATCCTCGTCGTGCGAAAAAAAAAATTGATACACGAAACCGAGGCTGTTTTGCGAAAAAAAATGGAGACGGGAAAATGGCGTCCGTGGGCGGAAAAAAAAATGGAGCCGCGAAACCATCCTCGTCGTGCGAAAAAAAAAATTGATACACGAAACCGAGGCTGTTTTGCGAAAAAAAATGGAGACGGGAAAATGGCGTCCGTGGGCGGAAAAAAAAATGGAGAGGCGAAACCATCCTCGTCGTGCGAAAAAAAAATTAATACACGAAACCGAGGCTGTTTTGCGAAAAAAAATTGAGACGGGAAAATGGCGTCTGTGGGCGGAAAAAAAAATGGAGACGCGAAACCATCCTCGTCGTGCGAAAAAAAAAATTGATACACGAAACCGAGGCTGTTTTGCGAAAAAAAATGGAGACGGGAAAATGGCGTCCGTGGGCGGAAAAAAAAATGGAGAGGCGAAACCATCCTCGTCGTGCGAAAAAAAAAATTGATACACGAAACCGAGGCTGTTTTGCGAAAAAAAATTGAGACGGGAAAATTGCGTCCGTGGGCGGAAAAAAAAATGGAGAGGCGAAACCATCCTCGTCGTGCGAAAAAAAAAATTAATACACGAAACCGAGGCTGTTTTGCGAAAAAAAATTGAGACGGGAAAATTGCGTCCGTGGGCGGAAAAAAAAATGGAGAGGCGAAACCATCCTCGTCGTGCGAAAAAAAAAATTGATACACGAAACCGAGGCTGTTTTGCGAAAAAAAATTGAGACGGGAAAATGGCGTCCGTGGGCGGAAAGAAAAAATGGAGACGCGAAACCATCCTCGTCGTGCGAAAAAAAAAATTGATACACGAAACCGACGCTGTTTTGCGAAAAAAAATTGAGACGGGAAAATTGCGTCCGTGGGCGGAAAAAAAAATGGAGAGGCGAAACCATCCTCGTCGTGCGAAAAAAAAAATTGATACACGAAACCGAGGCTGTTTTGCGAAAAAAAATTGAGACGGGAAAATGGCGTCCGTGGGCGGAAAAAAAAATGTAGAGGCGAAACCATCCTCGTCGTGCGAAAAAAAAAATTGATACACGAAACCGAGGCTGTTTTGCGAAAAAAAATGGAGACGGGAAAATGGCGTCCGTGGGCGGAAAGAAAAAATGGAGAGGCGAAACCATCCTCGTTGTGCGAAAAAAAAAATTGATACACGAAACCCAGGCTGTTTTGCGAAAAAAAATTGAGACGGGAAAATGGCGTCCGTGGGCAGAAAAAAAAATGGAGAGGCGAAACCATCCTCGTCGTGCGAAAAAAAAAATTGATACACGAAACCGACGCTGTTTTGCGAAAAAAAATTGAGACGGGAAAACAGCGTCCGTGGGCGGAAAAGAAAATGGAGAGGAGAAACCATCCTCGTCGTGCGAAAAAAAAAATTAATACACGAAACCGAGGCTGTTTTGCGAAAAAAAATTGAGACCGGAAAATGGCGTCTGTGGGCGGAAAAAAAAATGGAGAGGCGAAACCATCCTCGTCGTGCGAAAAAAAAAATCGATACACGAAACCGAGGCTGTTTTGCGAAAAAAAATGGAGACGGGAAAATGGCGTCCGTGGGCGGAAAGAAAAAATGGAGAGGCGAAACCATCCACGTCGTGCGAAAAAAAAAATTGATACACGAAACCCAGGCTGTTTTGCGAAAAAAAATTGAGACGGGAAAATGGCGTCCGTGGGCGGAAAAAAAAATGGAGAGGCGAAACCATCCTCGTCGTGCGAAAAAAAAAATTGATACACGAAACCGAGGCTGTTTTGCGAAAAAAAATTGAGACGGGAAAACGGCGTCCGTGGGCGGAAAAAAAAATGGAGAGGCGAAACCATCCTCGTCGTGCGAAAAAAAAAATTGATACACGAAACCGAGGCTGTTTTGCGAAAAAAAATTGAGACGGGAAAATGGCGTCCGTGGGCGGAAAAAAAAAATGGAGAGGCGAAACCATCCTCGTCGTGCGAAAAAAAAAAATTGATACACGAAACCGAGGCTGTTTTGCGAAAAAAAATTGAGACGGGAAAATGGCGTCCGTGGTCGGAAAAAAAAATGGAGAGGCGAAACCATCCTCGTCGTGCGAAAAAAAAATTGATACACGAAACCGAGGCTGTTTTGCGAAAAAAAATTGAGACGGGAAAATTGCGTCCGTGGGCGGAAAAAAAAAATGGAGAGGCGAAACCATCCTCGTCGTGCGAAAAAAAAAATTGATACACGAAACCGAGGCTGTTTTGCGAAAAAAAATTGAGACGGGAAAATGGCGTCCGTGGGCGGAAAAAAAAATGTAGAGGCGAAACCATCCTCGTCGTGCGAAAAAAAAAATTGATACACGAAACCGAGGCTGTTTTGCGAAAAAAAATGGAGACGGGAAAATGGCGTCCGTGGGCGGAAAGAAAAAATGGAGAGGCGAAACCATCCTCGTCGTGCGAAAAAAAAAATTGATACAGGAAACCCAGGCTGTTTTGCGAAAAAAAATTGAGACGGGAAAATGGCGTCCGTGGGCGGAAAAAAAAATGGAGAGGCGAAACCATCCTCGTCGTGCGAAAAAAAAAATTGATACACGAAACCGACGCTGTTTTGCGAAAAAAAATTGAGACGGGAAAACGGCGTCCGTGGGCGGAAAAAAAAATGGAGAGGAGAAACCATCCTCGTCGTGCGAAAAAAAAAATTAATACACGAAACCGAGGCTGTTTTGCGAAAAAAAATTGAGACGGGAAAAGTGCGTCTCTGGGCGGAAAAAAAAATGGAGACGCGAAACCATCCTCGTCGTGCGAAAAAAAAAATTGATACACGAAACCGACGCTGTTTTGCGAAAAAAAATTGAGACGGGAAAATTGCGTCCGTGGGCGGAAAAAAAAATGGAGAGGCGAAACCATCCTCGTCGTGCGAAAAAAAAATTGATACACGAAACCGAGGCTGTTTTGCGAAAAAAAATTGAGACGGGAAAATGGCGTCCGTGGGCGGAAAAAAAAATGTAGAGGCGAAACCATCCTCGTCGTGCGAAAAAAAAAATTGATACACGAAACCGAGGCTGTTTTGCGAAAAAAAATGGAGACGGGAAAATGGCGTCCGTGGGCGGAAAGAAAAAATGGAGAGGCGAAACCATCCTCGTCGTGCGAAAAAAAAAATTGATACAGGAAACCCAGGCTGTTTTGCGAAAAAAAATTGAGACGGGAAAATGGCGTCCGTGGGCGGAAAAAAAAATGGAGAGGCGAAACCATCCTCGTCGTGCGAAAAAAAAAATTGATACACGAAACCGACGCTGTTTTGCGAAAAAAAATTGAGACGGGAAAACGGCGTCCGTGGGCGGAAAAAAAAATGGAGAGGAGAAACCATCCTCGTCGTGCGAAAAAAAAAATTAATACACGAAACCGAGGCTGTTTTGCGAAAAAAAATTGAGACGGGAAAAGTGCGTCTCTGGGCGGAAAAAAAAATGGAGACGCGAAACCATCCTCGTCGTGCGAAAAAAAAAATTGATACACGAAACCGACGCTGTTTTGCGAAAAAAAATTGAGACGGGAAAATTGCGTCCGTGGGCGGAAAAAAAAATGGAGAGGCGAAACCATCCTCGTCGTGCGAAAAAAAAAATTGATACACGAAACCGACGCTGTTTTGCGAAAAAAAATTGAGACGGGAAAATGGCGTCCGTGGGCTGAAAAAAAAATGTAGAGGCGAAACCATCCTCGTCGTGCGAAAAAAAAAATTGATACACGAAACCGAGGCTGTTTTGCGAAAAAAAATGGAGACGGGCAAATGGCGTCCGTGGGCGGAAAGAAAAAATGGAGAGGCGAAACCATCCTGGTCGTGCGAAAAAAAAAATTGATACACGAAACCCAGGCTGTTTTGCGAAAAAAAATTGAGACGGGAAAATGGCGTCCGTGGGCGGAAAAAAAAATGGAGAGGCGAAACCATCCTCGTCGTGCGAAAAAAAAAATTGATACACGAAACCGAGGCTGTTTTGCGAAAAAAAAATGAGACGGGAAAACGGCGTCCGTGGGGGGAAAAAAAAATGGAGAGGCAAAACCATCCTCGTCGTGCGAAAAAAAAAATTGATACACGAAACCGAGGCTGTTTTGCGAAAAAAAATTGAGACGGGAAAATGGCGTCCGTGGGCGGAAAAAAAAATGTAGAGGCGAAACCATCCTCGTTGTGCGAAAAAAAAAATTGATACACGAAACCGAGGCTGTTTTGCGAAAAAAAATGGAGACGGGAAAATGGCGTCCGTGGGCGGAAAAAAAAAATGGAGAGGCGAAACCATCCTCGTCGTGCGAAAAAAAAAAATTGATACACGAAACCGACGCTGTTTTGCGAAAAAAAATTGAGACGGGAAAATGGCGTCCGTGGGCGGAAAAAAAAATGGAGAGGCAAAACCATCCTCGTCGTGCGAAAAAAAAAATTGATACACGAAACCGAGGCTGTTTTGCGAAAAAAAATTGAGACGGAAAAAAGGCGTCCGTGGGCGGAAAAAAAAATGGAGAGGCGAAACCATCCTCGTTGTGCGAAAAAAAAATTGATACACGAAACCGAGGCTGTTTTGCGAAAAAAAATTGAGACGGGAAAATGGCGTCCGTGGGCTGAAAAAAAAAATGGAGACACGAAACCATCCTCGTCGTGCGAAAAAAAAAATTGATACACGAAACCGAGGCTGTTTTGCGAAAAAAAATGGAGACGGGAAAATTGCGTCCGTGGGCGGAAAAAAAAATGGAGAGGCGAAACCATCCTCGTCGTGCGAAAAAAAAAAATTGATACACGAAACCGACGCTGTTTTGCGAAAAAAAATTGAGACGGGAAAATGGCGTCCGTGGGCGGAAAAAAAAAATGGACAGGCGAAACCATCCTCGTCGTGCGAAAAAAAAAATTGATACACGAAACCGAGGCTGTTTTGCGAAAAAAAATGGAGACGGGAAAATGGCGTCCGTGGGCGGAAAAAAAAAATGGAGAGGCGAAACCATCCTCGTCGTGCGAAAAAAAAAAATTGATACACGAAACCGAGGCTGTTTTGCGAAAAAAAATTGAGACGGGGAAATGGCGTCCGTGGTCGGAAAAAAAAATGGAGAGGCGAAACCATCCTCGTCGTGCGAAAAAAAAAATTGATACACGAAACCGAGGCTGTTTTGCGAAAAAAAATTGAGACGGGAAAATGGCGTCCGTGGGCGGAAAAAAAAAATGGAGAGGCGAAACCATCCTCGTCGTGCGAAAAAAAAAATTGATACACGAAACGGACGCTGTTTTGCGAAAAAAAATTGAGACGGGAAAATGGCGTCCGTGGGCGGAAAAAAAAATGGAGACGCGAAACCATCCTCGTCGTGCGAAAAAAAAAATTGATACACGAAACCGAGGCTGTTTTGCGAAAAAAAATTGAGACGGGAAAACGGCGTCCGTGGGCGGAAAAAAAAATGGAGAGGCGAAACCATCCTCGTCGTGCGAAAAAAAAAAATTGATACACGAAACCGACGCTGTTTTGCGAAAAAAAATGGAGACGGGAAAATGGCGTCCGTGGGCGGAAAAAAAAAATGGAGAGGCGAAACCATCCTCGTCGTGCGAAAAAAAAAATTGATACACGAAACCGAGGCTGTTTTGCGAAAAAAAATTGAGACGGGAAAATGGCGTCCGTGGGCGGAAAAAAAAATGGAGACGCGAAACCATCCTCGTCGTGCGAAAAAAAAAATTGATACACGAAACCGAGGCTGTTTTGCGAAAAAAAATTGAGACGGGAAAATGGCGTCCGTGGGCGGAAAAAAAAAATGGAGAGGCGAAACCATCCTCGTCGTGCGAAAAAAAAAATTGATACACGAAACCGACGCTGTTTTGCGAAAAAAAATTGAGACGGGAAAATGGCGTCCGTGGGCGGAAAAAAAAATGGAGACGCGAAACCATCCTCGTCGTGCGAAAAAAAAAATTGATACACGAAACCGAGGCTGTTTTGCGAAAAAAAATTGAGACGGGAAAACGGCGTCCGTGGGCGGAAAAAAAAATGGAGAGGCGAAACCATCCTCGTCGTGCGAAAAAAAAAAATTGATACACGAAACCGAGGCTGTTTTGCGAAAAAAAATGGAGACGGGAAAATTGCGTCCGTGGGCGGAAAAAAAAATGGAGAGGCGAAACCATCCTCGTCGTGCGAAAAAAAAAATTGATACACGAAACCGAGGCTGTTTTGCGAAAAAAAATGGAGACGGGAAAATGGCGTCCGTGGGCGGAAAAAAAAAATGGAGAGGCGAAACCATCCTCGTCGTGCGAAAAAAAAAATTGATACACGAAACCGAGGCTGTTTTGCGAAAAAAAATTGAGACGGGAAAATGGCGTCCGTGGGCGGAAAAAAAAATGGAGACGCGAAACCATCCTCGTCGTGCGAAAAAACAAATTGATACACGAAACCGAGGCTGTTTTGCGAAAAAAAATTGAGACGGGAAAATGGCGTCCGTGGGCGGAAAAAAAAAATGGAGACGCGAAACCATCCTCGTCGTGCGAAAAAAAAAATTGATACACGAAACGGACGCTGTTTTGCGAAAAAAAATTGAGACGGGAAAATGGCGTCCGTGGGCGGAAAAAAAAATGGAGACGCGAAACCATCCTCGTCGTGCGAAAAAAAAAATTGATACACGAAACCGAGGCTGTTTTGCGAAAAAAAATGGAGACGGGAAAATGGCGTCCGTGGGCGGAAAAAAAAAATGGAGAGGCGAAACCATCCTCGTCGTGCGAAAAAAAAAATTGATACACGAAACCGACGCTGTTTTGCGAAAAAAAATTGAGATGGGAAAATTGCGTCCGTGGGCGGAAAAAAAAATGGAGACGCGAAACCATCCTCGTCGTGCGAAAAAAAAAATTGATACACGAAACCGAGGCTGTTTTGCGAAAAAAAATTGAGACGGGAAAATGGCGTCCGTGGGCGGAAAAAAAAAATGGAGACGCGAAACCATCCTCGTCGTGCGAAAAAAAAAATTGATACACGAAACGGACGCTGTTTTGCGAAAAAAAATTGAGACGGGAAAACGGCGTCCGTGGGCGGAAAAAAAAATGGAGAGGCGAAACCATCCTCGTCGTGCGAAAAAAAAAATTGATACACGAAACCGAGGCTGTTTTGCGAAAAAAAATGGAGACGGGAAAATGGCGTCCGTGGGCGGAAAAAAAAATGGAGAGGCGAAACCATCCTCGTCGTGCGAAAAAAAAAATTGATACACGAAACCGAGGCTGTTTTGCGAAAAAAAATTGAGACGGGAAAATGGCGTCCGTGGGCGGAAAAAAAAATTGAGAGGCGAAACCATCCTCGTCGTGCGAAAAAAAAAATTGATACGCGAAACCGACGCTGTTTTGCGAAAAAAAATTGAGACGGGAAAAGTGCGTCCGTGGGCGGAAAAAAAAATGGAGAGGCGAAACCATCCTCGTTGTGCGAAAAAAAAAATTGATACACGAAACTGACGCTGTTTTGCGAAAAAAAATGGAGACGGGAAAATGGCGTCCGTGGGCGGAAAAAAAAAATGGAGAGGCGAAACCATCCTCGTCGTGCGAAAAAAAAAATTGATACACGAAACGGACGCTGTTTTGCGAAAAAAAATTGAGACGGGAAAATTGCGTCCGTGGGCGGAAAAAAAAATGGAGAGGCGAAACCATCCTTGTCGTGCGAAAAAAAAAATTGATACACGAAACCGAGGCTGTTTTGCGAAAAAAAATTGAGACGGGAAAATGGCGTCCGTGGGCGGAAAAAAAAATGTAGAGGCGAAACCATCCTCGTCGTGCGAAAAAAAAAATTGATACACGAAACCGAGGCTGTTTTGCGAAAAAAAATGGAGACGGGAAAATGGCGTCCGTGGGCGGAAAGAAAAAATGGAGAGGCGAAACCATCCTCGTCGTGCGAAAAAAAAAATTGATACAGGAAACCCAGGCTCTTTTGCGAAAAAAAATTGAGACGGGAAAATGGCGTCCGTGGTCGGAAAATAAAGTGGAGAGGAGAAACCATCCTCGTCGTGCGAAAAAAAAAATTAATACACGAAACAGAGGCTGTTTTGCGAAAAAAAATTGAGACGGGAAAAGTGCGTCCCTGGGCGGAAAAAAAAATGGAGACGCGAAACCATCCTCGTCGTGCGAAAAAAAAAATTGATACACGAAACCGACGCTGTTTTGCGAAAAAAAATTGAGACGGGAAAATTGCGTCCGTGGGCGGAAAAAAAAATGGAGAGGCGAAACCATCCTCGTCGTGCGAAAAAAAAAATTGATACACGAAACCGAGGCTGTTTTGCGAAAAAAAATTGAGACGGGAAAATGGCGTCCGTGGGCGGAAAAAAAAATGTAGAGGCGAAACCATCCTCGTCGTGCGAAAAAAAAAATTGATACACGAAACCGAGGCTGTTTTGCGAAAAAAAATGGAGACGGGAAAATGGCGTCAGTGGGCGGAAAGAAAAAATGGAGAGGCGAAACCATCCTCGTCGTGCGAAAAAAAAAATTGATACACGAAACCCAGGCTGTTTTGCGAAAAAAAATTGAGACGGGAAAATGGCGTCCGTGGGCGGAAAAAAAAATGGAGAGGCGAAACCATCCTCGTCGTGCGAAAAAAAAAATTGATACACGAAACCGAGGCTGTTTTGCGAAAAAAAATTGAGACGGGAAAACGGCGTCCGTGGGCGGAAAAAAAAATGGAGACGCGAAACCATCCTCGTCCTGCGAAAAAAAAAATTGATACACGAAACCGACGCTGTTTTGCGAAAAAAAATTGAGACGGGAAAATGGCGTCCGTGGGCGGAAAAAAAAATGTAGAGGCGAAACCATCCTCGTCGTGCGAAAAAAAAAATTGATACACGAAACCGAGGCTGTTTTGCGAAAAAAAATGGAGACGGGAAAATGGCGTCCGTGGGCGGAAAACAAAATGGAGACGCGAAACCATCCTCGTCGTGCGAAAAAAGTAATTGATACACGAAATTGAGGCTCTTTTGCGAAAAAAATGGAGACGGGAAAATGGTGTCCGTGGGCGGAAAAAAAAATGGAGACGCGAAACCATCCTCGTCGTGCGAAAAAAAAATTGATACACGAAACCAAGGCTGTTTTGCGAAAAAAAATGGAGACGGGAAAATGGCGTCCGTGGGCGGAAAAAAAAAATGGAGACGTGAAACCATCCTCGTCGTGCGAAAAAACAAATTGATACACGAAACCAACGCTGTTTTGCGAAAAAAAATGGAGACGGGAAAATGGCGTCCGTGGGCGGAAAAAAAAAATGGAGACACGAAACCATCCTCGTCGTGCAAAAAAAAAAATTGATACACGAAACCGAGGCTGTTTTGCGAAAAAAAATGGAGACGGGAAAATGGCGTCCGTGGGCGGAAAAAAAAATGGAGACGCGAAACCATCCTCGTCGTGCGAAAAAAAAAATTGATACACGAAACCGAGGCTGTTTTGCGAAAAAAAATGGAGACGGGAAAATGGCGTCCGTGGGCGGAAAAAAAAATGGAGACGCGAAACCATCCTCGTCGTGCGAAAAAAAAAATTGATACACGAAACCGAGGCTGTTTTGCGAAAAAAAATGGAGACGGGAAAATGGCATCAGTGAGCGAAAAAAAAATGGAGAGGCGAAACCATCCTCGTCGTGCGAAAAAAAAAATTGATACACGAAACGGAGGCTGTTTTTCGAAAAAAAATTTAGACGGGAAAATGGCATCAGTGAGCGAAAAAAAAATGGAGACGGGAAACCATCCTCGTCGTACGAAAAAAAAAATTGATAGACGAAACCGAGGCTGTTTTGCGAAAAAAAATGGAGACGGGAAAATGGCGTCCGTGGGCGGAAAAAAAAATGGAGACGCGAAACCATCCTCGTCGTGCAAAAAAAAAAATTGATACACGAAACCGAGGCTGTTTTGCGAAAAAAAATTGAGACGGGAAAATGGCGTCCGTGGGCGGAAAGAAAAATGGAGACGCGAAACCATCCTCGTCGTGCGAAAAAAAAAATTGATACACGAAACCGAGGCTGTTTTGCGAAAAAAAATGGAGACGGGAAAATGGCGTCCGTGGGCGGAAAAAAAAATGGAGACGCGAAACCATCCTCGTCGTGCGCAAAAAAAAATTGATACACGAAACCGAGGCTGTTTTGCGAAAAAAAATGGAGACGGGAAAATGGCGTCCGTGGGCGGAAAAAAAAATGGAGACGCGAAACCATCCTCGTCGTGCGAAAAAAAAATTGATACACAAAACTGACGCTGTTTTGCGAAAAAAAATGGAGACGGGAAAATGGCGTCCGTGGGCGGAAAAAAAAATGGAGACGCGAAACCATCCTCGTCGTGCGAAAAAAAAAATTGATACACGAAACCGAGGCTGTTTTGCGAAAAAAAATGGAGACGGGAAAATGGCGTCCGTGGGCGGAAAAAAAAATGGAGACGCGAAACCATCCTCGTCGTGCAAAAAAAAAAATTGATACACGAAACCGAGGCTGTTTTGCGAAAAAAAATGGAGACGGGAAAATGGTGTCCGTGGGCGGAAAAAAAAATGGAGACGCGAAACCATCCTCGTCGTGCGAAAAAAAAAATTGATACACGAAACTGACGCTGTTTTGCGAAAAAAAATGGAGACGGGAAAATGGCGTCCGTGGGCGGAAAAAAAAATGGAGACGCGAAACCATCCTCGTCGTGCGAAAAAAAAATTGATACACGAAACGGAGGCTGTTTTTCGAAAAAAAATTTAGACGGGAAAATGGCATCAGTGAGTGAAAAAAAAATGGAGATGCGAAACCATCCTCGTCGTGCGAAAAAAAAAATTGATAGACGAAACCGAGGCTGTTTTGCGAAAAAAAATGGAGACGGGAAAATGGCGTCCGTGGGCGGAAAAAAAAATGGAGACGCGAAACCATCCTCGTCGTGCGAAAAAAAAAATTGATACACGAAAGTGACGCTGTTTTGCGAAAAGAAATAGAGACGGGAAAATGGCGTCCGTGGGCGGAAAAAAAAATGGAGAGGCGAAACCATCCTCGTCGTGCGAAAAAAAAAATTGATACACGAAACCGACGCTGTTTTGCGAAAAAAAATGGAGATGGGAAAATGGCGTCCGTGGGCGGAAAAAAAAATGGAGACGCGAAACCATCCTCGTCGTGCGAAAAAAAAAATTGATACACGAAACCGAGGCTGTTTTGCGAAAAAAAATGGAGACGGGAAAATGGCGTCCGTGGGCGGAAAAAAAAATGGAGACGCGAAACCATCCTCGTCGTGCAAAAAAAAAAATTGATACACGAAACCGAGGCTGTTTTGCGAAAAAAAATTGAGACGGGAAAATGGCGTCCGTGGGCGGAAAGAAAAATGGAGACGCGAAACCATCCTCGTCGTGCGAAAAAAAAAATTGATACACGAAACCGAGGCTGTTTTGCGAAAAAAAATGGAGACGGGAAAATGGCGTCCGTGGGCGGAAAAAAAAATGGAGACGCGAAACCATCCTCGTCGTGCGCAAAAAAAAATTGATACACGAAACCGAGGCTGTTTTGCGAAAAAAAATGGAGACGGGAAAATGGCGTCCGTGGGCGGAAAAAAAAATGGAGACGCGAAACCATCCTCGTCGTGCGAAAAAAAAATTGATACACAAAACTGACGCTGTTTTGCGAAAAAAAATGGAGACGGGAAAATGGCGTCCGTGGGCGGAAAAAAAAATGGAGACGCGAAACCATCCTCGTCGTGCGAAAAAAAAAATTGATACACGAAACCGAGGCTGTTTTGCGAAAAAAAATGGAGACGGGAAAATGGCGTCCGTGGGCGGAAAAAAAAATGGAGACGCGAAACCATCCTCGTCGTGCAAAAAAAAAAATTGATACACGAAACCGAGGCTGTTTTGCGAAAAAAAATTGAGACAGGAAAATGGCATCAGTGAGCGAAAAAAAAATGGAGACGCGAAACCATCCTCGTCGTGCGAAAAAAAAAATTGATACACGAAACTGACGCTGTTTTGCGAAAAAAAATGGAGACGGGAAAATGGCGTCCGTGGGCGGAAAAAAAAATGGAGACGCGAAACCATCCTCGTCGTGCGAAAAAAAAATTGATACACGAAACGGAGGCTGTTTTTCGAAAAAAAATTTAGACGGGAAAATGGCATCAGTGAGTGAAAAAAAAATGGAGATGCGAAACCATCCTCGTCGTGCGAAAAAAAAAATTGATAGACGAAACCGAGGCTGTTTTGCGAAAAAAAATGGAGACGGGAAAATGGCGTCCGTGGGCGGAAAAAAAAATGGAGACGCGAAACCATCCTCGTCGTGCGAAAAAAAAAATTGATACACGAAAGTGACGCTGTTTTGCGAAAAGAAATAGAGACGGGAAAATGGCGTCCGTGGGCGGAAAAAAAATGGAGAGGCGAAACCATCCTCGTCGTGCGAAAAAAAAAATTGATACACGAAACCGACGCTGTTTTGCGAAAAAAAATGGAGATGGGAAAATGGCGTCCGTGGGCGGAAAAAAAAATGGAGACGCGAAACCATCCTCGTCGTGCGAAAAAAAAAATTGATACACGAAACCGAGGCTGTTTTGCGAAAAAAAATGGAGACGGGAAAATGGCGTCCGTGGGCGGAAAAAAAAATGGAGACGCGAAACCATCCTCGTCGTGCGAAAAAAAAATTGATACACAAAACTGACGCTGTTTTGCGAAAAAAAATGGAGACGGGAAAACGGCGTCCGTGGGCAGAAAAAAAAATGGAGACGTGAAACCATCCTCGTCGTGCGAAAAAAAAAATTGATACACGAAACCGAGGCTGTTTTGCGAAAAAAAATGGAGACGGGAAAATGGCGTCCGTGGGCTGAAAAAAAAATGGAGACGCGAAACCATCCTCGTTGTGCGAAAAAAAAAATTGATACACGAAACCGAGGCTGTTTTGCGAAAAAAAATGGAGACGGGAAAATGGCGTCCGTGGGCGGAAAAAAAAATGGAGACGCGAAACCATCCTCGTCGTGCGAAAAAAAAAATTGATACACGAAACCGAGGCTGTTTTGCGAAAAAAAATGGAGACGGGAAAATGGCGTCCGTGGGCGGAAAACAAAATGGAGACGCGAAACCATCCTCGTCGTGCGAAAAAAGAAATTGATACACGAAATTGAGGCTGTTTTGCGAAAAAAAATGGAGACGGGAAAATGGCGTCCGTGTGCCGAAAAAAAAATGGAGAGGCGAAGCCATTCTTGTCGTGCGAAAAAGAAAAAATGATACACTAAACTGACGCTGTTTTGCGAAAAAAAATGGCCACGGGAAAATGGCGTCCGTGGGCGGAAAAAAAAATGGAGACGCGAAACCATCCTCGTCGTGCGAAAAAAAAATTTATACACGAAACTGACGCTATTTTGCAAAAAAAAATGGAGACGGGAAAATGGCGTCCGTGGGCGGAAAAAAAAATGGAGAGTCGAAACCATTCTCGTCGTGCGAAAAAAAAAATTGATACACGAAACCGAGGCTGTTTTGCGAAAAAAAATGGAGACGGGAAAATGGCGTCCGTGGGCGGAAAAAAAAATGGAGACGTGAAACCATCCTCGTCGTGCGAAAAAAAAAAATTGATACACGAAACCAACGCTGTTTTGCGAAAAAAAATGGAGACGGGAAAATGGCGTCCGTGGGCGGAAAAAAAAATGGAGACGCGAAACCATCCTCGTCGTGCAAAAAAAAAAATTGATACACGAAACCGAGGCTGTTTTGCCAAAAAAAATGGAGACGGGAAAATGGCGTCCGTGGGCGGAAAAAAAAATGGAGACGCGAAACTATCCTCGTCGTGCGAAAAAAAAAATTGATACACGAAACCGAGGCTGTTTTGCGAAAAAAAATTGAGACGGGAAAATGGCGTCCGTGGGCGGAAAAAAAAATGGAGAGGCGAAACCATTCTCGTCGTGCGAAAAAGCAAATTGATACACGAAACCGAGGCTGTTTTGCAAAAAAAAATGGAGACGGGAAAATGGCGTCCGTGGGCGGAAAACAAAATGGAGAGGCGAAACCATCCTCGTCGTGCGAAAAAAAATTGATACACGAAACCGAGGCTGTTTTGCGAAAAAAAATTGAGACGGGAAAATGGCGTCCGTGGGCGGAAAAAAAAATGGAGAGGCGAAACCATTCTCGTCGTGCGAAAAAAAAAATTGATACACGAAACCGAGGCTGTTTTGCGAAAAAAAATGGAGACGGGAAAATGGCGTCCGTGGGCCGAAAAAAAAATGGAGAGGCGAAACCATCCTCGTCGTGCGAAAAAAAAAATTGATACACGAAACCGAGGCTGTTTTGCGAAAAAAAATGGAGACGGGAAAATGGCGTCCGTGGGCGGAAAAAAAAATGGAGAGGCGAAACCATCCTCGTCGTGCGAAAAAAAAAATTGATACACGAAACCGAGGCTGTTTTGCGAAAAAAAATGGAGACGGGAAAATGGTGTCCGTGGGCGGAAAAAAAAATGGAGAGGCGAAACCATCCTCGTCGTGCGAAAAAAAAAATTGATACACGAAACCGAGGCTGTTTTGCGAAAAAAAATGGAGACGGGAAAATGGCGTCCGTGGGCGGAAAAAAAAATGGAGACGCGAAACCATCCTCGTCGTGCGAAAAAAAAAATTGATACACGAAACCGAGGCTGTTTTGCGAAAAAAAATGGAGACGGGAAAATGGCGTCCGTGGGCGGAAAACAAAATGGAGACGCGAAACCATCCTCGTCGTGCGAAAAAAAAAATTGATACACGAAACCGACGCTGTTTTGCGAAAAGAAATAGAGACGGGAAAATGGCGTCCGTGAGCGGAAAAAAAAATGGAGAGGCGAAACCATCCTCGTCGTGCGAAAAAAAAAATTGATACACGAAACCGAGGCTGTTTTGCGAAAAAAAATGGAGACGGGAAAATGGCGTCCGTGGGCTGAAAAAAAAATGGAGAGGCGAAACCATCCTCATCGTGCGAAAAAAAAAATTGATACACGAAATTGAGGCTGTTTTGCGAAAAAAAATGGAGACGGGAAAATGGCGTCCGTGGGCGGAAAAAAAAATGGAGAGGCGAAACCATCCTCGTCGTGCGAAAAAAAATTGATACACGAAACCGAGGCTGTTTTGCAAAAAAAAATGGAGACGGGAAAATGGCGTCCGTGGGCGGAAAAAAAAATGGAGACGCGAAACCATCCTCGTCGTGCGAAAAAAAAAATTGAGACACGAAACCGACGTTGTTTTGCGGAAAAAAAATTGAGACGGGAGAATGGCGTCCATGGGCGAAAAAAAAAAATGGAGACGTGAAACCATCCTCGTCGTGCGAAAAAAAAAATTGATACAGGAAACCGACGCTGTTTTGCGAAAAAAAATGGAGACGGGAAAATGGCGTCCGTTGGCGGAAAAAAAAATGGAGAGGCGAACCCATCCTCGTCGTGCGAAAAAAAAAATTGATACACGAAACCGAGGCTGTTTTGCGAAAAAAAATGGAGACGGGAAAATGGCATCAGTGAGCGAAAAAAAAATGGAGACGCGAAACCATCCTCGTCGTGCGAAAAAAAAAATTGATACACGAAACTGACGCTGTTTTGCGAAAAAAAATGGAGACGGGAAAATGGCGTCCGTGGGCAGAAAAAAAAATGGAGACGCGAAACCATCCTCGTCGTGCGAAAAAAATATTGATACAGAAAGGGAGGCTGTTTTTCGAAAAAAAATTTAGACGGGAAAATGGCATCAGTGAGCGAAAAAAAAATGGAGACGCGAAACCATCCTCGTCGTGCGAAAAAAAAAATTGATACAGGAAACCGAGGCTGTTTTGCGAAAAAAAATGGAGACGGGAAAATGGCGTCCGTGGGCGGAAAAAAAAATGGAGACGCGAAACCATCCTCGTCGTGCGAAAAAAAAAATTGATACAGGAAACCGAGGCTGTTTTGCGAAAAAAAATGGAGACGGGAAAATGGCGTCCGTGGGCGGAAAAAAAAATGGAGACGCGAAACCATCCTCGTCGTGCGAAAAAAAAATTGATACACAAAACTGACGCTGTTTTGCGAAAAAAAATGGAGACGGGAAAACGGCGTCCGTGGGCGGAAAAAAAAATGGAGACGTGAAACCATCCTCGTCGTGCGAAAAAAAAAATTGATACACGAAACCGAGGCTGTTTTGTGAAAAAAAATGGAGACGGGAAAATGGCGTCCGTGGGCGGAAAAAAAAATGGAGAGGCGAAACCATCCTCGTCGTGCGAAAAAAAATTGATACACGAAACCGAGGCTGTTTTGCAAAAAAAAATTGAGACGGGAAAATGGCGTCCGTGGGCGGAAAAAAAAATGGAGACGCGAAACCATCCTCGTCGTGCGAAAAAAAAAATTGAGACACGAAACCGACGTTGTTTTGCGGAAAAAAAATTGAGACGGGAGAATGGCGTCCATGGGCGAAAAAAAAAAATGGAGACGTGAAAACATCCTCGTCGTGCGAAAAAAAAAATTGATACAGGAAACCGACGCTGTTTTGCGAAAAAAAATGGAGACGGGAAAATGGCGTCCGTGGGCGGAAAAAAAAATGGAGAGGCGAAACCATCCTCGTCGTGCGAAAAAAAAAATTGATACACGAAACCGAGGCTGTTTTGCGAAAAAAAATGGAGACGGGAAAATGGCGTCCGTGGGCGGAAAAAAAAATGGAGACGTGAAACCATCCTCGTCGTGCGAAAAAAAAAATTGATACACGAAACCGAGGCTGTTTTGCGAAAAAAAATGGAGACGGGAAAATGGTGTCCGTGGGCGGAAAAAAAAATGGAGAGGCGAAACCATCCTCGTCGTGCGAAAAAAAAAATTGATACACGAAACCGAGGCTGTTTTGCGAAAAAAAATGGAGACGGGAAAATGGCGTCCGTGGGCGGAAAAAAAAATGGAGACGCGAAACCATCCTCGTCGTGCGAAAAAAAAAATTGATACACGAAACCGAGGCTGTTTTGCGAAAAAAAATGGAGACGGGAAAATGGCGTCCGTGGGCGGAAAACAAAATGGAGACGCGAAACCATCCTCGTCGTGCGAAAAAAAAAATTGATACACGAAACCGACGCTGTTTTGCGAAAAGAAATAGAGACGGGAAAATGGCGTCCGTGGGCGGAAAAAAAAATGGAGAGGCGAAACCATCCTCGTCGTGCGAAAAAAAAAATTGATACACGAAACCGAGGCTGTTTTGCGAAAAAAAATGGAGACGGGAAAATGGCGTCCGTGGGCTGAAAAAAAAATGGAGAGGCGAAACCATCCTCATCGTGCGAAAAAAAAAATTGATACACGAAATTGAGGCTGTTTTGCGAAAAAAAATGGAGACGGGAAAATGGCGTCCGTGGGCGGAAAAAAAAATGGAGAGGCGAAACCATCCTCGTCGTGCGAAAAAAAATTGATACACGAAACCGAGGCTGTTTTGCAAAAAAAAATGGAGACGGGAAAATGGCGTCCGTGGGCGGAAAAAAAAATGGAGACGCGAAACCATCCTCGTCGTGCGAAAAAAAAAATTGAGACACGAAACCGACGTTGTTTTGCGGAAAAAAAATTGAGACGGGAGAATGGCGTCCATGGGCGAAAAAAAAAAATGGAGACGTGAAACCATCCTCGTCGTGCGAAAAAAAAAATTGATACAGGAAACCGACGCTGTTTTGCGAAAAAAAATGGAGACGGGAAAATGGCGTCCGTTGGCGGAAAAAAAAATGGAGAGGCGAACCCATCCTCGTCGTGCGAAAAAAAAAATTGATACACGAAACCGAGGCTGTTTTGCGAAAAAAAATGGAGACGGGAAAATGGCATCAGTGAGCGAAAAAAAAATGGAGACGCGAAACCATCCTCGTCGTGCGAAAAAAAAAATTGATACACGAAACTGACGCTGTTTTGCGAAAAAAAATGGAGACGGGAAAATGGCGTCCGTGGGCAGAAAAAAAAATGGAGACGCGAAACCATCCTCGTCGTGCGAAAAAAATATTGATACAGAAAGGGAGGCTGTTTTTCGAAAAAAAATTTAGACGGGAAAATGGCATCAGTGAGCGAAAAAAAAATGGAGACGCGAAACCATCCTCGTCGTGCGAAAAAAAAAATTGATACAGGAAACCGAGGCTGTTTTGCGAAAAAAAATGGAGACGGGAAAATGGCGTCCGTGGGCGGAAAAAAAAATGGAGACGCGAAACCATCCTCGTCGTGCGAAAAAAAAAATTGATACAGGAAACCGAGGCTGTTTTGCGAAAAAAAATGGAGACGGGAAAATGGCGTCCGTGGGCGGAAAAAAAAATGGAGACGCGAAACCATCCTCGTCGTGCGAAAAAAAAATTGATACACAAAACTGACGCTGTTTTGCGAAAAAAAATGGAGACGGGAAAACGGCGTCCGTGGGCGGAAAAAAAAATGGAGACGTGAAACCATCCTCGTCGTGCGAAAAAAAAAATTGATACACGAAACCGAGGCTGTTTTGTGAAAAAAAAATGGAGACGGGAAAATGGCGTCCGTGGGCGGAAAAAAAAATGGAGAGGCGAAACCATCCTCGTCGTGCGAAAAAAAATTGATACACGAAACCGAGGCTGTTTTGCAAAAAAAAATTGAGACGGGAAAATGGCGTCCGTGGGCGGAAAAAAAAATGGAGACGCGAAACCATCCTCGTCGTGCGAAAAAAAAAATTGAGACACGAAACCGACGTTGTTTTGCGGAAAAAAAATTGAGACGGGAGAATGGCGTCCATGGGCGAAAAAAAAAAATGGAGACGTGAAAACATCCTCGTCGTGCGAAAAAAAAAATTGATACAGGAAACCGACGCTGTTTTGCGAAAAAAAATGGAGACGGGAAAATGGCATCAGTGAGCGAAAAAAAAATGGAGACGCGAAACCATCCTCGTCGTGCGAAAAAAAAAATTGATACACGAAACTGACGCTGTTTTGCGAAAAAAAATGGAGACGGGAAAATGGCGTCCGTGGGCAGAAAAAAAAATGGAGACGCGAAACCATCCTCGTCGTGCGAAAAAAATATTGATACAGAAAGGGAGGCTGTTTTTCGAAAAAAATTTAGACGGGAAAATGGCATCAGTGAGCGAAAAAAAAATGGAGACGCGAAACCATCCTCGTCGTGCGAAAAAAAAAATTGATACACGAAACCGAGGCTGTTTTGTGAAAAAAAATGGAGACGGGAAAATGGCGTCCGTGGGCGGAAAAAAAAATGGAGACGCGAAACCATCCTCGTCGTGCGAAAAAAAAAATTGATACACGAAACCGAGGCTGTTTTGCGAAAAAAAATGGAGACGGGAAAATGGCGTCCGTGGGCGGAAAAAAAAATGGAGAGGCGAAACCATCCTCGTCGTGCGAAAAAAAAAATTGATACACGAAACCGACGCTGTTTTGCGAAAAAAAATGGAGACGGGAAAATGGCGTCCGTGGGCGGAAAAAAAAATGGAGACGCGAAACCATCCTCGTCGTGCGAAAAAAAAAATTGATACACGAAACCGAGGCTGTTTTGCGGAAAAAAATGGAGACGGGAAAATGGCGTCCGTGGGCGGAAAACAAAATGGAGACGCGAAACCATCCTCGTCGTGCGAAAAAAAAAATTGATACACGAAACCGACGCTGTTTTGCGAAAAGAAATAGAGACGGGAAAATGGCGTCCGTGGGCGGAAAAAGAAATGGAGACGCGAAACCATCCTCGTCGTGCGAAAAAAAAAATTGATACACGAAACCGAGGCTGTTTTGCGAAAAAAAATGGAGACGGGAAAATGGCGTCCGTGGGCGGAAAAAAAAATGGAGACGCGAAACCATCCTCGTTGTGCGAAAAAAGAAATTGATACACGAAATTGAGGCTGTTTTGCGAAAAAAATGGAGACGGGAAAATGGTGTCCGTGGGCGGAAAAAAAAATGGAGACGCGAAACCATCCTCGTCGTGCGAAAAAAAAATTGATACACGAAACCAAGGCTGTTTTGCGAAAAAAAATGGAGACGGGAAAATGGCGTCCGTGGGCGGAAAAAAAAAATGGAGACGTGAAACCATCCTCGTCGTGCGAAAAAACAAATTGATACACGAAACCAACGCTGTTTTGCGAAAAAAAATGGAGACGGGAAAATGGCGTCCGTGTGCCGAAAAAAAAATGGAGAGGCGAAACCATTCTCGTCGTGCGAAAAAGAAAAATTGATACACGAAACCGACGGTGTTTTGCGAAAAAAAATGGCGACGGGAAAATGGCGTCCGTGGGCGGAAAAAAAAATGGAGAGGCGAAACCATCCTTGTCATGCGAAAAAAAAAATTGATACACGAAAGCGAGGCTGTTTTGCGAAAAAAAATTGAGACGGGAAAATGGCGTCCGTGGGCGGAAAAAAAAATGGAGAGGCGAAACCATCCTCGTCGTGCGAAAAAAAAAAATTGATACACGAAACTGACGCTGTTTTGAGAAAAAAAATGGAGACGGGAAAATGGCGTCCGTGGGCGGAAAAAAAAATGGAGACGCGAAACCATCCTCGTCGTGCGAAAAAAAAATTGATACACGAAACCGAGGCTGTTTTGCGAAAAAAAAAGGAGACGGGAAAATGGCGTCCGTGGGCGGAAAAAAAAATGGACAGGCGAAACCATCCTCGTCGTGCGAAAAAAAAAATTGATACACGAAACCGAGGCTGTTTCGCGAAAAAAAATGGAGACGGGAAAATGGCATAAGTGAGCGAAAAAAAATGGAGACACGAAACCATCCTCGTTGTGCGAAAAAAGAAATTGATACACGAAATTGAGGCTGTTTTGCGAAAAAAATGGAGACGGGAAAATGGTGTCCGTGGGCGGAAAAAAAAATGGAGACGCGAAACCATCCTCGTCGTGCGAAAAAAAAATTGATACACGAAACCAAGGCTGTTTTGCGAAAAAAAATGGAGACGGGAAAATGGCGTCCGTGGGCGGAAAAAAAAAATGGAGACGTGAAACCATCCTCGTCGTGCGAAAAAACAAATTGATACACGAAACCGACGCTGTTTTGCGAAAAAAAATGGAGACGGGAAAATGGCGTCCATGGGCGGAAAACAAAATGGAGAGGCGAAACCATCCTCATCGTGCGAAAAAAAAAAATTGATACACGAAACTGACGCTGTTTTGAGAAAAAAAATGGAGACGGGAAAATGGCGTCCGTGGGCGGAAAAAAAAATGGAGACGCGAAACCATCCTCGTCGTGCGAAAAAAAAATTTATACACGAAACCGAGGCTGTTTCGCGAAAAAAAATGGAGACGGGAAAATGGCATAAGTGAGCGAAAAAAAAATGGAGACGCGAAACCATCCTCGTCGTGCGAAAAAAAAAATTGATACACGAAACTGACGCTGTTTTGCGAAAAAAAATGGAGACGGGAAAATGGCATAAGTGAGCGAAAAAAAAATGGAGACGCGAAACCATCCTCGTCGTGCGAAAAAAAAATTGATACAAGAAACGGAGGCTGTTTTTCGAAAAAAAATTTAGACGGGAAAATGGCATCAGTGAGCGAAAAAAAAATGGAGACGCGAAACCATCCTCGTCGTGCGAAAAAAAAAATTGATACAGGAAACCGAGGCTGTTTTGCGAAAAAAAATGGAGACGGGAAAATGGCGTCCGTGGGCGGAAAAAAAAATGGAGACGCGAAACCATCCTCGTCGTGCGAAAAAAAAAATTGATACACGAAACCGAGGCAGTTTTGCGAAAAAAAATGGAGACGGGAAAACGGCGTCCGTGGGCGGAAAAAAAAATGGAGACGTGAAACCATCCTCGTCGTGCGAAAAAAAAAATTGATACACGAAACCGAGGCTGTTTTGTGAAAAAAAATGGCGACGGGAAAATGGCGTCCGTGGGCGGAAAAAAAAATGGAGAGGCGAAACCATCCTCGTCGTGCGAAAAAAAAAATTGATACACGAAACCGAGGCTGTTTTGCGAAAAAAAATGGAGACGGGAAAATGGCGTCCGTGGGCGGAAAAAAAAATGGAGACGCGAAACCATCCTCGTCGTGCGAAAAAAAAAATTGATACACGAAACCGAGGCTGTTTTGCGAAAAAAAATGGAGACGGGAAAATGGCGTCCGTGGGCGGAAAACAAAATGGAGACGCGAAACCATCCTCGTCGTGCGAAAAAAAAAATTGATACACGAAACCGAGGCTGTTTTGCGAAAAGAAATAGAGACGGGAAAATGGCGTCCGTGGGCGGAAAAAGAAATGGAGACGCGAAACCATCCTCGTCGTGCGAAAAAAGAAATTGATACACGAAATTGAGGCTGTTTTGCGAAAAAAAAATGGAGACGGGAAAATGGTGTCCGTGGGCCGAAAAAAAAATGGAGACGCGAAACCATCCTCGTCGTGCGAAAAAAAAATTGATACACGAAACCAAGGCTGTTTTGCGAAAAAAAATGGAGACGGGAAAATGGCGTCCGTGGGCGGAAAAAAAAAATGGAGACGTGAAACCATCCTCGTCGTGCGAAAAAACAAATTGATACACGAAACCAACGCTGTTTTACGAAAAAAAATGGAGACGGGAAAATGGCGTCCGTGGGCGGAAAAAAAAATGGAGAGGCGAAACCATCCTCGTCGTGCGAAAAAAAAATTTATACACGAAACTGACGCTGTTTTGCGAAAAAAAAAGGAGACGGGAAAATGGCGTCCGTGGGCGGAAAAAAAAATGGACAGGCGAAACCATCCTCGTAGTGCGAAAAAAAAAATTGATACACGAAACCGAGGCTGTTTCGCGAAAAAAAATGGAGACGGGAAAATGGCATAAGTGAGCGAAAAAAAAATGGAGACGCGAAACCATCCTCGTCGTGCGAAAAAAAAAATTGATACACGAAACTGACGCTGTTTTGCGAAAAAAAATGGAGACGGGAAAATGGCATCAGTGAGCGAAAAAAAAATGGAGACGCGAAACCATCCTCGTC
Source organism: Podargus strigoides (assembly GCA_028020825.1). Taxonomy (NCBI): domain Eukaryota; kingdom Metazoa; phylum Chordata; class Aves; order Caprimulgiformes; family Podargidae; genus Podargus; species Podargus strigoides. The sequence continues at coordinate 26,811 of CM051637.1, forward strand.
GTGCGAAAAAAAAATTGATACAAGAAACGGAGGCTGTTTTTCGAAAAAAAATTTAGACGGGAAAATGGCATCAGTGAGCGAAAAAAAAATGGAGACGCGAAACCATCCTCGTCGTGCGAAAAAAAAAATTGATACAGGAAACCGAGGCTGTTTTGCGAAAAAAAATGGAGACGGGAAAATGGCGTCCGTGGGCGGAAAAAAAAATGGAGACGCGAAACCATCCTCGTCGTGCGAAAAAAAAAATTGATACACGAAACCGAGGCAGTTTTGCGAAAAAAAATGGAGACGGGAAAACGGCGTCCGTGGGCGGAAAAAAAAATGGAGACGTGAAACCATCCTCGTCGTGCGAAAAAAAAAATTGATACACGAAACAGAGGCTGTTTTGCGAAAAAAAATTGAGACGGGAAAAGTGCGTCCCTGGGCGGAAAAAAAAATGGAGACGCGAAACCATCCTCGTCGTGCGAAAAAAAAAATTGATACACGAAACCGACGCTGTTTTGCGAAAAAAAATTGAGACGGGAAAATTGCGTCCGTGGGCGGAAAAAAAAATGGAGAGGCGAAACCATCCTCGTCGTGCGAAAAAAAAAATTGATACACGAAACCGAGGCTGTTTTGCGAAAAAAAATTGAGACGGGAAAATGGCGTCCGTGGGCGGAAAAAAAAATGTAGAGGCGAAACCATCCTCGTCGTGCGAAAAAAAAAATTGATACACGAAACCGAGGCTGTTTTGCGAAAAAAAATGGAGACGGGAAAATGGCGTCAGTGGGCGGAAAGAAAAAATGGAGAGGCGAAACCATCCTCGTCGTGCGAAAAAAAAAATTGATACACGAAACCCAGGCTGTTTTGCGAAAAAAAATTGAGACGGGAAAATGGCGTCCGTGGGCGGAAAAAAAAATGGAGAGGCGAAACCATCCTCGTCGTGCGAAAAAAAAAATTGATACACGAAACCGAGGCTGTTTTGCGAAAAAAAATTGAGACGGGAAAACGGCGTCCGTGGGCGGAAAAAAAAATGGAGACGCGAAACCATCCTCGTCCTGCGAAAAAAAAAATTGATACACGAAACCGACGCTGTTTTGTGACAAAAAATTGAGACGGGAAAATGGCGTCCGTGGGCGGAAAAAAAAATGTAGAGGCGAAACCATCCTCGTCGTGCGAAAAAAAAAATTGATACACGAAACCGAGGCTGTTTTGCGAAAAAAAATGGAGACGGGAAAATGGCGTCCGTGGGCGGAAAACAAAATGGAGACGCGAAACCATCCTCGTCGTGCGAAAAAAGTAATTGATACACGAAATTGAGGCTCTTTTGCGAAAAAAATGGAGACGGGAAAATGGTGTCCGTGGGCGGAAAAAAAAATGGAGACGCGAAACCATCCTCGTCGTGCGAAAAAAAAATTGATACACGAAACCAAGGCTGTTTTGCGAAAAAAAATGGAGACGGGAAAATGGCGTCCGTGGGCGGAAAAAAAAAATGGAGACGTGAAACCATCCTCGTCGTGCGAAAAAACAAATTGATACACGAAACCAACGCTGTTTTGCGAAAAAAAATGGAGACGGGAAAATGGCGTCCGTGGGCGGAAAAAAAAAATGGAGACGCGAAACCATCCTCGTCGTGCAAAAAAAAAAATTGATACACGAAACCGAGGCTGTTTTGCGAAAAAAAATGGAGACGGGAAAATGGCGTCCGTGGGCGGAAAAAAAAATGGAGACGCGAAACCATCCTCGTCGTGCGAAAAAAAAAATTGATACACGAAACAGAGGCTGTTTTGCGAAAAAAAATGGAGACGGGAAAATGGCGTCCGTGGGCGGAAAAAAAAATGGAGACGCGAAACCATCCTCGTCGTGCGAAAAAAAAAATTGATACACGAAACCGAGGCTGTTTTGCGAAAAAAAATGGAGACGGGAAAATGGCATCAGTGAGCGAAAAAAAAATGGAGAGGCGAAACCATCCTCGTCGTGCGAAAAAAAAAATTGATACACGAAACTGACGCTGTTTTGCGAAAAAAAATTGAGACGGGAAAATGGCGTCCGTGGGCGGAAAAAAAAATGGAGACGCGAAACCATCCTCGTCGTGCGAAAAAAAAAATTGATACACGAAACGGAGGCTGTTTTTCAAAAAAAATTTAGACGGGAAAATGGCATCAGTGAGCGAAAAAAAAATGGAGACGCGAAACCATCCTCGTCGTACGAAAAAAAAAATTGATAGACGAAACCGAGGCTGTTTTGCGAAAAAAAATGGAGACGGGAAAATGGCGTCCGTGGGCGGAAAAAAAAATGGAGACGCGAAACCATCCTCGTCGTGCAAAAAAAAAAATTGATACACGAAACCGAGGCTGTTTTGCGAAAAAAAATTGAGACGGGAAAATGGCGTCCGTGGGCGGAAAGAAAAATGGAGACGCGAAACCATCCTCGTCGTGCGAAAAAAAAAATTGATACACGAAACCGAGGCTGTTTTGCGAAAAGAAATGGAGACGGGAAAATGGCGTCCGTGGGCGGAAAAAAAAATGGAGACGCGAAACCATCCTCGTCGTGCGAAAAAAAAAATTGATACACGAAAGTGACGCTGTTTTGCGAAAAGAAATAGAGACGGGAAAATGGCGTCCGTGGGCGGAAAAAAAAATGGAGACGCGAAACCATCCTCGTCGTGCGAAAAAAAAAATTGATACACGAAACGGACGCTGTTTTGCGAAAAAAAATGGAGACGGGAAAATGGCGTCCGTGGGCGGAAAAAAAAATGGAGACGCGAAACCATCCTCGTCGTGCGCAAAAAAAAATTGATACACGAAACCGAGGCTGTTTTGCGAAAAAAAATGGAGACGGGAAAATGGCGTCCGTGGGCGGAAAAAAAAATGGAGACGCGAAACCATCCTCGTCGTGCGAAAAAAAAATTGATACACAAAACTGACGCTGTTTTGCGAAAAAAAATGGAGACGGGAAAATGGCGTCCGTGGGCGGAAAAAAAAATGGAGACGCGAAACCATCCTCGTCGTGCGAAAAAAAAAATTGATACACGAAACCGAGGCTGTTTTGCGAAAAAAAATGGAGACGGGAAAATGGCGTCCGTGGGCGGAAAAAAAAATGGAGACGCGAAACCATCCTCGTCGTGCAAAAAAAAAAATTGATACACGAAACCGAGGCTGTTTTGCGAAAAAAAATGGAGACAGGAAAATGGCATCAGTGAGCGAAAAAAAAATGGAGACGCGAAACCATCCTCGTCGTGCGAAAAAAAAAATTGATACACGAAACTGACGCTGTTTTGCGAAAAAAAATGGAGACGGGAAAATGGCGTCCGTGGGCGGAAAAAAAAATGGAGACGCGAAACCATCCTCGTCGTGCGAAAAAAAAATTGATACACGAAACGGAGGCTGTTTTTCGAAAAAAAATTTAGACGGGAAAATGGCATCAGTGAGTGAAAAAAAAATGGAGATGCGAAACCATCCTCGTCGTGCGAAAAAAAAAATTGATAGACGAAACCGAGGCTGTTTCGCGAAAAAAAATGGAGATGGGAAAATGGCGTCCGTGGGCGGAAAAAAAAATGGAGACGCGAAACCATCCTCGTCGTGCGAAAAAAAAAATTGATACACGAAACCGACGCTGTTTTGCGAAAAAAAATGGAGACGGGAAAATGGCGTCCGTGGGCGGAAAAAAAAATGGAGACGCGAAACCATCCTCGTCGTGCGAAAAAAAAATTGATACACAAAACTGACGCTGTTTTGCGAAAAAAAATGGAGACGGGAAAACGGCGTCCGTGGGCAGAAAAAAAAATGGAGACGTGAAACCATCCTCGTCGTGCGAAAAAAAAAATTGATACACGAAACCGAGGCTGTTTTGCGAAAAAAAATGGAGACGGGAAAATGGCGTCCGTGGGCTGAAAAAAAAATGGAGACGCGAAACCATCCTCGTTGTGCGAAAAAAAAAATTGATACACGAAACCGAGGCTGTTTTGCGAAAAAAAATGGAGACGGGAAAATGGCGTCCGTGGGCGGAAAAAAAAATGGAGACGCGAAACCATCCTCGTCGTGCGAAAAAAAAAATTGATACACGAAACCGAGGCTGTTTTGCGAAAAAAAATGGAGACGGGAAAATGGCGTCCGTGGGCGGAAAACAAAATGGAGACGCGAAACCATCCTCGTCGTGCGAAAAAAGAAATTGATACACGAAATTGAGGCTGTTTTGCGAAAAAAATGGAGACGGGAAAATGGTGTCCGTGGGCGGAAAAAAAAATGGAGACGCGAAACCATCCTCGTCGTGCGAAAAAAAAATTGATACACGAAACCAAGGCTGTTTTGCGAAAAAAAATGGAGACGGGAAAATGGCGTCCGTGGGCGGAAAAAAAAATGGAGAGGCGAAACCATCCTCGTCGTGCGAAAAAAAAAATTGATACACGAAACCGAGGCTGTTTTGCGAAAAAAAATGGAGACGGGAAAATGGCGTCCGTGTGCCGAAAAAAAAATGGAGAGGCGAAGCCATTCTCGTCGTGCGAAAAAGAAAAAATGATACACGAAACTGACGCTGTTTTGCGAAAAAAAATGGCCACGGGAAAATGGCGTCCGTGGGCGGAAAAAAAAATGGAGACGCGAAACCATCCTCGTCGTGCGAAAAAAAAATTTATACACGAAACTGACGCTATTTTGCAAAAAAAAATGGAGACGGGAAAATGGCGTCCGTGGGCGGAAAAAAAAATGGAGAGTCGAAACCATTCTCGTCGTGCGAAAAAAAAAATTGATACACGAAACCGAGGCTGTTTTGCGAAAAAAAATGGAGACGGGAAAATGGCGTCCGTGGGCGGAAAAAAAAATGGAGACGTGAAACCATCCTCGTCGTGCGAAAAAAAAAAATTGATACACGAAACCAACGCTGTTTTGCGAAAAAAAATGGAGACGGGAAAATGGCGTCCGTGGGCGGAAAAAAAAATGGAGACGCGAAACCATCCTCGTCGTGCAAAAAAAAAAATTGATACACGAAACCGAGGCTGTTTTGCCAAAAAAAATGGAGACGGGAAAATGGCGTCCGTGGGCGCAAAAAAAAATGGAGACGCGAAACTATCCTCGTCGTGCGAAAAAAAAAATTGATACACGAAACCGAGGCTGTTTTGCGAAAAAAAATTGAGACGGGAAAATGGCGTCCGTGGGCGGAAAAAAAAATGGAGAGGCGAAACCATTCTCGTCGTGCGAAAAAGCAAATTGATACACGAAACCGAGGCTGTTTTGCAAAAAAAAATGGAGACGGGAAAATGGCGTCCGTGGGCGGAAAACAAAATGGAGAGGCGAAACCATCCTCGTCGTGCGAAAAAAAATTGATACACGAAACCGAGGCTGTTTTGCGAAAAAAAATTGAGACGGGAAAATGGCGTCCGTGGGCGGAAAAAAAAATGGAGAGGCGAAACCATTCTCGTCGTGCGAAAAAAAAAATTGATACACGAAACCGAGGCTGTTTTGCGAAAAAAAATGGAGACGGGAAAATGGCGTCCGTGGGCCGAAAAAAAAATGGAGAGGCGAAACCATCCTCGTCGTGCGAAAAAAAAAATTGATACACGAAACCGAGGCTGTTTTGCGAAAAAAAATGGAGACGGGAAAATGGCGTCCGTGGGCGGAAAAAAAAATGGAGACGTGAAACCATCCTCGTCGTGCGAAAAAAAAAATTGATACACGAAACCGAGGCTGTTTTGCGAAAAAAAATGGAGACGGGAAAATGGTGTCCGTGGGCGGAAAAAAAAATGGAGAGGCGAAACCATCCTCGTCGTGCGAAAAAAAAAATTGATACACGAAACCGAGGCTGTTTTGCGAAAAAAAATGGAGACGGGAAAATGGCGTCCGTGGGCGGAAAAAAAAATGGAGACGCGAAACCATCCTCGTCGTGCGAAAAAAAAAATTGATACACGAAACCGAGGCTGTTTTGCGAAAAAAAATGGAGACGGGAAAATGGCGTCCGTGGGCGGAAAACAAAATGGAGACGCGAAACCATCCTCGTCGTGCGAAAAAAAAAATTGATACACGAAACCGACGCTGTTTTGCGAAAAGAAATAGAGACGGGAAAATGGCGTCCGTGGGCGGAAAAAAAAATGGAGAGGCGAAACCATCCTCGTCGTGCGAAAAAAAAAATTGATACACGAAACCGAGGCTGTTTTGCGAAAAAAAATGGAGACGGGAAAATGGCGTCCGTGGGCTGAAAAAAAAATGGAGAGGCGAAACCATCCTCATCGTGCGAAAAAAAAAATTGATACACGAAATTGAGGCTGTTTTGCGAAAAAAAATGGAGACGGGAAAATGGCGTCCGTGGGCGGAAAAAAAAATGGAGAGGCGAAACCATCCTCGTCGTGCGAAAAAAAATTGATACACGAAACCGAGGCTGTTTTGCAAAAAAAAATGGAGACGGGAAAATGGCGTCCGTGGGCGGAAAAAAAAATGGAGACGCGAAACCATCCTCGTCGTGCGAAAAAAAAAATTGAGACACGAAACCGACGTTGTTTTGCGGAAAAAAAATTGAGACGGGAGAATGGCGTCCATGGGCGAAAAAAAAAAATGGAGACGTGAAACCATCCTCGTCGTGCGAAAAAAAAAATTGATACAGGAAACCGACGCTGTTTTGCGAAAAAAAATGGAGACGGGAAAATGGCGTCCGTTGGCGGAAAAAAAAATGGAGAGGCGAACCCATCCTCGTCGTGCGAAAAAAAAAATTGATACACGAAACCGAGGCTGTTTTGCGGAAAAAAATGGAGACGGGAAAATGGCATCAGTGAGCGAAAAAAAAATGGAGACGCGAAACCATCCTCGTCGTGCGAAAAAAAAAATTGATACACGAAACTGACGCTGTTTTGCGAAAAAAAATGGAGACGGGAAAATGGCGTCCGTGGGCAGAAAAAAAAATGGAGACGCGAAACCATCCTCGTCGTGCGAAAAAAATATTGATACAGAAAGGGAGGCTGTTTTTCGAAAAAAAATTTAGACGGGAAAATGGCATCAGTGAGCGAAAAAAAAATGGAGACGCGAAACCATCCTCGTCGTGCGAAAAAAAAAATTGATACAGGAAACCGAGGCTGTTTTGCGAAAAAAAATGGAGACGGGAAAATGGCGTCCGTGGGCGGAAAAAAAAATGGAGACGCGAAACCATCCTCGTCGTGCGAAAAAAAAAATTGATACAGGAAACCGAGGCTGTTTTGCCAAAAAAAATGGAGACGGGAAAATGGCGTCCGTGGGCGGAAAAAAAAATGGAGACGCGAAACCATCCTCGTCGTGCGAAAAAAAAATTGATACACAAAACTGACGCTGTTTTGCGAAAAAAAATGGAGACGGGAAAACGGCGTCCGTGGGCGGAAAAAAAAATGGAGACGTGAAACCATCCTCGTCGTGCGAAAAAAAAAATTGATACACGAAACCGAGGCTGTTTTGTGAAAAAAAATGGAGACGGGAAAATGGCGTCCGTGGGCGGAAAAAAAAATGGAGAGGCGAAACCATCCTCGTCGTGCGAAAAAAAATTGATACACGAAACCGAGGCTGTTTTGCAAAAAAAAATTGAGACGGGAAAATGGCGTCCGTGGGCGGAAAAAGAAATGGAGACGCGAAACCATCCTCGTCGTGCGAAAAAAAAAATTGATACACGAAACCGAGGCTGTTTTGCGAAAAAAAATGGAGACGGGAAAATGGCATCAGTGAGCGAAAAAAAAATGGAGACGCGAAACCATCCTCGTCGTGCGAAAAAAAAAATTGATACACGAAACTGACGCTGTTTTGCGAAAAAAAAATGGAGACGGGAAAATGGCGTCCGTGGGCAGAAAAAAAAATGGAGACGCGAAACCATCCTCGTCGTGCGAAAAAAATATTGATACAGAAAGGGAGGCTGTTTTTCGAAAAAAAATTTAGACGGGAAAATGGCATCAGTGAGCGAAAAAAAAATGGAGACGCGAAACCATCCTCGTCGTGCGAAAAAAAAAATTGATACACGAAACCGAGGCTGTTTTGTGAAAAAAAATGGAGACGGGAAAATGGCGTCCGTGGGCGGAAAAAAAAATGGAGACGCGAAACCATCCTCGTCGTGCGAAAAAAAAAATTGATACACGAAACCGAGGCTGTTTTGCGAAAAAAAATGGAGACGGGAAAATGGCGTCCGTGGGCGGAAAAAAAAATGGAGACGCGAAACCATCCTCGTCGTGCGAAAAAAAAAATTGATACACGAAACCGAGGCTGTTTTGCGAAAAAAAATGGAGACGGGAAAATGGCGTCCGTGGGCGGAAAAAAAAATGGAGACGCGAAACCATCCTCGTCGTGCGAAAAAAAAAATTGATACACGAAACCGAGGCTGTTTTGCGGAAAAAAATGGAGACGGGAAAATGGCGTCCGTGGGCGGAAAACAAAATGGAGACGCGAAACCATCCTCGTCGTGCGAAAAAAAAAATTGATACACGAAACCGACGCTGTTTTGCGAAAAGAAATAGAGACGGGAAAATGGCGTCCGTGGGCGGAAAAAGAAATGGAGACGCGAAACCATCCTCGTCGTGCGAAAAAAAAAATTGATACACGAAACCGAGGCTGTTTTGCGAAAAAAAATGGAGACGGGAAAATGGCGTCCGTGGGCGGAAAAAAAAATGGAGACGCGAAACCATCCTCGTTGTGCGAAAAAAGAAATTGATACACGAAATTGAGGCTGTTTTGCGAAAAAAATGGAGACGGGAAAATGGTGTCCGTGGGCGGAAAAAAAAATGGAGACGCGAAACCATCCTCGTCGTGCGAAAAAAAAATTGATACACGAAACCAAGGCTGTTTTGCGAAAAAAAATGGAGACGGGAAAATGGCGTCCGTGGGCGGAAAAAAAAAATGGAGACGTGAAACCATCCTCGTCGTGCGAAAAAACAAATTGATACACGAAACCAACGCTGTTTTGCGAAAAAAAATGGAGACGGGAAAATGGCGTCCATGGGCGGAAAAAAAAATGGAGAGGCGAAACCATCCTCGTCGTGCGAAAAAAAAAATTGATACACGAAACCGACGCTGTTTTGCGAAAAAAAATGGCGACGGGAAAATGGCGTCCGTGGGCGGAAAAAAAAATGGAGAGGCGAAACCATCCTTGTCATGCGAAAAAAAAAATTGATACACGAAAGCGAGGCTGTTTTGCGAAAAAAAATTGAGACGGGAAAATGGCGTCCGTGGGCGGAAAAAAAAATGGAGAGGCGAAACCATCCTCGTCGTGCGAAAAAAAAAAATTGCTACACGAAACTGACGCTGTTTTGAGAAAAAAAATGGAGACGGGAAAATGGCGTCCGTGGGCGGAAAAAAAAATGGAGACGCGAAACCATCCTCGTCGTGCGAAAAAAAAATTGATACACGAAACCGAGGCTGTTTTGCGAAAAAAAAAGGAGACGGGAAAATGGCGTCCGTGGGCGGAAAAAAAAATGGACAGGCGAAACCATCCTCGTCGTGCGAAAAAAAAAATTGATACACGAAACCGAGGCTGTTTCGCGAAAAAAAATGGAGACGGGAAAATGGCATAAGTGAGCGAAAAAAAATGGAGACACGAAACCATCCTCGTTGTGCGAAAAAAGAAATTGATACACGAAATTGAGGCTGTTTTGCGAAAAAAATGGAGACGGGAAAATGGTGTCCGTGGGCGGAAAAAAAAATGGAGACGCGAAACCATCCTCGTCGTGCGAAAAAAAAATTGATACACGAAACCAAGGCTGTTTTGCGAAAAAAAATGGAGACGGGAAAATGGCGTCCGTGGGCGGAAAAAAAAAATGGAGACGTGAAACCATCCTCGTCGTCCGAAAAAACAAATTGATACACGAAACCGACGCTGTTTTGCGAAAAAAAATGGAGACGGGAAAATGGCGTCCATGGGCGGAAAACAAAATGGAGAGGCGAAACCATCCTCATCGTGCGAAAAAAAAAAATTGATACACGAAACTGACGCTGTTTTGCGAAAAAAAATGGAGACGGGAAAATGGCGTCCGTGGGCGGAAAAAAAAATGGAGACGCGAAACCATCCTCGTCGTGCGAAAAAAAAATTTATACACGAAACTGACGCTGTTTTGCGAAAAAAAAAGGAGACGGGAAAATGGCGTCCGTGGGCGGAAAAAAAAATGGACAGGCGAAACCATCCTCGTAGTGCGAAAAAAAAAATTGATACACGAAACCGAGGCTGTTTCGCGAAAAAAAATGGAGACGGGAAAATGGCATAAGTGAGCGAAAAAAAAATGGAGACGCGAAACCATCCTCGTCGTGCGAAAAAAAAAATTGATACACGAAACTGACGCTGTTTTGCGAAAAAAAATGGAGACGGGAAAATGGCATAAGTGAGCGAAAAAAAAATGGAGACGCGAAACCATCCTCGTCGTGCGAAAAAAAAATTGATACAAGAAACGGAGGCTGTTTTTCGAAAAAAAATTTAGACGGGAAAATGGCATCAGTGAGCGAAAAAAAAATGGAGACGCGAAACCATCCTCGTCGTGCGAAAAAAAAAATTGATACAGGAAACCGAGGCTGTTTTGCGAAAAAAAATGGAGACGGGAAAATGGCGTCCGTGGGCAGAAAAAAAAATGGAGACGCGAAACCATCCTCGTCGTGCGAAAAAAAAAATTGATACACGAAACCGAGGCAGTTTTGCGAAAAAAAATGGAGACGGGAAAACGGCGTCCGTGGGCGGAAAAAAAAATGGAGACGTGAAACCATCCTCGTCGTGCGAAAAAAAAAATTGATACACGAAACCGAGGCTGTTTTGTGAAAAAAAATGGCGACGGGAAAATGGCGTCCGTGGGCGGAAAAAAAAATGGAGAGGCGAAACCATCCTCGTCGTGCGAAAAAAAAAATTGATACACGAAACCGAGGCTGTTTTGCGAAAAAAAATGGAGACGGGAAAATGGCGTCCGTGGGCGGAAAAAAAAATGGAGACGCGAAACCATCCTCGTCGTGCGAAAAAAAAAATTGATACACGAAACCGAGGCTGTTTTGCGAAAAAAAATGGAGACGGGAAAATGGCGTCCGTGGGCGGAAAACAAAATGGAGACGCGAAACCATCCTCGTCGTGCGAAAAAAAAAATTGATACACGAAACCGAGGCTGTTTTGCGAAAAGAAATAGAGACGGGAAAATGGCGTCCGTGGGCGGAAAAAGAAATGGAGACGCGAAACCATCCTCGTCGTGCGAAAAAAGAAATTGATACACGAAATTGAGGCTGTTTTGCGAAAAAAAAATGGAGACGGGAAAATGGTGTCCGTGGGCCGAAAAAAAAATGGAGACGCGAAACCATCCTCGTCGTGCGAAAAAAAAATTGATACACGAAACCAAGGCTGTTTTGCGAAAAAAAATGGAGACGGGAAAATGGCGTCCGTGGGCGGAAAAAAAAAATGGAGACGTGAAACCATCCTCGTCGTGCGAAAAAACAAATTGATACACGAAACCAACGCTGTTTTACGAAAAAAAATGGAGACGGGAAAATGGCGTCCGTGGGCGGAAAAAAAAATGGAGAGGCGAAACCATCCTCGTCGTGCGAAAAAAAAATTTATACACGAAACTGACGCTGTTTTGCGAAAAAAAAAGGAGACGGGAAAATGGCGTCCGTGGGCGGAAAAAAAAATGGACAGGCGAAACCATCCTCGTAGTGCGAAAAAAAAAATTGATACACGAAACCGAGGCTGTTTCGCGAAAAAAAATGGAGACGGGAAAATGGCATAAGTGAGCGAAAAAAAAATGGAGACGCGAAACCATCCTCGTCGTGCGAAAAAAAAAATTGATACACGAAACTGACGCTGTTTTGCGAAAAAAAATGGAGACGGGAAAATGGCATAAGTGAGCGAAAAAAAAATGGAGACGCGAAACCATCCTCGTCGTGCGAAAAAAAAATTGATACAAGAAACGGAGGCTGTTTTTCGAAAAAAAATTTAGACGGGAAAATGGCATCAGTGAGCGAAAAAAAAATGGAGACGCGAAACCATCCTCGTCGTGCGAAAAAAAAAATTGATACAGGAAACCGAGGCTGTTTTGCGAAAAAAAATGGAGACGGGAAAATGGCGTCCGTGGGCGGAAAAAAAAATGGAGACGCGAAACCATCCTCGTCGTGCGAAAAAAAAAATTGATACACGAAACCGAGGCAGTTTTGCGAAAAAAAATGGAGACGGGAAAACGGCGTCCGTGGGCGGAAAAAAAAATGGAGACGTGAAACCATCCTCGTCGTGCGAAAAAAAAAATTGATACACGAAACCGAGGCTGTTTTGTGAAAAAAAATGGCGACGGGAAAATGGCGTCCGTGGGCGGAAAAAAAAATGGAGAGGCGAAACCATCCTCGTCGTGCGAAAAAAAAAATTGATACACGAAACCGAGGCTGTTTTGCGAAAAAAAATGGAGACGGGAAAATGGCGTCCGTGGGCGGAAAAAAAAATGGAGACGCGAAACCATCCTCGTCGTGCGAAAAAAAAAATTGATACACGAAACCGAGGCTGTTTTGCGAAAAAAAATGGAGACGGGAAAATGGCGTCCGTGGGCGGAAAACAAAATGGAGACGCGAAACCATCCTCGTCGTGCGAAAAAAAAAATTGATACACGAAACCGAGGCTGTTTTGCGAAAAGAAATAGAGACGGGAAAATGGCGTCCGTGGGCGGAAAAAGAAATGGAGACGCGAAACCATCCTCGTCGTGCGAAAAAAAAATTGATACACGAAACCAAGGCTGTTTTGCGAAAAAAAATGGAGACGGGAAAATGGCGTCCGTGGGCGGAAAAAAAAAATGGAGACGTGAAACCATCCTCGTCGTGCGAAAAAACAAATTGATACACGAAACCAACGCTGTTTTACGAAAAAAAATGGAGACGGGAAAATGGCGTCCGTGGGCGGAAAAAAAAATGGAGAGGCGAAACCATCCTCGTCGTGCGAAAAAAAAAATTGATACACGAAACCGAGGCTGTTTTGCGAAAAAAAATGGAGACGGGAAAATGGCGTCCGTGGGCCGAAAAAAAAATGGAGAGGCGAAACCATTCTCGTCGTGCGAAAAAGAAAAATTGATACACGAAACCGAGGCTGTTTTGCGAAAAAAAATGGCGACGGGAAAATGGCGTCCGTGGGCGGAAAAAAAAATGGAGACGTGAAACCATCCTCGTCGTGCGAAAAAAAAAAATTGATACACGAAACTGACGCTGTTTTGCGAAAAAAAATGGAGACGGGAAAATGGCGTCCGTGGGCGGAAAAAAAATGGAGACGCGAAACCATCCTCGTCGTGCGAAAAAAAAATTGATACACGAAACTGACGCTGTTTTGCGAAAAAAAAAGGAGACGGGAAAATGGTGTCCGTGGGCGGAAAAAAAAATGGAGACGCGAAACCATCCTCGTCGTGCGAAAAAAAAAATTGATACACGAAACCGAGGCTGTTTTGCCAAAAAAAATTGAGGCGGGAAAATGGCGTCCGTGGGCGGAAAAAAAAATGGAGACGCGAAACTATCCTCGTCGTGCGAAAAAAAAAATTGATACACGAAACCGAGGCTGTTTTGCGAAAAAAAATTGAGACGGGAAAATGGCGTCCGTGGGCGGAAAAAAAAATGGAGAGGCGAAACCATCCTCGTCGTGCGAAAAAGCAAATTGATATACGAAATCGAGGCTGTTTTGCGAAAAAAAATTGAGGCGGGAAAATGGCGTCCGTGGGCGGAAAAAAAAATGGAGACGCGAAACTATCCTCGTCGTGCGAAAAAAAAAATTGATACACGAAACCGACGCTGTTTTGCGAAAAAAAATTGAGACGGGAAAATGGCGTCCGTGGGCGGAAAAAAAAATGGAGAGGCGAAACCATCCTCGTCGTGCGAAAAAGCAAATTGATACACGAAACCGAGGCTGTTTTGCAAAAAAATATGGAGACGGGAAAATGGCGTCCGTGGGCGGAAAACAAAATGGAGAGGCGAAACCATCCTCGTCGTGCGAAAAAAAATTGATACACGAAACCGAGGCTGTTTTGCGAAAAAAAATGGAGACGGGAAAATGGCGTCCGTGGGCGGAAAAAAAAAATGGAGACGTGAAACCATCCTCGTCGTGCGAAAAAAGAAATTGATACACGAAATTGAGGCTGTTTTGCGAAAAAAAATTGAGACGGGAAAATGGCGTCCGTGGGCGGAAAAAAAAATGGAGAGGCGAAACCATTCTCGTCGTGCGAAAAAAAAAATTGATACACGAAACCGAGGCTGTTTTGCGAAAAAAAATGGAGACGGGAAAATGGCGTCCGTGGGCCGAAAAATAAATGGAGAGGCGAAACCATCCTCGTCGTGCGAAAAAAAAAATTGATACACGAAACTGACGCTGTTTTGCGAAAAAAAATGGAGACGGGAAAATGGCATAAGTGAGCGAAAAAAAAATGGAGACGCGAAACCATCCTCGTCGTGCGAAAAAAAAATTGATACAAGAAACGGAGGCTGTTTTTCGAAAAAAAATTGAGACGGGAAAATGGCGTCCGTGGGTGGAAAAAAAAATGGAGAGGCGAAACCATCCTCGTCGTGCGAAAAAAAAAAATTGATACACGAAACTGACGCTGTTTTGAGAAAAAAAATGGAGACGGGAAAATGGCGTCCGTGGGCGGAAAAAAAAATGGAGACGCGAAACCATCCTCGTCGTGCGAAAAAAAAATTTATACACGAAACTGACGCTGTTTTGCGAAAAAAAAAGGAGACGGGAAAATGGCGTCCGTGGGCGGAAAAAAAAATGGACAGGCGAAACCATCCTCGTCGTGCGAAAAAAAAAATTGATACACGAAACCGAGGCTGTTTCGCGAAAAAAAATGGAGACGGGAAAATGGCATAAGTGAGCGAAAAAAAAATGGAGACGCGAAACCATCCTCGTCGTGCGAAAAAAAAAATTGATACACGAAACTGACGCTGTTTTGCGAAAAAAAATGGAGACGGGAAAATGGCATAAGTGAGCGAAAAAAAAATGGAGACGCGAAACCATCCTCGTCGTGCGAAAAAAAAATTGATACAAGAAACGGAGGCTGTTTTGCGAAAAAAAATTTAGACGGGAAAATGGCATCAGTGAGCGAAAAAAAAATGGAGACGCGAAACCATCCTCGTCGTGCGAAAAAAAAAATTGATACAGGAAACCGAGGCTGTTTTGCGAAAAAAAATGGAGACGGGAAAATGGCGTCCGTGGGCGGAAAAAAAAAATGGAGACGTGAAACCATCCTCGTCGTGCGAAAAAACAAATTGATACACGAAACCAACGCTGTTTTACGAAAAAAAATGGAGACGGGAAAATGGCGTCCGTGGGCGGAAAAAAAAATGGAGAGGCGAACCCATCCTCGTCGTGCGAAAAAAAAAATTGATACACGAAACCGAGGCTGTTTTGCGAAAAAAAATGGAGACGGGAAAATGGCGTCCGTGGGCCGAAAAAAAAATGGAGAGGCGAAACCATTCTCGTCGTGCGAAAAAGAAAAATTGATACACGAAACCGAGGCTGTTTTGCGAAAAAAAATGGCGACGGGAAAATGGCGTCCGTGGGCGGAAAAAAAAATGGAGACGTGAAACCATCCTCGTCGTGCGAAAAAAAAAAATTGATACACGAAACTGACGCTGTTTTGCGAAAAAAAATGGAGACGGGAAAATGGCGTCCGTGGGCGGAAAAAAAATGGAGACGCGAAACCATCCTCGTCGTGCGAAAAAAAAATTGATACAAGAAACTGACGCTGTTTTGCGAAAAAAAAAGGAGACGGGAAAATGGCGTCCGTGGGCGGAAAAAAAAATGGAGACGCGAAACCATCCTCGTCGTGCGAAAAAAAAAATTGATACACGAAACCGAGGCTGTTTTGCCAAAAAAAATTGAGGCGGGAAAATGGCGTCCGTGGGCGGAAAAAAAAATGGAGACGCGAAACTATCCTCGTCGTGCGAAAAAAAAAATTGATACACGAAACCGAGGCTGTTTTGCGAAAAAAAATTGAGACGGGAAAATGGCGTCCGTGGGCGGAAAACAAAATGGAGAGGCGAAACCATCCTCGTCATGCGAAAAAAAATTGATACACGAAACCGAGGCTGTTTTGCAAAAAAATATGGAGACGGGAAAATGGCGTCCGTGGGCGGAAAACAAAATGGAGAGGCGAAACCATCCTCGTCGTGCGAAAAAAAATTGATACACGAAACCGAGGCTGTTTTGCGAAAAAAAATGGAGACGGGAAAATGGCGTCCATGGGCGGAAAAAAAAAATGGAGACGTGAAACCATCCTCGTCGTGCGAAAAAAGAAATTGATACACGAAATTGAGGCTGTTTTGCGAAAAAAAATTGAGACGGGAAAATGGCGTCTGTGGGCGGAAAAAAAAATGGAGAGGCGAAACCATTCTCGTCGTGCGAAAAAAAAAATTGATACACGAAACCGAGGCTGTTTTGCGAAAAAAAATGGAGACGGGAAAATGGCGTCCGTGGGCCGAAAAAAAAATGGAGAGGCGAAACCATCCTCGTCGTGCGAAAAAAAAAATTGATACACGAAACTGACGCTGTTTTGCGAAAAAAAATGGAGACGGGAAAATGGCATAAGTGAGCGAAAAAAAAATGGAGACGCGAAACCATCCTCGTCGTGCGAAAAAAAAATTGATACAAGAAACGGAGGCTGTTTTTCGAAAAAAAATTGAGACGGGAAAATGGCGTCCGTGGGTGGAAAAAAAAATGGAGAGGCGAAACCATCCTCGTCGTGCGAAAAAAAAAAATTGATACACGAAACTGACGCTGTTTTGAGAAAAAAAATGGAGACGGGAAAATGGCGTCCGTGGGCGGAAAAAAAAATGGAGACGCGAAACCATCCTCGTCGTGCGAAAAAAAAATTTATACACGAAACTGACGCTGTTTTGCGAAAAAAAAAGGAGACGGGAAAATGGCGTCCGTGGGCAGAAAAAAAAATGGACAGGCGAAACCATCCTCGTCGTGCGAAAAAAAAAATTGATACACGAAACCGAGGCTGTTTCGCGAAAAAAAATGGAGACGGGAAAATGGCATAAGTGAGCGAAAAAAAAATGGAGACGCGAAACCATCCTCGTCGTGCGAAAAAAAAAATTGATACACGAAACTGACGCTGTTTTGCGAAAAAAAATTTAGACGGGAAAATGGCATCAGTGAGCGAAAAAAAAATGGAGACGCGAAACCATCCTCGTCGTGCGAAAAAAAAAATTGATACAGGAAACCGAGGCTGTTTTGCGAAAAAAAATGGAGACGGGAAAATGGCGTCCGTGGGCGGAAAAAAAAATGGAGACGCGAAACCATCCTCGTCGTGCGAAAAAAAAAATTGATACACGAAACCGAGGCTGTTTTGCGAAAAAAAATGGAGACGGGAAAACGGCGTCCGTGGGCAGAAAAAAAAATGGAGACGTGAAACCATCCTCGTCGTGCGAAAAAAAATATTGATACACGAAACCGAGGCTGTTTTGTGAAAAAAAATGGCGACGGGAAAATGGCGTCCGTGGGCGGAAAAAAAAATGGAGACGCGAAACCATCCTCGTCATGCGAAAAAAAAAATTGATACACGAAACCGAGGCTGTTTCGCGAAAAAAAATGGAGACGGGAAAATGGCATAAGTGAGCGAAAAAAAAATGGAGACGAGAAACCATCCTCGTCGTGCGAAAAAAAAATTGATACAAGAAACGGAGGCTGTTTTTCGAAAAAAAATTGAGACGGGAAAATGGCGTCCGTGGGTGGAAAAAAAAATGGAGAGGCGAAACCATCCTCGTCGTGCGAAAAAAAAAAATTGATACACGAAACTGACGCTGTTTTGCGAAAAAAAATGGAGACGGGAAAATGGCATAAGTGAGCGAAAAAAAAATGGAGACGCGAAACCATCCTCGTCGTGCGAAAAAAAAATTGATACAAGAAACGGAGGCTGTTTTTCGAAAAAAAATTGAGACGGGAAAATGGCGTCCGTGGGTGGAAAAAAAAATGGAGAGGCGAAACCATCCTCGTCGTGCGAAAAAAAAAAATTGATACACGAAACTGACGCTGTTTTGAGAAAAAAAATGGAGACGGGAAAATGGCGTCCGTGGGCGGAAAAAAAAATGGAGACGCGAAACCATCCTCGTCGTGCGAAAAAAAAATTTATACACGAAACTGACGCTGTTTTGCGAAAAAAAAAGGAGACGGGAAAATGGCGTCCGTGGGCGGAAAAAAAAATGGACAGGCGAAACCATCCTCGTCGTGCGAAAAAAAAAATTGATACACGAAACCGAGGCTGTTTCGCGAAAAAAAATGGAGACGGGAAAATGGCATAAGTGAGCGAAAAAAAAATGGAGACGCGAAACCATCCTCGTCGTGCGAAAAAAAAAATTGATACACGAAACTGACGCTGTTTTGCGAAAAAAAATGGAGACGGGAAAATGGCATAAGTGAGCGAAAAAAAAATGGAGACGCGAAACCATCCTCGTCGTGCGAAAAAAAAATTGATACAAGAAACGGAGGCTGTTTTGCGAAAAAAAATTTAGACGGGAAAATGGCATCAGTGAGCGAAAAAAAAATGGAGACGCGAAACCATCCTCGTCGTGCGAAAAAAAAAATTGATACAGGAAACCGAGGCTGTTTTGCGAAAAAAAATGGAGACGGGAAAATGGCGTCCGTGGGCGGAAAAAAAAAATGGAGACGTGAAACCATCCTCGTCGTGCGAAAAAACAAATTGATACACGAAACCAACGCTGTTTTACGAAAAAAAATGGAGACGGGAAAATGGCGTCCGTGGGCGGAAAAAAAAATGGAGAGGCGAACCCATCCTCGTCGTGCGAAAAAAAAAATTGATACACGAAACCGAGGCTGTTTTGCGAAAAAAAATGGAGACGGGAAAATGGCGTCCGTGGGCCGAAAAAAAAATGGAGAGGCGAAACCATTCTCGTCGTGCGAAAAAGAAAAATTGATACACGAAACCGAGGCTGTTTTGCGAAAAAAAATGGCGACGGGAAAATGGCGTCCGTGGGCGGAAAAAAAAATGGAGACGTGAAACCATCCTCGTCGTGCGAAAAAAAAAAATTGATACACGAAACTGACGCTGTTTTGCGAAAAAAAATGGAGACGGGAAAATGGCGTCCGTGGGCGGAAAAAAAATGGAGACGCGAAACCATCCTCGTCGTGCGAAAAAAAAATTGATACAAGAAACTGACGCTGTTTTGCGAAAAAAAAAGGAGACGGGAAAATGGCGTCCGTGGGCGGAAAAAAAAATGGACAGGCGAAACCATCCTCGTCGTGCGAAAAAAAAAATTGATACACGAAACCGAGGCTGTTTTGCCAAAAAAAATTGAGGCGGGAAAATGGCGTCCGTGGGCGGAAAAAAAAATGGAGACGCGAAACTATCCTCGTCGTGCGAAAAAAAAAATTGATACACGAAACCGAGGCTGTTTTGCGAAAAAAAATTGAGACGGGAAAATGGCGTCCGTGGGCGGAAAACAAAATGGAGAGGCGAAACCATCCTCGTCGTGCGAAAAAAAATTGATACACGAAACCGAGGCTGTTTTGCAAAAAAATATGGAGACGGGAAAATGGCGTCCGTGGGCGGAAAACAAAATGGAGAGGCGAAACCATCCTCGTCGTGCGAAAAAAAATTGATACACGAAACCGAGGCTGTTTTGCGAAAAAAAATGGAGACGGGAAAATGGCGTCCGTGGGCGGAAAAAAAAAATGGAGACGTGAAACCATCCTCGTCGTGCGAAAAAAGAAATTGATACACGAAATTGAGGCTGTTTTGCGAAAAAAAATTGAGACGGGAAAATGGCGTCTGTGGGCGGAAAAAAAAACGGAGAGGCGAAACCATTCTCGTCGTGCGAAAAAAAAAATTGATACACGAAACCGAGGCTGTTTTGCGAAAAAAAATGGAGACGGGAAAATGGCGTCCGTGGGCCGAAAAAAAAATGGAGAGGCGAAACCATCCTCGTCGTGCGAAAAAAAAAATTGATACACGAAACTGACGCTGTTTTGCGAAAAAAAATGGAGACGGGAAAATGGCATAAGTGAGCGAAAAAAAAATGGAGACGCGAAACCATCCTCGTCGTGCGAAAAAAAAATTGATACAAGAAACGGAGGCTGTTTTTCGAAAAAAAATTGAGACGGGAAAATGGCGTCCGTGGGTGGAAAAAAAAATGGAGAGGCGAAACCATCCTCGTCGTGCGAAAAAAAAAAATTGATACACGAAACTGACGCTGTTTTGAGAAAAAAAATGGAGACGGGAAAATGGCGTCCGTGGGCGGAAAAAAAAATGGAGACGCGAAACCATCCTCGTCGTGCGAAAAAAAAATTTATACACGAAACTGACGCTGTTTTGCGAAAAAAAAAGGAGACGGGAAAATGGCGTCCGTGGGCGGAAAAAAAAATGGACAGGCGAAACCATCCTCGTCGTGCGAAAAAAAAAATTGATACACGAAACCGAGGCTGTTTCGCGAAAAAAAATGGAGACGGGAAAATGGCATAAGTGAGCGAAAAAAAAATGGAGACGCGAAACCATCCTCGTCGTGCGAAAAAAAAAATTGATACACGAAACTGACGCTGTTTTGCGAAAAAAAATTTAGACGGGAAAATGGCATCAGTGAGCGAAAAAAAAATGGAGACGCGAAACCATCCTCGTCGTGCGAAAAAAAAAATTGATACAGGAAACCGAGGCTGTTTTGCGAAAAAAAATGGAGACGGGAAAATGGCGTCCGTGGGCGGAAAAAAAAATGGAGACGCGAAACCATCCTCGTCGTGCGAAAAAAAAAATTGATACACGAAACCGAGGCTGTTTTGCGAAAAAAAATGGAGACGGGAAAACGGCGTCCGTGGGCGGAAAAAAAAATGGAGACGTGAAACCATCCTCGTCGTGCGAAAAAAAATATTGATACACGAAACCGAGGCTGTTTTGTGAAAAAAAATGGCGACGGGAAAATGGCGTCCGTGGGCGGAAAAAAAAATGGAGACGCGAAACCATCCTCGTCATGCGAAAAAAAAAATTGATACACGAAACCGAGGCTGTTTTGCGAAAAAAAATGGAGACGGGAAAATGGCATCCGTGGGCGGAAAAAAAAATGGAGACGCGAAACCATCCTCGTCGTGCGAAAAAAAAAATTGATACACGAAACCGAGGCTGTTTTGCGAAAAAAAATGGAGACGGGAAAATGGCGTCCGTGGGCGGAAAACAAAATGGAGACGCGAAACCATCCTCGTCGTGCGAAAAAAGAAATTGATACACGAAATTGAGGCTGTTTTGCGAAAAAAAATGGAGACGGGAAAATGGCGTCCGTGGGCGGAAAAAAAAAATGGAGACGTGAAACCATCCTCGTCGTGCGAAAAAACAAATTGATACACGAAACCAACGCTGTTTTACGAAAAAAAATGGAGACGGGAAAATGGCGTCCGTGGGCGGAAAAAAAAATGGAGAGGCGAACCCATCCTCGTCGTGCGAAAAAAAAAATTGATACACGAAACCGAGGCTGTTTTGCGAAAAAAAATGGAGACGGGAAAATGGCGTCCGTGTGCCGAAAAAAAAAATGGAGAGGCGAAACCATTCTCGTCGTGCGAAAAAGAAAAATTGATACACGAAACCGACGCTGTTTTGCGAAAAAAAATGGCGACGGGAAAATGGCGTCCGTGGGCGGAAAAAAAAATGGAGACGCGAAACCATCCTTGTCATGCGAAAAAAAAAATTGATACACGAAAGCGAGGCTGTTTTGCGAAAAAAAATTGAGACGGGAAAATGGCGTCCGTGGGTGGAAAAAAAAATGGAGACGTGAAACCATCCTCGTCGTGCGAAAAAAAAAAATTGATACACGAAACTGACGCTGTTTTGCGAAAAAAAATGGAGACGGGAAAATGGCGTCCGTGGGCGGAAAAAAAATGGAGACGCGAAACCATCCTCGTCGTGCGAAAAAAAAATTGATACACGAAACTGACGCTGTTTTGCGAAAAAAAAAGGAGACGGGAAAATGGCGTCCGTGGGCGGAAAAAAAAATGGAGACGCGAAACCATCCTCGTCGTGCGAAAAAAAAAATTGATACACGAAACCGAGGCTGTTTTGCCAAAAAAAATTGAGGCGGGAAAATGGCGTCCGTGGGCGGAAAAAAAAATGGAGACGCGAAACTATCCTCGTCGTGCGAAAAAAAAAATTGATACACGAAACCGAGGCTGTTTTGCGAAAAAAAATTGAGACGGGAAAATGGCGTCCGTGGGCGGAAAAAGAAATGGAGAGGCGAAACCATCCTCGTCGTGCGAAAAAGCAAATTGATACACGAAACCGAGGCTGTTTTGCCAAAAAAAATTGAGGCGGGAAAATGGCGTCCGTGGGCGGAAAAAAAAATGGAGACGCGAAACTATCCTCGTCGTGCGAAAAAAAAAATTGATACACGAAACCGAGGCTGTTTTGCGAAAAAAAATTGAGACGGGAAAATGGCGTCCGTGGGCGGAAAAAAAAATGGAGACGTGAAACCATCCTCGTCGTGCGAAAAAGCAAATTGATACACGAAACCGAGGCTGTTTTGCAAAAAAATATGGAGACGGGAAAATGGCGTCCGTGGGCGGAAAACAAAATGGAGAGGCGAAACCATCCTCGTCGTGCGAAAAAAAATTGATACACGAAACCGAGGCTGTTTTGCGAAAAAAAATGGAGACGGGAAAATGGCGTCTGTGGGCGGAAAAAAAAAATGGAGACGTGAAACCATCCTGGTCGTGCGAAAAAACAAATTGATACACGAAACCGACGCTGTTTTGCGAAAAAAAATGGAGACGGGAAAATGGCGTCCGTGGGCGGAAAAAAAAATGGAGAGGCGAAACCATTCTCGTCGTGCGAAAAAAAAAATTGATACACGAAACCGAGGCTGTTTTGCGAAAAAAAATGGAGACGGGAAAATGGCGTCCGTGGGCCGAAAAAAAAATGGAGAGGCGAAACCATCCTCGTCGTGCGAAAAAAAAAATTGATACACGAAACCGAGGCTGTTTTGCGAAAAAAAATGAGACGGGAAAATGGCGTCCGTGGGCGGAAAAAAAAATGGAGACGCGAAACCATCCTCGTCGTGCGAAAAAAAAAATTGATACACGAAACCGAGGCTGTTTTGCGAAAAAAAATGGAGACGGGAAAATGGCGTCCGTGGGCGGAAAACAAAATGGAGACGCGAAACCATCCTCGTCGTGCGAAAAAAAAAATTGATACACGAAACCGAGGCTGTTTTGCGAAAAAAAATTGAGACGGGAAAATGGCGTCCGTGGGCGGAAAACAAAATAGAGACGCGAAACCATCCTTGTCGTGCGAAAAAAAAAATTGATACACGAAACCGAGGCTGTTTTGCGAAAAGAAATTGAGACGGGAAAATGGCGTCCGTGGGCGGAAAAAAAAATGGAGAGGCGAAACCATCCTCGTCGTGCGAAAAAAAAATTGATACACGAAACCGAGGCTGTTTTGCGAAAAAAAATGGAGACGGGAAAATGGCGTCCGTGGGCGGAAAAAAAAATGGAGAGGCGAAACCATCCTCGTCGTGCGAAAAAAAAAATTGATACACGAAATTGAGGCTGTTTTGCGAAAAAAAATGGAGACGGGAAAATGGCGTCCGTGGGCGGAAAAAAAAATGGAGAGGCGAAACCATCCTCGTCGTGCGAAAAAAAATTGATACACGAAACCGAGGCTGTTTTGCAAAAAAAAATGGAGACGGGAAAATGGCGTCCGTGGGCGGAAAAAAAAATGGAGACGCGAAACCATCCTCGTCGTGCGAAAAAAAAAATTGAGACACGAAACCGACGTTGTTTTGCGGAAAAAAAATTGAGACGGGAGAATGGCGTCCATGGGCGAAAAAAAAAAATGGAGACGTGAAACCATCCTCGTCGTGCGAAAAAACAAATTGATACACGAAACCGAGGCTGTTTTGCGTAAAAAAATGGAGACGGGAAAATGGCGTCCGTGGGCGGAAAAAAAAATGGAGACGCGAAACCATCCTCGTCGTGCAAAAAAAAAAATTGATACACGAAACCGAGGCTGTTTTGCGAAAAAAAATGGAGACGGGAAAATGGCATCAGTGAGCGAAAAAAAAATGGAGAGGCGAAACCATCCTCGTCGTGCGAAAAAAAAAATTGATACACGAAACTGACGCTGTTTTGCGAAAAAAAATGGAGACGGGAAAATGGCGTCCGTGGGCAGAAAAAAAAATGGAGACGCGAAACCATCCTCGTCGTGCGAAAAAAAAATTGATACAAGAAACGGAGGCTGTTTTTCGAAAAAAAATTTAGACGGGAAAATGGCATCAGTGAGCGAAAAAAAAATGGAGAGGCGAAACCATCCTCGTCGTGCGAAAAAAAAAATTGATACAGGAAACCGAGGCTGTTTTGCGAAAAAAAATGGAGACGGGAAAACGGCGTCCGTGGGCGGAAAAAAAAATGGAGACGTGAAACCATCCTCGTCGTGCGAAAAAAAAAATTGATACACGAAACCGAGGCTGTTTTGTGAAAAAAAATGGAGACGGGAAAATGGCGTCCGTGGGCGGAAAAAAAAATGGAGACGCGAAACCATCCTCGTCGTGCGAAAAAAAAAATTGATACACGAAACCGAGGCTGTTTTGCGAAAAAAAATGGAGACGGGAAAATGGCGTCCGTGGGCGGAAAAAAAAATGGAGAGGCGAAACCATCCTCGTCGTGCGAAAAAAAAAATTGATACACGAAACCGAGGCTGTTTTGCGAAAAAAAATGGAGACGGGAAAATGGCGTCCGTGGGCGGAAAACAAAATGGAGACGCGAAACCATCCTCGTCGTGCGAAAAAAAAATTTATACACGAAACCGACGCTGTTTTGCGAAAAGAAATAGAGACGGGAAAATGGCGTCCGTGGGCAGAAAAAGAAATGGAGACGCGAAACCATCCTCGTCGTGCGAAAAAAAAATTGATACACGAAACCGAGGCTGTTTTGCGAAAAAAAATGGAGACGGGAAAAGTGCGTCCGTGGGCGGAAAAAAAAATGGAGACGCGAAACCATCCTCGTCGTGCGAAAAAAGAAATTGATACACGAAATTGAGGCTGTTTTGCGAAAAAAATGGAGACGGGAAAATGGTGTCCGTGGGCGGAAAAAAAAATGGAGACGCGAAACCATCCTCGTCGTGCGAAAAAAAAATTGATACACGAAACCAAGGCTGTTTTGCGAAAAAAAATGGAGACGGGAAAATGGCGTCCGTGGGCGGAAAAAAAAAATGGAGACGCGAAACCATCCTCGTCGTGCGAAAAAACAAATTAATACACGAAACCAACGCTGTTTTGCGAAAAAAAATGGAGACGGGAAAATGGCGTCCGTGGGCGGAAAAACAAATGGAGAGGCGAAACCATCCTCGTCGTGCGAAAAAAAAATTGATACACGAAACCGAGGCTGTTTTGCGAAAAAAAATGGAGACGGGAAAATGGCGTCCGTGGGCGGAAAAAAAAAATGGAGACGTGAAACCATTCTCGTCGTGCGAAAAAGAAAAATTGATACACGAAACCGAGGCTGTTTTGCGAAAAAAAATTGAGACGGGAAAATGGCGTCCGTGTGCCGAAAAAAAAATGGAGAGGCGAAACCATCCTCGTCGTGCGAAAAAGAAAAATTGATACACGAAACCGACGCTGTTTTGCGAAAAAAAATGGCGACGGGAAAATGGCGTCCGTGGGCGGAAAAAAAAATGGAGGGGCGAAACCATCCTTGTCATGCGAAAAAAAAAATTGATACACGAAAGCGAGGCTGTTTTGCGAAAAAAAAATGAGACGGGAAAATGGCGTCCGTGGGCGGAAAAAAAAATGGAGACGCGAAACCATCCTCGTCGTGCGAAAAAAAAAAATTGATACACGAAACTGACGCTGTTTTGCGAAAAAAAATGGAGACGGGAAAATGGCGTCCGTGGGCGGAAAACAAAATGGAGACGCGAAACCATCCTCGTCGTGCGAAAAAAAAAATTGATACACGAAACCGAGGCTGTTTTGCCAAAAAAAATGGAGACGGGAAAATGGCGTCCGTGGGCGGAAAAAAAAATGGAGACGCGAAACTATCCTCGTCGTGTGAAAAAAAAAATTGATACACGAAACCGAGGCTGTTTTGCGAAAAAAAATTGAGACGGGAAAATGGCGTCCGTGGGCGGAAAAAAAAATGGAGAGGCGAAACCATCCTCGTCGTGCGAAAAAGCAAATTGATACACGAAACCGAGGCTGTTTTGCAAAAAAAAATGGAGACGGGAAAATGGCGTCCGTGGGCGAAAAAAAAAAATGGAGACGCGAAACCATCCTCGTCGTGCGAAAAAAAAAATTGATACACGAAACTGACGCTGTTTTGCGAAAAAAAATTGAGACGGGAAAATGGCGTCCGTGGGCGGAAAAAAAAATGGAGAGGCGAAACCATCCTCGTCGTGCGAAAAAAAAATTGATACAAGAAACGGAGGCTGCTTTTCGAAAAAAAATTTAGACGGGAAAATGGCATCAGTGAGCGAAAAAAAAATGGAGAGGCGAAACCATCCTCGTCGTGCGAAAAAAAAAATTGATACAGGAAACCGAGGCTGTTTTGCGAAAAAAAATGGAGACGGGAAAACGGCGTCCGTGGGCGGAAAAAAAAATGGAGACGTGAAACCATCCTCGTCGTGCGAAAAAAAAAATTGATACACGAAACCGAGGCTGTTTTGTGAAAAAAAATGGAGACGGGAAAATGGCGTCCGTGGGCGGAAAAAAAAATGGAGACGCGAAACCATCCTCGTCGTGCGAAAAAAAAAATTGATACACGAAACCGACGCTGTTTTGCGAAAAAAAATGGAGACGGGAAAATGGCGTCCGTGGGCGGAAAAAAAAATGGAGACGCGAAACCATCCTCGTCGTGCGAAAAAAAAAATTGATACACGAAACCGAGGCTGTTTTGCGAAAAAAAATGGAGACGGGAAAATGGCGTCCGTGGGCGGAAAAAAAAATGGAGAGGCGAAACCATCCTCGTCGTGCGAAAAAAAAAATTGATACACGAAACCGAGGCTGTTTTGCGAAAAAAAATGGAGACGGGAAAATGGCGTCCGTGGGCGGAAAAAAAAATGGAGACGCGAAACCATCCTCGTCGTGCGAAAAAAGAAATTGATACACGAAATTGAGGCTGTTTTGCGAAAAAAATGGAGACGGGAAAATGGTGTCCGTGGGCGGAAAAAAAAATGGAGACGCGAAACCATCCTCGTCGTGCGAAAAAAAAATTGATACACGAAACCAAGGCTGTTTTGCGAAAAAAAATGGAGACGGGAAAATGGTGTCCGTGGGCGGAAAAAAAAAATGGAGACGCGAAACCATCCTCGTCGTGCGAAAAAACAAATTAATACACGAAACCAACGCTGTTTTGCGAAAAAAAATGGAGACGGGAAAATGGCGTCCGTGGGCGGAAAAACAAATTTAGAGGCGAAACCATCCTCGTCGTGCGAAAAAAAAATTGATACACGAAACCGAGGCTGTTTTGCGAAAAAAAATGGAGACGGGAAAATGGCGTCCGTGGGCGGAAAAAAAAAATGGAGACGTGAAACCATTCTCGTCGTGCGAAAAAGAAAAATTGATACACGAAACCGAGGCTGTTTTGCGAAAAAAAATTGAGACGGGAAAATGGCGTCCGTGTGCCGAAAAAAAAATGGAGAGGCGAAACCATCCTCGTCGTGCGAAAAAAAAAAATTGATACACGAAACCGACGCTGTTTTGCGAAAAAAAATGGAGACGGGAAAATGGCGTCCGTGGGCGGAAAAAAAAATGGAGGGGCGAAACCATCCTCGTCGTGCGAAAAAAAAAAATTGATACACAAAACTGACGCTGTTTTGCGAAATAAAATGGAGACGGGAAAACGGCGTCCGTGGGCGGAAAAAAAAATGGAGACGTGAAACCATCCTCGTCGTGCGAAAAAAAAAATTGATACACGAAACCGAGGCTGTTTTGCGGAAAAAAAATTGAGACGGGAGAATGGCGTCCATGGGCGAAAAAAAAAAATGGAGACGTGAAACCATCCTCGTCGTGCGAAAAAACAAATTGATACACGAAACCGAGGCTGTTTTGCGTAAAAAAATGGAGACGGGAAAATGGCGTCCGTGGGCGGAAAAAAAAATGGAGACGCGAAACCATCCTCGTCGTGCAAAAAAAAAAATTGATACACGAAACCGAGGCTGTTTTGCGAAAAAAAATGGAGACGGGAAAATGGCATCAGTGAGCGAAAAAAAAATGGAGAGGCGAAACCATCCTCGTCGTGCGAAAAAAAAAATTGATACACGAAACTGACGCTGTTTTGCCAAAAAAAATGGAGACGGGAAAATGGCGTCCGTGGGCAGAAAAAAAAATGGAGACGCGAAACCATCCTCGTCGTGCGAAAAAAAAATTGATACAAGAAACGGAGGCTGTTTTTCGAAAAAAAATTTAGACGGGAAAATGGCATCAGTGAGCGAAAAAAAAATGGAGAGGCGAAACCATCCTCGTCGTGCGAAAAAAAAAATTGATACAGGAAACCGAGGCTGTTTTGCGAAAAAAAATGGAGACGGGAAAACGGCGTCCGTGGGCGGAAAAAAAAATGGAGACGTGAAACCATCCTCGTCGTGCGAAAAAAAAAATTGATACACGAAACCGAGGCTGTTTTGTGAAAAAAAATGGAGACGGGAAAATGGCGTCCGTGGGCGGAAAAAAAAATGGAGACGCGAAACCATCCTCGTCGTGCGAAAAAAAAAATTGATACACGAAACCGACGCTGTTTTGCGAAAAAAAATGGAGACGGGAAAAGTGCGTCCGTGGGCGGAAAAAAAAATGGAGACGCGAAACCATCCTCGTCGTGCGAAAAAAGAAATTGATACACGAAATTGAGGCTGTTTTGCGAAAAAAATGGAGACGGGAAAATGGTGTCTGTGGGCGGAAAAAAAAATGGAGACGCGAAACCATCCTCGTCGTGCGAAAAAAAAATTGATACACGAAACCAAGGCTGTTTTGCGAAAAAAAATGGAGACGGGAAAATGGCGTCCGTGGGCGGAAAAAAAAAATGGAGACGCGAAACCATCCTCGTCGTGCGAAAAAACAAATTAATACACGAAACCAACGCTGTTTTGCGAAAAAAAATGGAGACGGGAAAATGGCGTCCGTGGGCGGAAAAACAAATTGAGAGGCGAAACCATCCTCGTCGTGCGAAAAAAAAATTGATACACGAAACCGAGGCTGTTTTGCGAAAAAAAATTGAGACGGGAAAATGGCGTCCGTGGGCGGAAAAAAAAAATGGAGACGTGAAACCATTCTCGTCGTGCGAAAAAGAAAAATTGATACACGAAACCGAGGCTGTTTTGCGAAAAAAAATTGAGACGGGAAAATGGCGTCCGTGTGCCGAAAAAAAAATGGAGAGGCGAAACCATCCTCGTCGTGCGAAAAAGAAAAATTGATACACGAAACCGACGCTGTTTTGCGAAAAAAAATGGCGACGGGAAAATGGCGTCCGTGGGCGGAAAAAAAAATGGAGGGGCGAAACCATCCTTGTCATGCGAAAAAAAAAATTGATACACGAAAGCGAGGCTGTTTTGCGAAAAAAAAATGAGACGGGAAAATGGCGTCCGTGGGCGGAAAAAAAAATGGAGACGCGAAACCATCCTCGTCGTGCGAAAAAAAAAAATTGATACACGAAACTGACGCTGTTTTGCGAAAAAAAATGGAGACGGGAAAATGGCGTCCGTGGGCGGAAAAAAAAATGGAGACGCG
This sequence comes from Podargus strigoides, assembly GCA_028020825.1. Classification (NCBI taxonomy): domain Eukaryota; kingdom Metazoa; phylum Chordata; class Aves; order Caprimulgiformes; family Podargidae; genus Podargus; species Podargus strigoides. The sequence goes on from CM051637.1 coordinate 56,405, forward strand.
AAACCATCCTCGTCGTGCGAAAAAAAAATTTATACATGAAACTGACGCTGTTTTGCGAAAAAAAAAGGAGACGGGAAAATGGCGTCCGTGGGCGGAAAAAAAAATGGAGACGCGAAACCATCCTCGTCGTGCGAAAAAAAAAATTGATACACGAAACCGAGGCTGTTTTGCCAAAAAAAATGGAGACGGGAAAATGGCGTCCGTGGGCGGAAAAAAAAATGGAGACGCGAAACTATCCTCGTCGTGCGAAAAAAAAAATTGATACACGAAACCGAGGCTGTTTTGCGAAAAAAAATTGAGACGGGAAAATGGCGTCCGTGGGCGGAAAAAAAAATGGAGAGGCGAAACCATCCTCGTCGTGCGAAAAAGCAAATTGATACACGAAACCGAGGCTGTTTTGCAAAAAAAAATGGAGACGGGAAAATGGCGTCCGTGGGCGAAAAAAAAAAATGGAGACGCGAAACCATCCTCGTCGTGCGAAAAAAAAAATTGATACACGAAACTGACGCTGTTTTGCGAAAAAAAATTGAGACGGGAAAATGGCGTCCGTGGGCGGAAAAAAAAATGGAGAGGCGAAACCATCCTCGTCGTGCGAAAAAAAAATTGATACAAGAAACGGAGGCTGCTTTTCGAAAAAGAATTTAGACGGGAAAATGGCATCAGTGAGCGAAAAAAAAATGGAGAGGCGAAACCATCCTTGTCGTGCGAAAAAAAAAATTGATACAGGAAACCGAGGCTGTTTTGCGAAAAAAAATGGAGACGGGAAAACGGCGTCCGTGGGCGGAAAAAAAAATGGAGACGTGAAACCATCCTCGTCGTGCGAAAAAAAAAATTGATACACGAAACCGAGGCTGTTTTGTGAAAAAAAATGGAGACGGGAAAATGGCGTCCGTGGGCGGAAAAAAAAATGGAGACGCGAAACCATCCTCGTCGTGCGAAAAAAAAAATTGATACACGAAACCGACGCTGTTTTGCGAAAAAAAATGGAGACGGGAAAATGGCGTCCGTGGGCGGAAAAAAAAATGGAGACGCGAAACCATCCTCGTCGTGCGAAAAAAAAAATTGATACACGAAACCGAGGCTGTTTTAGGAAAAAAAATGGAGACGGGAAAATGGCGTCCGTGGGCGGAAAAAAAAATGGAGAGGCGAAACCATCCTCGTCGTGCGAAAAAAAAAATTGATACACGAAACCGAGGCTGTTTTGCGAAAAAAAATGGAGACGGGAAAATGGCGTCCGTGGGCGGAAAACAAAATGGAGACGCGAAACCATCCTCGTCGTGCGAAAAAAAAATTTATACACGAAACCGACGCTGTTTTGCGAAAAGAAATAGAGACGGGAAAATGGCGTCCGTGGGCAGAAAAAGAAATGGAGACGCGAAACCATCCTCGTCGTGCGAAAAAAAAATTGATACACGAAACCGAGGCTGTTTTGCGAAAAAAAAATGGAGACGGGAAAATGGCGTCCGTGGGCAGAAAAAGAAATGGAGACGCGAAACCATCCTCGTCGTGCGAAAAAAAAATTGATACACGAAACCGAGGCTGTTTTGCGAAAAAAAATGGAGACGGGAAAAGTGCGTCCGTGGGCGGAAAAAAAAATGGAGACGCGAAACCATCCTCGTCATGCGAAAAAAGAAATTGATACACGAAATTGAGGCTGTTTTGCGAAAAAAAATGGAGACGGGAAAATGGCGTCCGTGGGCGGAAAAACAAATTTAGAGGCGAAACCATCCTCGTCGTGCGAAAAAAAAATTGATACACGAAACCGAGGCTGTTTTGCGAAAAAAAATGGAGACGGGAAAATGGCGTCCGTGGGAGGAAAAAAAAAATGGAGACGTGAAACCATTCTCGTCGTGCGAAAAAGAAAAATTGATACACGAAACCGAGGCTGTTTTGCGAAAAAAAATTGAGACGGGAAAATGGCGTCCGTGTGCCGAAAAAAAAATGGAGAGGCGAAACCATCCTCGTCGTGCGAAAAAAAAAAATTGATACACGAAACCGACGCTGTTTTGCGAAAAAAAATGGAGACGGGAAAATGGCGTCCGTGGGCGGAAAAAAAAATGGAGGGGCGAAACCATCCTTGTCATGCGAAAAAAAAAATTGATACACGAAAGCGAGGCTGTTTTGCGAAAAAAAATTGAGACGGGAAAATGGCGTCCGTGGGCGGAAAAAAAAATGGAGACGCGAAACCATCCTCGTCGTGCGAAAAAAAAAAATTGATACACGAAACTGACGCTGTTTTGCGAAAAAAAATGGAGACGGGAAAATGGCGTCCGTGGGCGGAAAAAAAAATGGAGACGCGAAACCATCCTCGTCGTGCGAAAAAAAAATTTATACATGAAACTGACGCTGTTTTGCGAAAAAAAAAGGAGACGGGAAAATGGCGTCCGTGGGCGGAAAAAAAAATGGAGACGCGAAACCATCCTCGTCGTGCGAAAAAAAAAATTGATACACGAAACCGAGGCTGTTTTGCCAAAAAAAATGGAGACGGGAAAATGGCGTCCGTGGGCGGAAAAAAAAATGGAGACGCGAAACTATCCTCGTCGTGCGAAAAAAAAAATTGATACACGAAACCGAGGCTGTTTTGCGAAAAAAAATTGAGACGGGAAAATGGCGTCCGTGGGCGGAAAAAAAAATGGAGAGGCGAAACCATCCTCGTCGTGCGAAAAAGCAAATTGATACACGAAACCGAGGCTGTTTTGCAAAAAAAAATGGAGACGGGAAAATGGCGTCCGTGGGCGAAAAAAAAAAATGGAGACGCGAAACCATCCTCGTCGTGCGAAAAAAAAAATTGATACACGAAACTGACGCTGTTTTGCGAAAAAAAATTGAGACGGGAAAATGGCGTCCGTGGGCGGAAAAAAAAATGGAGAGGCGAAACCATCCTCGTCGTGCGAAAAAAAAATTGATACAAGAAACGGAGGCTGCTTTTCGAAAAAGAATTTAGACGGGAAAATGGCATCAGTGAGCGAAAAAAAAATGGAGAGGCGAAACCATCCTTGTCGTGCGAAAAAAAAAATTGATACAGGAAACCGAGGCTGTTTTGCGAAAAAAAATGGAGACGGGAAAACGGCGTCCGTGGGCGGAAAAAAAAATGGAGACGTGAAACCATCCTCGTCGTGCGAAAAAAAAAATTGATACACGAAACCGAGGCTGTTTTGTGAAAAAAAATGGAGACGGGAAAATGGCGTCCGTGGGCGGAAAAAAAAATGGAGACGCGAAACCATCCTCGTCGTGCGAAAAAAAAAATTGATACACGAAACCGACGCTGTTTTGCGAAAAAAAATGGAGACGGGAAAATGGCGTCCGTGGGCGGAAAAAAAAATGGAGACGCGAAACCATCCTCGTCGTGCGAAAAAAAAAATTGATACACGAAACCGAGGCTGTTTTAGGAAAAAAAATGGAGACGGGAAAATGGCGTCCGTGGGCGGAAAAAAAAATGGAGAGGCGAAACCATCCTCGTCGTGCGAAAAAAAAAATTGATACACGAAACCGAGGCTGTTTTGCGAAAAAAAATGGAGACGGGAAAATGGCGTCCGTGGGCGGAAAACAAAATGGAGACGCGAAACCATCCTCGTCGTGCGAAAAAAAAATTTATACACGAAACCGACGCTGTTTTGCGAAAAGAAATAGAGACGGGAAAATGGCGTCCGTGGGCAGAAAAAGAAATGGAGACGCGAAACCATCCTCGTCGTGCGAAAAAAAAATTGATACACGAAACCGAGGCTGTTTTGCGAAAAAAAAATGGAGACGGGAAAATGGCGTCCGTGGGCAGAAAAAGAAATGGAGACGCGAAACCATCCTCGTCGTGCGAAAAAAAAATTGATACACGAAACCGAGGCTGTTTTGCGAAAAAAAATGGAGACGGGAAAAGTGCGTCCGTGGGCGGAAAAAAAAATGGAGACGCGAAACCATCCTCGTCATGCGAAAAAAGAAATTGATACACGAAATTGAGGCTGTTTTGCGAAAAAAAATGGAGACGGGAAAATGGCGTCCGTGGGCGGAAAAACAAATTTAGAGGCGAAACCATCCTCGTCGTGCGAAAAAAAAATTGATACACGAAACCGAGGCTGTTTTGCGAAAAAAAATGGAGACGGGAAAATGGCGTCCGTGGGCGGAAAAAAAAAATGGAGACGTGAAACCATTCTCGTCGTGCGAAAAAGAAAAATTGATACACGAAACCGAGGCTGTTTTGCGAAAAAAAATTGAGACGGGAAAATGGCGTCCGTGTGCCGAAAAAAAAATGGAGAGGCGAAACCATCCTCGTCGTGCGAAAAAAAAAAATTGATACACGAAACCGACGCTGTTTTGCGAAAAAAAATGGAGACGGGAAAATGGCGTCCGTGGGCGGAAAAAAAAATGGAGGGGCGAAACCATCCTTGTCCTGCGAAAAAAAAAATTGATACACGAAAGCGAGGCTGTTTTGCGAAAAAAAATTGAGACGGGAAAATGGCGTCCGTGGGTGGAAAAAAAAATGGAGACGCGAAACCATCCTCGTCGTGCGGAAAAAAAAATTGATACACGAAACTGACGCTGTTTTGCGAAAAAAAATGGAGACGGGAAAATGGCGTCCGTGGGCGGAAAAAAAAATGGAGACGCGAAACCATCCTCGTCGTGCGAAAAAAAAATTTATACATGAAACTGACGCTGTTTTGCGAAAAAAAAAGGAGACGGGAAAATGGCGTCCGTGGGCGGAAAAAAAAATGGAGACGCAAAACCATCCTCGTCGTGCGAAAAATAAAATTGATACACGAAACCGAGGCTGTTTTGCCAAAAAAAATGGAGACGGGAAAATGGCGTCCGTGGGCGGAAAAAAAAATGGAGACGCGAAACTATCCTCGTCGTGCGAAAAAAAAAATTGATACACGAAACCGAGGCTGTTTTGCGAAAAAAAATGGCGACGGGAAAATGGCGTCCGTGGGCGGAAAAAAAAATGGAGAGGCGAAACCATCCTCGTCGTGCGAAAAAGCAAATTGATACACGAAACCGAGGCTGTTTTGCAAAAAAAAATGGAGACGGGAAAATGGCGTCCGTGGGCGGAAAACAAAATGGAGAGGCGAAACCATCCTCGTCGTGCGAAAAAAAATTGATACACGAAACCGAGGCTGTTTTGCGAAAAAAAATGGAGACGGGAAAATGGCGTTCGTGGGCGAAAAAAAAAAATGGAGACGTGAAACCATCCTCGTCGTGCGAAAAAAAAAATTGATACACGAAACCGACGCTGTTTTGCGAAAAGAAATAGAGACGGGAAAATGGCGTCCGTGGGCGGAAAAAAAAATGGAGAGGCGAAACCATCCTCGTCGTGCGAAAAAAAAAATTGATACACGAAACCGAGGCTGTTTTGCGAAAAAAAATGGAGACGGGAAAATGGCGTCCGTGGGCGGAAAAAAAAATGGAGAGGCGAAACCATCCTCGTCGTGCGAAAAAAAAAATTGATACACGAAATTGAGGCTGTTTTGCGAAAAAAAATGGAGACGGGAAAATGGCGTCCGTGGGCGGAAAAAAAAATGGAGAGGCGAAACCATCCTCGTCGTGCAAAAAAAAATTGATACACGAAACCGAGGCTGTTTTGCAAAAAAAAACGGAGACGGGAAAATGGCGTCCGTGGGCGGAAAAAAAAATGGAGAGGCGAAACCATCCTCGTCGTGCGAAAAAAAAATTGATACAAGAAACGGAGGCTGTTTTAGGAAAAAAAATGGAGACGGGAAAATGGCATCAGTGAGCGAAAAAAAAATGGAGACGCGAAACCATCCTCGTCGTGCGAAAAAAAAAATTGATACACGAAACCGAGGCTGTTTTGCGAAAAAAAATGGAGACGGGAAAATGGCGTCCGTGGGCGGAAAACAAAATGGAGACGCGAAACCATCCTCGTCGTGCGAAAAAAAAATTTATACACGAAACCGACGCTGTTTTGCGAAAAGAAATAGAGACTGGAAAATGGCGTCCGTGGGCAGAAAAAGAAATGGAGACGCGAAACCATCCTCGTCGTGCGAAAAAAAAATTGATACACGAAACCGAGGCTGTTTTGCGAAAAAAAAATGGAGACGGGAAAATGGCGTCCGTGGGCAGAAAAAGAAATGGAGACGCGAAACCATCCTCGTCGTGCGAAAAAAAAATTGATACACGAAACCGAGGCTGTTTTGCGAAAAAAAATGGAGACGGGAAAAGTGCGTCCGTGGGCGGAAAAAAAAATGGAGACGCGAAACCATCCTCGTCGTGCGAAAAAAGAAATTGATACACGAAATTGAGGCTGTTTTGCGAAAAAAATGGAGACGGGAAAATGGTGTCCGTGGGCGGAAAAAAAAATGGAGACGCGAAACCATCCTCGTCGTGCGAAAAAAAAATTGATACACGAAACCAAGGCTGTTTTGCGAAAAAAAATGGAGACGGGAAAATGGCGTCCGTGGGCGGAAAAAAAAAATGGAGACGCGAAACCATCCTCGTCGTGCGAAAAAACAAATTAATACACGAAACCAACGCTGTTTTGCGAAAAAAAATGGAGACGGGAAAATGGCGTCCGTGGGCGGAAAAACAAATTTAGAGGCGAAACCATCCTCGTCGTGCGAAAAAAAAATTGATACACGAAACCGAGGCTGTTTTGCGAAAAAAAATGGAGACGGGAAAATGGCGTCCGTGGGCGGAAAAAAAAAATGGAGACGTGAAACCATTCTCGTCGTGCGAAAAAGAAAAATTGATACACGAAACCGAGGCTGTTTTGCGAAAAAAAATGGAGACGGGAAAATGGCGTCCGTGTGCCGAAAAAAAAATGGAGAGGCGAAACCATCCTCGTCGTGCGAAAAAAAAAAATTGATACACGAAACCGACGCTGTTTTGCGAAAAAAAATGGAGACGGGAAAATGGCGTCCGTGGGCGGAAAAAAAAATGGAGGGGCGAAACCATCCTTGTCCTGCGAAAAAAAAAATTGATACACGAAAGCGAGGCTGTTTTGCGAAAAAAAATTGAGACGGGAAAATGGCGTCCGTGGGTGGAAAAAAAAATGGAGACGCGAAACCATCCTCGTCGTGCGAAAAAAAAAAATTGATACACGAAACTGACGCTGTTTTGCGAAAAAAAAAGGAGACGGGAAAATGGCGTCCGTGGGCGGAAAAAAAAATGGAGACGCGAAACCATCCTCGTCGTGCGAAAAATAAAATTGATACACGAAACCGAGGCTGTTTTGCCAAAAAAAATGGAGACGGGAAAATGGCGTCCGTGGGCGGAAAAAAAAATGGAGACGCGAAACTATCCTCGTCGTGCGAAAAAAAAAATTGATACACGAAACCGAGGCTGTTTTGCGAAAAAAAATTGAGACGGGAAAATGGCGTCCGTGGGCGGAAAAAAAAATGGAGAGGCGAAACCATCCTCGTCGTGCGAAAAAGCAAATTGATACACGAAACCGAGGCTGTTTTGCAAAAAAAAATGGAGACGGGAAAATGGCGTCCGTGGGCGGAAAACAAAATGGAGAGGCGAAACCATCCTCGTCGTGCGAAAAAAAATTGATACACGAAACCGAGGCTGTTTTGCGAAAAAAAATGGAGACGGGAAAATGGCGTTCGTGGGCGAAAAAAAAAAATGGAGACGTGAAACCATCCTCGTCGTGCGAAAAAAAAAATTGATACACGAAACCGACGCTGTTTTGCGAAAAGAAATGGAGACGGGAAAATGGCGTCCGTGGGCGGAAAAAAAAATGGAGAGGCGAAACCATCCTCGTCGTGCGAAAAAAAAAATTGATACACGAAACCGAGGCTGTTTTGCGAAAAAAAATGGAGACGGGAAAATGGCGTCCGTGGGCGGAAAAAAAAATGGAGAGGCGAAACCATCCTCGTCGTGCGAAAAAAAAAATTGATACACGAAATTGAGGCTGTTTTGCGAAAAAAAATGGAGACGGGATTATGGCGTCCGTGGGCGGAAAAAAAAATGGAGAGGCGAAACCATCCTCGTCGTGCAAAAAAAAATTGATACACGAAACCGAGGCTGTTTTGCAAAAAAAAACGGAGACGGGAAAATGGCGTCCGTGGGCGGAAAAAAAAATGGAGACGCGAAACCATCCTCGTCGTGCGAAAAAAAAAATTGATACAAGAAACGGAGGCTGTTTTTCGAAAAAAAATGGAGACGGGAAAATGGCATCAGTGAGCGAAAAAAAAATGGAGACGCGAAACCATCCTCGTCGTGCGAAAAAAAAAATTGATACAGGAAACCGAGGCTGTTTTGCGAAAAAAAATGGAGACGGGAAAATGGCGTCCGTGGGCGGAAAAAAAAATGGAGAGGCGAAACCATCCTCGTCGTGCAAAAAAAAATTGATACACGAAACCGAGGCTGTTTTGCAAAAAAAAACGGAGACGGGAAAATGGCGTCCGTGGGCGGAAAAAAAAATGGAGACGCGAAACCATCCTCGTCGTGCGAAAAAAAAAATTGATACAAGAAACGGAGGCTGTTTTTCGAAAAAAAATGGAGACGGGAAAATGGCATCAGTGAGCGAAAAAAAAATGGAGACGCGAAACCATCCTCGTCGTGCGAAAAAAAAAATTGATACAGGAAACCGAGGCTGTTTTGCGAAAAAAAATGGAGACGGGAAAATGGCGTCCGTGGGCGGAAAAAAAAATGGAGACGCGAAACCATCCTCGTCGTGCGAAAAAAAAATTGATACACAAAACTGACGCTGTTTTGCGAAAAAAAATGGAGACGGGAAAACGGCGTCCGTGGGCGGAAAAAAAAATGGAGACGTGAAACCATCCTCGTCGTGCGAAAAAAAAAATTGATACACGAAACCGAGGCTGTTTTGTGAAAAAAAATGGAGACGGGAAAATGGCGTCCGTGGGCGGAAAAAAAAATGGAGACGCGAAACCATCCTCGTCGTGCGAAAAAAAAAATTGATACACGAAACCGAGGCTGTTTTGCGAAAAAAAATGGAGACGGGAAAATGGCGTCCGTGGGCGGAAAAAAAAATGGAGACGCGAAACCATCCTCGTCGTGCGAAAAAAAAAATTGATACACGAAACCGAGGCTGTTTTGCGAAAAAAAATGGAGACGGGAAAATGGCGTCCGTGGGCGGAAAAAAAAATGGAGACGCGAAACCATCCTCGTCGTGCGAAAAAAAAAATTGATACACGAAACCGAGGCTGTTTTGCGAAAAAAAATGGAGACGGGAAAATGGCGTCCGTGGGCGGAAAACAAAATGGAGACGCGAAACCATCCTCGTCGTGCGAAAAAAAAATTTATACACGAAACCGACGCTGTTTTGCGAAAAGAAATAGAGACGGGAAAATGGCGTCCGTGGGCGGAAAAAAAAATGGAGACGCGAAACCATCCTCGTCGTGCGAAAAAAAAATTGATACACGAAACCGAGGCTGTTTTGCGAAAAAAAATGGAGACGGGAAGATGGCGTCCGTGGGCGGAAAAAAAAATGGAGACGCGAAACCATCCTCGTCGTGCGAAAAAAGAAATTGATACACGAAATTGAGGCTGTTTTGCGAAAAAAATGGAGACGGGAAAATGGTGTCCGTGGGCGGAAAAAAAAATGGAGACGCGAAACCATTCTCGTCGTGCGAAAAAAAAATTGATACACGAAACCAAGGCTGTTTTGCGAAAAAAAATGGAGACGGGAAAATGGCGTCCGTGGGCGGAAAAAAAAAATGGAGACGTGAAACCATCCTCGTCGTGTGAAAAAACAAATTGATACACGAAACCAACGCTGTTTTGCGAAAAAAAATGGAGACGGGAAAATGGCGTCCGTGGGCGGAAAAACAAATTTAGAGGCGAAACCATCCTCGTCGTGCGAAAAAAAAAATTGATACACGAAACCGAGGCTGTTTTGCGAAAAAAAATGGAGACGGGAAAATGGCGTCCGTGGGCGGAAAAAAAAAATGGAGACGTGAAACCATTCTCGTCGTGCGAAAAAGAAAAATTGATACACGAAACCGACGCTGTTTTGCGAAAAAAAATTGAGACGGGAAAATGGCGTCCGTGTGCCGAAAAAAAAATGGAGAGGCGAAACCATTCTCGTCGTGCGAAAAAGAAAAATTGATACACGAAACCGAGGCTGTTTTGCGAAAAAAAATGGAGACGGGAAAATGGCGTCCGTGGGCGGAAAAAAAAATGGAGACGCGAAACCATCCTCGTCGTGCGAAAAAAAAAATTGATACACGAAACCGAGGCTGTTTTGCGAAAAAAAATGGAGACGGGAAAATGGCGTCCGTGGGCGGAAAAAAAAATGGAGACGTGAAACCATTCTCGTCGTGCGAAAAAGAAAAATTGATACACGAAACCGACGGTGTTTTGCGAAAAAAAATTGAGACGGGAAAATGGCGTCCGTGTGCCGAAAAAAAAATGGAGAGGCGAAACCATTCTCGTCGTGCGAAAAAGAAAAATTGATACACGAAACCGAGGCTGTTTTGCGAAAAAAAATGGAGACGGGAAAATGGCGTCCGTGGGCGGAAAAAAAAATGGAGACGCGAAACCATCCTCGTCGTGCGAAAAAAAAAATTGATACAGGAAACCGAGGCTGTTTTGCGAAAAAAAATGGAGACGGGAAAATGGCGTCCGTGGGCGGAAAAAAAAATGGAGACGCGAAACCATCCTCGTCGTGCGAAAAAAAAAATTGATACACGAAACCGAGGCTGTTTTGCGAAAAAAAATGGAGACGGGAAAATGGCGTCCGTGGGCGGAAAACAAAATGGAGACGCGAAACCATCCTCGTCGTGCGAAAAAAAAAATTGATACACGAAACCGACGCTGTTTTGCGAAAAGAAATAGAGACGGGAAAATGGCGTCCGTGGGCGGAAAAAGAAATGGAGACGCGAAACCATCCTCGTCGTGCGAAAAAAAAAATTGATACACGAAACCGAGGCTGTTTTGCGAAAAAAAATGGAGACGGGAAAATGGCGTCCGTGGGCGGAAAAAAAAATGGAGACGCGAAACCATCCTCGTCGTGCGAAAAAAGAAATTGATACACGAAATTGAGGCTGTTTTGCGAAAAAAATGGAGACGGGAAAATGGTGTCCGTGGGCCGAAAAAAAAATGGAGACGCGAAACCATCCTCGTCGTGCGAAAAAAAAATTGATACACGAAACCAAGGCTGTTTTGCGAAAAAAAATGGAGACGGGAAAATGGCGTCCGTGGGCGGAAAAAAAAAATGGAGACGTGAAACCATCCTCGTCGTGCGAAAAAACAAATTGATACACGAAACCAACGCTGTTTTACGAAAAAAAATGGAGACGGGAAAATGGCGTCCGTGGGCGGAAAAAAAAATGGAGAGGCGAACCCATCCTCGTCGTGCGAAAAAAAAAATTGATACACGAAACCGACGCTGTTTTGCGAAAAAAAATTGAGACGGGAAAATGGCGTCCGTGGGCGGAAAAAAAAATGGAGACGCGAAACCATCCTCGTCGTGCGAAAAAAAAATTGATACACGAAACCGAGGCTGTTTTGCGAAAAAAAAATGGAGACGGGAAAATGGCGTCCGTGGGCGGAAAAAAAAATGGAGACGCGAAACCATCCTCGTCGTGCGAAAAAAAAAATTGATACACGAAACCGAGGCTGTTTTGCGAAAAAAAATGGAGACGGGAAAATGGCGTCCGTGGGCGGAAAACAAAATGGAGACGCAAAACCATCCTCGTCGTGCGAAAAAAAAAATTGATACACGAAACCGACGCTGTTTTGCGAAAAGAAATAGAGACGGGAAAATGGCGTCCGTGGGCGGAAAAAGAAATGGAGACGCGAAACCATCCTCGTCGTGCGAAAAAAAAAATTGATACACGAAACCGAGGCTGTTTTGCGAAAAAAAATGGAGACGGGAAAATGGCGTCCGTGGGCGGAAAAAAAAATGGAGACGCGAAACCATCCTCGTCGTGCGAAAAAAGAAATTGATACACGAAATTGAGGCTGTTTTGCGAAAAAAATGGAGACGGGAAAATGGTGTCCGTGGGCCGAAAAAAAAATGGAGACGCGAAACCATCCTCGTCGTGCGAAAAAAAAATTGATACACGAAACCAAGGCTGTTTTGCGAAAAAAAATGGAGACGGGAAAATGGCGTCCGTGGGCGGAAAAAAAAAATGGAGACGTGAAACCATCCTCGTCGTGCGAAAAAACAAATTGATACACGAAACCAACGCTGTTTTACGAAAAAAAATGAGACGGGAAAATGGCGTCCGTGGGCGGAAAAAAAAATGGAGAGGCGAACCCATCCTCGTCGTGCGAAAAAAAAAATTGATACACGAAACCGAGGCTGTTTTGCGAAAAAAAATGGAGACGGGAAAATGGCGTCCGTGTGCCGAAAAAAAAATGGAGAGGCGAAACCATTCTCGTCGTGCGAAAAAGAAAAATTGATACACGAAACCGACGCTGTTTTGCGAAAAAAAATGGCGACGGGAAAATGGCGTCCGTGGGCGGAAAAAAAAATGGAGAGGCGAAACCATACTTGTCATGCGAAAAAAAAAATTGATACACGAAAGCGAGGCTGTTTTGTGAAAAAAAATTGAGACGGGAAAATGGCGTCCGTGGGTGGAAAAAAAAATGGAGACGTGAAACCATCCTCGTCGTGCGAAAAAAAAAAATTGATACACGAAACTGACGCTGTTTTGCGAAAAAAAATGGAGACGGGAAAATGGCGTCCGTGGGCGGAAAAAAAAATGGAGACGCGAAACCATCCTCGTCGTGCGAAAAAAAAATTTATACACGAAACTGACGCTGTTTTGCGAAAAAAAAAGGAGACGGGAAAATGGCGTCCGTGGGCGGAAAAAAAAATGGAGACGCGAAACCATCCTCGTCGTGCGAAAAAAAAAATTGATACACGAAACCGAGGCTGTTTTGCCAAAAAAAATTGAGGCGGGAAAATGGCGTCCGTGGGCGGAAAAAAAAATGGAGACGCGAAACTATCCTCGTCGTGCGAAAAAAAAAATTGATACACGAAACCGAGGCTGTTTTGCGAAAAAAAATTGAGACGGGAAAATGGCGTCCGTGGGCGGAAAAAAAAATGGAGAGGCGAAACCATCCTCGTCGTGCGAAAAAGCAAATTGATACACGAAACCGAGGCTGTTTTGCCAAAAAAAATTGAGGCGGGAAAATGGCGTCCGTGGGCGGAAAAAAAAATGGAGACGCGAAACTATCCTCGTCGTGCGAAAAAAAAAATTGATACACGAAACCGAGGCTGTTTTGCGAAAAAAAATTGAGACGGGAAAATGGCGTCCGTGGGCGGAAAAAAAAATGGAGAGGCGAAACCATCCTCGTCGTGCGAAAAAGCAAATTGATACACGAAACCGAGGCTGTTTTGCAAAAAAATATGGAGAAGGGAAAATGGCGTCCGTGGGCGGAAAACAAAATGGAGAGGCGAAACCATCCTCGTCGTGCGAAAAAAAATTGATACACGAAACCGAGGCTGTTTTGCGAAAAAAAATGGAGACGGGAAAATGGCGTCCGTGGGCGGAAAAAAAAAATGGAGACGTGAAACCATCCTCGTCGTGCGAAAAAACAAATTGATACACGAAACCGAGGCTGTTTTGCGAAAAAAAATGGAGACGGGAAAATGGCGTCCGTGGGCGGAAAAAAAAATGGAGACGCGAAACCATCCTCGTCGTGCGAAAAAAAAAATTGATACACGAAACCGAGGCTGTTTTGCGAAAAAAAATGGAGACGGGAAAATGGCGTCCGTGGGCGGAAAAAAAAATGGAGAGGCGAAACCATCCTCGTCGTGCGAAAAAAAAAATTGATACACGAAATTGAGGCTGTTTTGCGAAAAAAAATGGAGACGGGAAAATGGCGTCCGTGGGCGGAAAAAAAAATGGAGAGGCGAAACCATCCTCGTCGTGCGAAAAAAAATTGATACACGAAACCGAGGCTGTTTTGCAAAAAAAAATGGAGACGGGAAAATGGCGTCCGTGGGCGGAAAAAAAAATGGAGACGCGAAACCATCCTCGTCGTGCGAAAAAAAAAATTGAGACACGAAACCGACGTTGTTTTGCGGAAAAAAAATTGAGACGGGAGAATGGCGTCCATGGGCGAAAAAAAAAAATGGAGACGTGAAACCATCCTCGTCGTGCGAAAAAACAAATTGATACACGAAACCGAGGCTGTTTTGCGAAAAAAAATTGAGACGGGAAAATGGCGTCCGTGGGCGGAAAAAAAAATGGAGAGGCGAAACCATCCTCGTCGTGCGAAAAAAAAAATTGATACACGAAACCGACGCTGTTTTGCGAAAAAAAATGGAGACGGGAAAATGGCGTCCGTGGGCGGAAAAAAAAATGGAGACGCGAAACCATCCTCGTCGTGCGAAAAAAAAATTGATACACGAAACCGAGGCTGTTTTGCGAAAAAAAATGGAGACGGGAAAATGGCGTCCGTGGGCGGAAAAAAAAATGGAGACGCGAAACCATCCTCGTCGTGCGAAAAAAAAAATTGAGACACGAAACCGACGTTGTTTTGCGGAAAAAAAATTGAGACGGGAGAATGGCGTCCATGGGCGAAAAAAAAAAATGGAGACGTGAAACCATCCTCGTCGTGCGAAAAAACAAATTGATACACGAAACCGAGGCTGTTTTGCGAAAAAAAATTGAGACGGGAAAATGGCGTCCGTGGGCGGAAAAAAAAATGGAGACGCGAAACCATCCTCGTCGTGCGAAAAAAAAAATTGATACACGAAACCGACGCTGTTTTGCGAAAAAAAATGGAGACGGGAAAATGGCGTCCGTGGGCGGAAAAAAAAATGGAGACGCGAAACCATCCTCGTCGTGCGAAAAAAAAAATTGATACACGAAACCGAGGCTGTTTTGCGAAAAAAAATGGAGACGGGAAAATGGCGTCCGTGGGCGGAAAACAAAATGGAGACGCGAAACCATCCTCGTCGTGCGAAAAAAAAAATTGATACACGAAACCGAGGCTGTTTTGCGAAAAAAAATGGAGACGGGAAAATGGCGTCCGTGGGCGGAAAACAAAATGGAGACGCGAAACCATCCTCGTCGTGCGAAAAAAAAATTTATACACGAAACCGACGCTGTTTTGCGAAAAGAAATAGAGACGGGAAAATGGCGTCCGTGGGCGGAAAAAGAAATGGAGACGCGAAACCATCCTCGTCGTGCGAAAAAAAAATTGATACACGAAATTGAGGCTGTTTTGCGAAAAAAAATGGCCACGGGAAAATGGCGTCCGTGGGCGGAAAAAAAAATGGAGAGGCGAAACCATCCTCGTCGTGCGAAAAAAAAAATTGATACACGAAACCGAGGCTGTTTTGCGAAAAAAAATGGAGACGGGAAAATGGCGTCCGTGGGCGGAAAAAAAAATGGAGAGGCGAAACCATCCTCGTCGTGCGAAAAAAAAAATTGATACACGAAACCGAGGCTGTTTTGCCAAAAAAAATTGAGGCGGGAAAATGGCGTCCGTGGGCGGAAAAAAAAATGGAGACGCGAAACTATCCTCGTCGTGCGAAAAAAAAAATTGATACACGAAACAGAGGCTGTATTGCGAAAAAAAATTGAGACGGGAAAATGGCGTCCGTGGGCGGAAAAAAAAATGGAGAGGCGAAACCATCCTCGTCGTGCGAAAAAGAAAAATTGATACACGAAACCGACGCTGTTTTGCGAAAAAAAATGGCGACGGGAAAATGGCGTCCGTGGGCGGAAAAAAAAATGGAGAGGCGAAACCATACTTGTCATGCGAAAAAAAAAATTGATACACGAAAGCGAGGCTGTTTTGTGAAAAAAAATTGAGACGGGAAAATGGCGTCCGTGGGTGGAAAAAAAAATGGAGACGTGAAACCATCCTCGTCGTGCGAAAAAAAAAAATTGATACACGAAACTGACGCTGTTTTGCGAAAAAAAATGGAGACGGGAAAATGGCGTCCGTGGGCGGAAAAAAAAATGGAGACGCGAAACCATCCTCGTCGTGCGAAAAAAAAATTTATACACGAAACTGACGCTGTTTTGCGAAAAAAAAAGGAGACGGGAAAATGGCGTCCGTGGGCGGAAAAAAAAATGGAGACGCGAAACCATCCTCGTCGTGCGAAAAAAAAAATTGATACACGAAACCGAGGCTGTTTTGCCAAAAAAAATGGAGACGGGAAAATGGCGTCCGTGGGCGGAAAAAAAAATGGAGACGCGAAACTATCCTCGTCGTGCGAAAAAAAAAATTGATACACGAAACCGAGGCTGTTTTGCGAAAAAAAATTGAGACGGGAAAATGGCGTCCGTGGGCGGAAAAAAAAATGGAGAGGCGAAACCATCCTCGTCGTGCGAAAAAGCAAATTGATACACGAAACCGAGGCTGTTTTGCCAAAAAAAATTGAGGCGGGAAAATGGCGTCCGTGGGCGGAAAAAAAAATGGAGACGCGAAACTATCCTCGTCGTGCGAAAAAAAAAATTGATACACGAAACCGACGCTGTTTTGCGAAAAAAAATTGAGACGGGAAAATGGCGTCCGTGGGCGGAAAAAAAAATGGAGAGGCGAAACCATCCTCGTCGTGCGAAAAAGCAAATTGATACACGAAACCGAGGCTGTTTTGCAAAAAAATATGGAGAAGGTAAAATGGAGTCCGTGGGCGGAAAACAAAATGGAGAGGCGAAACCATCCTCGTCGTGCGAAAAAAAATTGATACACGAAACCGAGGCTGTTTTGCAAAAAAAAATGGAGACGGGAAAATGGCGTCCGTGGGCGGAAAAAAAAATGGAGACGCGAAACCATCCTCGTCGTGCGAAAAAAAAAATTGAGACACGAAACCGACGTTGTTTTGCGGAAAAAAAATTGAGACGGGAGAATGGCGTCCATGGGCGAAAAAAAAAAATGGAGACGTGAAACCATCCTCGTCGTGCGAAAAAACAAATTGATACACGAAACCGAGGCTGTTTTGCGAAAAAAAATTGAGACGGGAAAATGGCGTCCGTGGGCGGAAAAAAAAATGGAGACGCGAAACCATCCTCGTCGTGCGAAAAAAAAAATTGATACACGAAACCGACGCTGTTTTGCGAAAAAAAATGGAGACGGGAAAATGGCGTCTGTGGGCGGAAAAAAAAATGGAGATGCGAAACCATCCTCGTCGTGCGAAAAAAAAAATTGATACACGAAACCGAGGCTGTTTTGCGAAAAAAAATGGAGACGGGAAAATGGCGTCCGTGGGCGGAAAAAAAAATGGAGACGCGAAACCATCCTCGTCGTGCGAAAAAAAAAATTGAGACACGAAACCGACGTTGTATTGCGGAAAAAAAATTGAGACGGGAGAATGGCGTCCATGGGCGAAAAAAAAAAATGGAGACGTGAAACCATCCTCGTCGTGTGAAAAAACAAATTGATACACGAAACCGAGGCTGTTTTGCGAAAAAAAATTGAGACGGGAAAATGGCGTCCGTGGGCGGAAAAAAAAATGGAGACGCGAAACCATCCTCGTCGTGCGAAAAAAAAAATTGATACACGAAACCGACGCTGTTTTGCGAAAAAAAATGGAGACGGGAAAATGGCGTCCGTGGGCGGAAAAAAAAATGGAGACGCGAAACCATCCTCGTCGTGCGAAAAAAAAAATTGATACACGAAACCGAGGCTGTTTTGCGAAAAAAAATGGAGACGGGAAAATGGCGTCCGTGGGCGGAAAACAAAATGGAGACGCGAAACCATCCTCGTCGTGCGAAAAAAAAAATTGATACACGAAACCGAGGCTGTTTTGCGAAAAAAAATGGAGACGGGAAAATGGCGTCCGTGGGCGGAAAACAAAATGGAGACGCGAAACCATCCTCGTCGTGCGAAAAAAAAATTTATACACGAAACCGACGCTGTTTTGCGAAAAGAAATAGAGACGGGAAAATGGCGTCCGTGGGCGGAAAAAGAAATGGAGACGCGAAACCATCCTCGTCGTGCGAAAAAAAAATTGATACACGAAATTGAGGCTGTTTTGCGAAAAAAAATGGCCACGGGAAAATGGCGTCCGTGGGCGGAAAAAAAAATGGAGAGGCGAAACCATCCTCGTCGTGCGAAAAAAAAAATTGATACACGAAACCGAGGCTGTTTTGCGAAAAAAAAATGGAGACGGGAAAATGGCGTCCGTGGGCGGAAAAAAAAATGGAGAGGCGAAACCATCCTCGTCGTGCGAAAAAAAAAATTGATACACGAAACCGACGCTGTTTTGCCAAAAAAAATTGAGGCGGGAAAATGGCGTCCGTGGGCGGAAAAAAAAATGGAGACGCGAAACTATCCTCGTCGTGCGAAAAAAAAAATTGATACACGAAACCGAGGCTGTTTTGCGAAAAAAAATTGAGACGGGAAAATGGCGTCCGTGGGCGGAAAAAAAAATGGAGAGGCGAAACCATCCTCGTCGTGCGAAAAAGCAAATTGATACACGAAACTGAGGCTGTTTTGCAAAAAAAAATGGAGACGGGAAAATGGCGTCCGTGGGCGGAAAACAAAATGGAGAGGCGAAACCATCCTCGTCGTGCGAAAAAAAATTGATACACGAAACCGAGGCTGTTTTGCGAAAAAAAATGGAGACGGGAAAATGGCGTCCGTGGGCGGAAAAAAAAAATGGAGACGTGAAACCATCCTCGTCGTGCGAAAAAACAAATTGATACACGAAACCGACGCTGTTTTGCGAAAAAAAATGGAGACGGGAAAATGGCGTCCGTGGGCGGAAAAAGAAATGGAGACGCGAAACCATCCTCGTCGTGCGAAAAAAAAAATTGATACACGAAACCGAGGCTGTTTTGCGAAAAAAAATGGAGACGGGAAAATGGCGTCCGTGGGCGGAAAAAAAAATGGAGACGCGAAACCATCCTTGTCGTGCGAAAAAAGAAATTGATACACGAAATTGAGGCTGTTTTGCGAAAAAAATGGAGACGGGAAAATGGTGTCCGTGGGCGGAAAAAAAAATGGAGACGCGAAACCATCCTCGTCGTGCGAAAAAAAAATTGATACACGAAACCAAGGCTGTTTTGCGAAAAAAAATGGAGACGGGAAAATGGCGTCCGTGGGCAGAAAAAAAAAATGGAGACGTGAAACCATCCTCGTCGTGCGAAAAAACAAATTGATACACGAAACCAACGCTGTTTTGCGAAAAAAAATGGAGACGGGAAAATGGCGTCCGTGGGCGGAAAAAAAAATGGAGAGGCGAACCCATCCTCGTCGTGCGAAAAAAAAAATTGATACACGAAACCGAGGCTGTTTTGCGAAAAAAAATGGAGACGGGAAAATGGCGTCCGTGTGCCGAAAAAAAAATGGAGAGGCGAAACCATTCTCGTCGTGCGAAAAAGAAAAATTGATACACGAAACCGACGCTGTTTTGCGAAAAAAAATGGCGACGGGAAAATGGCGTCCGTGGGCGGAAAAAAAAATGGAGAGGCGAAACCATCCTCGTCATGCGAAAAAAAAAATTGATACACGAAAGCGAGGCTGTTTTGCGAAAAAAAATTGAGACGGGAAAATGGCGTCCGTGGGTGGAAAAAAAAATGGAGACGCGAAACCATCCTCGTCGTGCGAAAAAAAAAAATTGATACACGAAACTGACGCTGTTTTGCAAAAAAAAATGGAGACGGGAAAATGGCGTCCGTGGGCGGAAAAAAAAATGGAGACGCGAAACTATCCTCGTCGTGCGAAAAAAAAATTTATACACGAAACTGACGCTGTTTTGCGAAAAAAAAATTGAGACGGGAAAATGGCGTCCGTGGGCGGAAAAAAAAATGGAGACACGAAACCATCCTCGTCGTGCGAAAAAATAATTTATACACGAAACTGACGCTGTTTTGCAAAAAAAAATGGAGACGGGAAAATGGCGTCCGTGGGCGGAAAAAAAAATGGACAGGCGAAACCATCCCTGTCATGCGAAAAAAAAAATTGATACACGAAACCCAGGCTGTTTTGCGAAAAAAAATTGAGACGGGAAAATGGCGTCCGTGGGTGGAAAAAAAAATGGAGACGCGAAACCATCCTCGTCGTGCGAAAAAAAAAAATTGATACACGAAACTGACGCTGTTTTGCGAAAAAAAATGGAGACGGGAAAATGGCGTCCGTGGGCGGAAAAAAAAATGGAGACGCGAAACCATCCTCGTCGTGCGAAAAAATAATTTATACACGAAACTGACGCTGTTTTGCAAAAAAAAATGGAGACGGGAAAATGGCGTCCGTGGGCGGAAAAAAAAATGGAGACGCGAAACCATCCTCGTCGTGCGAAAAAAAAAAATTGATACACGAAACTGACGCTGTTTTGCGAAAAAAAATGGAGACGGGAAAATGGCGTCCGTGGGCGGAAAAAAAAATGGAGACGCGAAACCATCCTTGTCGTGCGAAAAAAACATTTATACACGAAACTGACGCTGTTTTGCAAAAAAAAATGGAGACGGGAAAATGGCGTCCGTGGGCGGAAAAAAAAATGGAGAGGCGAAACCATCCTTGCCGTGCGAAAAAAAAAATTGATACACGAAACCGAGGCTGTTTTGCGAAAAAAAATTGAGACGGGAAAATGGCGTCCGTGGGCGGAAAAAAAAATGGAGACGTGAAACCATCCTCGTCGTGCGAAAAAACAAATTGATACACGAAACCAACGCTGTTTTGCGAAAAAAAATGGAGACGGGAAAATGGCGTCCGTGGGCGGAAAAAAAAATGGAGAGGCGAAACCATCCTCGTCGTGCGAAAAAAAAAATTGATACACGAAACCGACGCTGTTTTGCGAAAAAAAATGGAGACGGGAAAATGGCGTCCGTGGGCGGAAAAAAAAATGGAGAGGCGAAACCATCCTCGTCGTGCGAAAAAAAAAATTGATACACGAAACTGAGGCTGTTTTGCGAAAAAAAATGGAGACGGGAAAATGGCGTCCGTGTGCGGAAAAAAAAATGGAGACGCGAAACCATCCTCGTCGTGCGAAAAAAAAAATTGATACACGAAACCGAGGCTGTTTTGCCAAAAAAAATTGAGGCGGGAAAATGGCGTCCGTGGGCGGAAAAAAAAATGGAGACGCGAAACTATCCTCGTCGTGCGAAAAAAAAAATTGATACACGAAACCGACGCTGTTTTGCGAAAAAAAATTGAGACGGGAAAATGGCGTCCGTGGGCGGAAAAAAAAATGGAGTGGCGAAACCATCCTCGTCGTGCGAAAAAGCAAATTGATACACGAAACCGAGGCTGTTTTGCGAAAAAAAATGGAGACGGGAAAATTGCGTCCGTGGGCGGAAAACAAAATGGAGAGGCAAAACCATCCTCGTCGTGCGAAAAAGAAAATTGATACACGAAACCGAGGCTGTTTTGCGAAAAAAAATTGAGACGGGAAAATTGCGTCCGTGGGTGGAAAACAAAATGGAGACGCGAAACCATCCTCGTCGTGCGAAAAAAAAAATTGATACACGAAACCGAGGCTGTTTTGCGAAAAAAAATTGAGACGGGAAAATGGCGTCCGTGGGCGGAAAAAAAAATGGAGAGGCGAAACCATCCTCGTCGTGCGAAAAAAAAAATTGATACACGAAACCGAGGCTGTTTTGCGAAAAAAAATTGAGACGGGAAAATGGCGTCCGTGGGCGGAAAAAAAAATGGAGAGGCGAAACCATCCTCGTCGTGCGAAAAAAAATTGATACACGAAACCGAGGCTGTTTTGCAAAAAAAAATGGAGACGGGAAAATGGCGTCCGTGGGCGGAAAAAAAAATGGAGACGCGAAACCATCCTCGTCGTGCGAAAAAAAAAATTGATACACGAAACCGACGTTGTTTTGCGGAAAAAAAATTGAGACGGGAGAATGGCGTCCATGGGCGAAAAAAGAAATGGAGACGCGAAACCGTCGTCGTCGTGCGAAAAAAAAAATTGAGACACGAAACCGACGTTGTTTTGCAGAAAAAAAATTGAGACGGGAGAATGGCGTCCGTGGGCGGAAAAAAAAATGGAGACGCGAAACCGTCCTCGTCGTGCGAAAAAAAAAATTGAGACACGAAACCGACGTTGTTTTGCGGAAAAAAAATTGAGACGGGAGAATGGCGTCCGTGGGCAAAAAAAAAAATGGAGAGGCGAAACCGTCCTCGTCGTGTGAAAAAAAAAATTTGGACGCGATGCCGTCGTCATCGTGCGAAAAATAATTTGGATGCGACGCCGTCGTCGTCGACGTGCGAAAAAAAAATTTGGAAGCGATGCCATCGTCGTCGTCGTGGGAGAAAAAAATCGGACGCAAAGGCGTCGTCATCGTGAGAAAAAAAAATTGGACGCGATACCGTCGTCGTCGACGTGCGAAGAAAAAATTTGGACTCGAAGCCGTCGTCGTTGTGCAAAAAAAAATTTGGACGCGAAGCCGTCGTCTTCGTGAGAAAAAAAAAATTGGACGCGATGCCGTCGTCGTCACCGTGCCAAAAAAAATTTGGTCGCGATGCCGTCGTCGTCGTGCGAAACAAAACTTTGGACGCGATGCCTTCGTCATCGATATGCGAAAAAAATTTGGACGCGAAGCCGTCGTCGTCATGTGAAAAAAAAATTTGGACGCGATGCCGTCACCATCATGGAAAAAAAAATTTGGAAGCGATGCGTTCGTCGTCGTCATGCGAAAAAATATTTATACGCGAAGCCGTCGTCGTCTTCGTGCGAAAAAATAATTCGGAGGCGATGCCGTCGTCTTCTTCCTGCGAAAAAAAAATTTAGACGCGACACAGTCGTCGTCGTGTGGAAAAAAAATTTGGACGCGACGCAGTCGTCGTCATGTGGAAAAAAAATTTGGACGCCATGCCGTCGTCGTCGACGTGCGAAAAAAAATTTGGACGCGATGTCGTCGTCGTCGACAGGCGAAAAAAAAAATTTGGACGACACGCCGTCGTCGACGTGAGAAAAAAAAATTCGGACACGACATCGTCGTCGTCGATGTGCGAAAAAAATTAGGACGCGACGCCGATGTTGTCGACGTGCGGAAAAAAAAATTTGGACGCGATGCTGCTGTCGTCGTGCGAAAAAAAATTTGGACGCTACGCCGTCGTCTTCGTGCGAAAAAAAAATTTGGACGCAACGCCGTCGTCGTTGTGCGAAGAAAAAATTTGGATGCGACACTGTCGTCGTCGACGGGCGAAAAAAATTTGGACGCGATTCCGTCGTCGACGTGCGAAAAAAAATTTGGACGCGAGTCTGCCGTCGTCATGCGAAAAAAATATTTGGACGCGACGCCGTCGTCGTCGTGCGAAAAAAAATTTGGACGCGATGCCTTCGTCGTCGTGCGAAAAAAAATTGGGACGCGATGGCATCGTCGACGTGCGAAAAAAAAATTTGGAAACGACGCTGTCGTCGTCAACGTGCGAAAAAACTATGGACGCGATGCTGTCGTCGTCGTGCGAAAAAAA
Organism: Podargus strigoides; assembly: GCA_028020825.1. Classification (NCBI taxonomy): domain Eukaryota; kingdom Metazoa; phylum Chordata; class Aves; order Caprimulgiformes; family Podargidae; genus Podargus; species Podargus strigoides. The sequence continues at coordinate 79,658 of CM051637.1, forward strand.
AAATTTGGACGCGACGCCGTCGTCGTCGACGTGCGAAAAAAAAATTTGAACGCGATGCCGTCGTCGTCGACGTGCGAAAAAAAATTTGGACGCGATGCCGTCGTCGTCGACGTGCGAAAAAAAAATTTGGACGCGATGCCGTCGTCGTCGACGTGCGAAAAAAAATTTGGACGCGATGCCGTCGTCGTCGACGTGCGAAAAAAAAATTTGGACACGACGCTGTCGTCGTCAACGTGCGAAAAAACTATGGACGCGATGCTGTCGTCGTCGAATTGCGAAAAAAAAAATTTGGATGCGACGCCGTCGTCGTCGACGTGCGAAAAAAAATTTGGACGCGATGCCGTCGTCGTCGACGTGCGAAAAAAAAATTTGGACGCGATGCCGTCGTCGTCGTCGTGCGAGAAAAAATTTGGACGCGATGCCGTCGTCGTCGTGCGAAAATATATGGACGCGACACCGTCGTCGTCGACGTGCAAAAAAAAAATTTGGACGCGATGCCGTTGTCGTCGTGCGAAAAAAAAATTTGGACGCGATGCCGTCGACTTCGACGTGCGAAAAAAAAATTTGAACGCGATGCCGTCGTCGTCGACGTGCGAAAAAAAATTTGGACGCGACGCCGTCGTCGTCGAATTGCGAAAAAAGATTTGGACGCGATGCCGTCGTCGTCGACGTACGAAAAAAATTTGAACGCGACACCGACGTCGTCGTGCAAAAAAAAATTTGGATGCGACGCCGTCGCTGTCGTGCGAAAAAAAATTTTGACGCGATGCCGTCGTCGTCGTGAGAAGAAAAAATTTGGACGCGATGCCGTCGTCGTCGTGCGAAAATATTTGGACGCAACACCATCGTCGTCGACAGGCAAAAAAAATTTGGACGCAATTCCGTCGTCGTCGTGCGAAAACAAAAATTTGGACGCGATGCCGTCGTCGTCGTGTGAAAATATTTGGACGCGACACCGTCGTCGTCGACGGGCGAAAAAAATTTGGACGCCATACCGTCGTCGTCGTGCGAAAACAAAAATTTGGACGCGATGCCGTCGTCGTCGTGTGAAAAAAAAATTTGGACGCGATGCCGTTGTCGTCGAAGTGTGGAAAAAAAAATTTGGACGCGATGCCGTCGTCGTCGACGTGCGAAAAAAAAATTTGAACGCGATGCCGTCGTCGTCGACGTGCGAAAAAAAATTTGGACGCGATGCTGTCGTCGTCGACGTGCGAAAAAAAAATTTGGACGCGATGCCGTCGTCGTCGACGTGCGAAAAAAAATTTGGACGCGATGCCGTCGTCGTCGACGTGCGAAAAAAAAATTTGGACGCGATGCCGTCGTCGTCGTCGTGCGAGAAAAAATTTGGACGCGATGCCGTCGTCGTCGTGCGAAAATATTTGGACGCGACACCGTCGTCGTCGACGTGCGAAAAAAAAATTTGGACGCGATGCCGTTGTCGTCGTGCGAAAAAAAAATTTGAACGCGATGCTGTTGTCGTCGTGCGAAAAAAAAATTTGGACGCGATGCCGTCGACTTCGACGTGCGAAAAAAAAATTTGAACGCGATGCCGTCGTCGTCGACGTGCGAAAAAATATTTGGACGCGACGCCGTCGTCGTCGAATTGCGAAAAAAGATTTGGACGCGATGCCGTCGTCGTCGACGTACGAAAAAAATTTGAACGCGACACCGACGTCGTCGTGCAAAAAAAAATTTGGATGCGACGCCGTCGCTGTCGTGCGAAAAAAAATTTTGACGCGATGCCGTCGTCGTCGTGAGAAGAAAAAATTTGGACGCGATGCCGTCGTCGTCGTGCGAAAATATTTGGACGCGACACCATCGTCGTCGACAGGCAAAAAACATTTGGACGCAATTCCGTCGTCGTCGTGCGAAAACAAAAATTTGGACGCGATTCCGTCGTCGTCGTGCGAAAACAAAAATTTGGACGCGATGCCGTCGTTGTCGTGTGAAAAAAAAATTTGGACGCGATGCCGTTGTCGTCGAAGTGCGAAAAAAAATTTGGACGCGATGCCGTCGTCGTCGACGTGCGAAAAAAAATTTGGACGCGATGCCGTCGTCGTCGACGTGCGAAAAAAAAATTTGGACGCGATGCCGTCGTCGTCGACGTGCGGAAAAAAATTTGGACGCGATGCCGTCGTCGTCGACGTGCGAAAAAAAAATTTGGACGCGATGCCGTCGTCGTCGACGTGTGAGAAAAAATTTGGACGCGATGCCGTCGTCGTTGTGCGAAAATATTTGGACGCGACACCGTCGTCGTCGACGTGCGAAAAAAAATTTGGACGCGATGCCGTTGACGTCGTGCGAAAAAAAAATTTGGACGCGATGCCGTCGACTTCGACGTGCGGAAAAAAAATTTGAACGCGATGCCGTCGTCGTCGACGTGCGAAAAAAAATTTGGACGCGACGCCTTCGTCGTCGAATTGCGAAAAAAAATTTGGACGCGATGCCGTCGTCGTCGACGTACGAAAAAAATTTGAACGCGACACCGACGTCGTCGTGCAAAAAAAAATTTGGATGCGATGCCGTCGTCGTCGTGCGAAAATATTTGGACGCGACACAATCGTCGTCGACAGGCAAAAAAAATTTGGACGCAATTCCGTCGTCGGCGTGCGAAAAGAAAAATTTGGTCGCGATGCCGTCGTCGTCGTGTGAAAAAAAAATTTGGACGTGATGCTGTCGTCGTCGTCGTGCGAAAAAAAATTTTGACGCGACGCCGTCGTCATCGATATGCGAAAAAAAATTTGGATGCGATGCCGTCACCCTCGTGTGAAAAAAAAATTTGGACGCGATGCCGTCACCATCGTGGAAAAAAAAATTTGGAAGCGATGCTGTCGTCGTCGTCATGCGAAAAAATATTTATACGCGAAGCCGTCGTCGTCTTCGTGCGAAAAAATAATTTGGAGGCGATGCCTTCGTCTTCTTCCTGCGAAAAATAAATTTAGACGCGACACAGTCGTCGTCGTGTGGGAAAAAAATTTGGACGCGACGCAGTCGTCGTCATGTGGAAAAAAAATTTGGACGCCATGCCGTCGTTGTCGACGTGCGAAAAAAAATTTGGACGCGATGCCGTTGTCGTCGACGTGCGAAAAAAAAATTTGGACACGACGCTGTCGTCGTCAACGTGCGAAAAAACTATGGACGCGATGCTGTCGTCGTCGTGCGAAAAAAAAAATTTGGACGCGATGCCGTCGTCGTCGACGTGCGAAAAAAAAATTTGAACGCGATGCCGTCGTCGTCGACGTGCGAAAAAAAATTTGGACGCGATGCCGTCGTCTTCGACGTGCGGAAAAAATTTTTGAACGCGATGCCGTCGTTGTCGACGGGCGAAAAAAATTTGGACACGATGCCGTAGTCGTCTACAGGCGAAAAAAATTTTGACGCGACACCGACGTCGTCGTGCGAAGAAAAAATTTGGAAGCGATCCCGTCGTCGTCATGCGAAAAAAATTTGACGCGACACCGTCGTCGTCGTGCGAAAAAAAAATTTGGACGCGATGCCGTTGCCGTCGTGCAAAAAAAAAATTTGGACTTGATGCTGTCGTCGTCGTCGTGCGAAAAAAAATTTTGACGCGACGCCGTCGTCATCGATATGCGAAAAAAAATTTGGACGCGATGCCGTCACCCTCGTGAGAAAAAAAAATTTGGACGCGATGCCGTCACCATCGTGGAAAAAAAAATTTGGAAGCGATGCTGTCGTCGTCGTCATGCGAAAAAATATTTATACGCGAAGCCGTCGTCGTCTTCGTGCGAAAAAATAATTTGGAGGCGATGCCTTCGTCTTCTTCCTGCGAAAAATAAATTTAGACGCGACACAGTCGTCGTCGTGTGGAAAAAAAATTTGGACGCGACGCAGTCGTCGTCATGTGGAAAAAAAATTTGGACGCCATGCCGTCGTCGTCGACGTGCGAAAAAAAATTTGGACGCGATGCCGTCGTCGTCGACGTGCGAAAAAAAAATTTGGAAACGACGCTGTCGTCGTCAACGTGCGAAAAAACTATGGACGCGATGCTGTCGTCGTCGTGCGAAAAAAAAAATTTGGACGCGATGCCGTCGTCGTCGACGTGCGAAAAAAAAATTTGAACGCGATGCCGTCGTCGTCGACGTGCGAAAAAAAATTTGGACGCGACGCCGTCGTCGTCGAATTGCGAAAAAAGATTTGGACGCGATGCCGTCGTCGTCGACGTACGAAAAAAATTTGAACGCGACACCGACGTCGTCGTGCAAAAAAAAATTTGGATGCGACGCCGACGTCGTCGTGCAAAAAAAATTTTGACGCGATGCCGTCGTCGTCGTGAGAAGAAAAAATTTGGACGCGATGCCGTCGTCGTCGTGCGAAAATATTTGGACGCGACACCATCGTCGTCGACAGGCAAAAAAAATTTGGACGCAATTCCGTCGTCGTCGTGCGAAAACAAAAATTTGGACGCGATGCCGTCGTCGTCGTGTGAAAATATTTGGACGCGACACCGTCGTCGTCGACGGGCGAAAAAAATTTGGACGCCATACCGTCGTCGTCGTGCGAAAACAAAAATTTGGACGCGATGCCGTCGTCGTCGTGTGAAAAAAAAATTTGGACGCGATGCCGTTGTCGTCGAAGTGTGGAAAAAAAAATTTGGACGCGATGCCGTCGTCGTCGACGTGCGAAAAAAAAATTTGAACGCGATGCCGTCGTCGTCGACGTGCGAAAAAAAATTTGGACGCGATGCTGTCGTCGTCGACGTGCGAAAAAAAAATTTGGACGCGATGCCGTCGTCGTCGACGTGCGAAAAAAAATTTGGACGCGATGCCGTCGTCGTCGACGTGCGAAAAAAAATTTGGACGCGATGCCGTCGTCGTCGACGTGCGAAAAAAAAATTTGGAAACGACGCTGTCGTCGTCAACGTGCGAAAAAACTATGGACGCGATGCTGTCGTCGTCGTGCGAAAAAAAAAATTTGGACGCGATGCCGTCGTCGTCGACGTGCGAAAAAAAAATTTGAACGCGATGCCGTCGTCGTCGACGTGCGAAAAAAAATTTGGACGCGACGCCGTCGTCGTCGAATTGCGAAAAAAGATTTGGACGCGATGCCGTCGTCGTCGACGTACGAAAAAAATTTGAACGCGACACCGACGTCGTCGTGCAAAAAAAAATTTGGATGCGACGCCGTCGCTGTCGTGCGAAAAAAAATTTTGACGCGATGCCGTCGTCGTCGTGAGAAGAAAAAATTTGGACGCGATGCCGTCGTCGTCGTGCGAAAATATTTGGACGCGACACCATCGTCGTCGACAGGCAAAAAAAATTTGGACGCAATTCCGTCGTCGTCGTGCGAAAACAAAAATTTGGACGCGATGCCGTCGTCGTCGTGTGAAAATATTTGGACGCGACACCGTCGTCGTCGACGGGCGAAAAAAATTTGGACGCCATACCGTCGTCGTCGTGCGAAAACAAAAATTTGGACGCGATGCCGTCGTCGTCGTGTGAAAAAAAAATTTGGACGCGATGCCGTCGTCGTCGTGCGAAAACAAAAATTTGGACGCGATGCTGTCGTCGTCGACGTGCGAAAAAAAAATTTGGACGCGATGCCGTTGTCGTCGAAGTGCGAAAAAAAATTTGGACGCGATGCCGTCGTCGTCGACGTGCGAAAAAAAATTCGGACGCGATGCCGTCGTCGTCGACGTGCGAAAAAAAAATTTGGACGCGATGCCGTCGTCGTCGACGTGCGAAAAAAAATTTGGACGCGATGCCCTCGTCGTCGACGTGCGAAAAAAAAATTTGGACGCGATGCCGTCGTCGTCGACGTGTGAGAAAAAATTTGGACGCGATGCCGTCGTCGTCGTGCGAAAATATTTGGACGCGACACCGTCGTCGTCGACGTGCGAAAAAAAATTTGGACGCGATGCCGTTGACGTCGTGTGAAAAAAAAATTTGGACGCGATGCCGTCGACTTCGACGTGCGGAAAAAAAATTTGAACGCGATGCCGTCGTCGTCGACGTGTGAAAAAAAATTTGGACGCGACGCCTTCGTCGTCGAATTGCGAAAAAAAATTTGGACGCGATGCCGTCGTCGTCGACGTACGAAAAAAATTTGGACGCATTGCCGTCGTCATCGACGTGCGAAAAAAAAATTTGGACACGACGCTGTCGTCGTCAACGTGCGAAAAAACTATGGACGCGATGCTGTCGTCGTCGTGCGAAAAAAAAAATTTGGACGCGATGCCGTCGTCATCGACGTGCGAAAAAAAAATTTGAACGCGATGCCGTCGTCGTCGACGTGCGAAAAAAAATTTGGACGCGACGCCGTCGTCGTCGAATTGCGAAAAAAGATTTGGACGCGATGCCGTCGTCGTCGACGTACGAAAAAAATTTGAACGCGACACCGACGTCGTCGTGCAAAAAAAAATTTGGATGCGACGCCGTCGCTGTCGTGCGAAAAAAAATTTTGACGCGATGCCGTCGTCGTCGTGAGAAGAAAAAATTTGGACGCGATGCCGTCGTCGTCGTGCGAAAATATTTGGACGCGACACCATCGTCGTCGACAGGCAAAAAAAATTTGGACGCAATTCCGTCGTCGTCGTGCGAAAACAAAAATTTGGACGCGATGCCGTCGTCGTCGTGTGAAAATATTTGGACGCGACACCGTCGTCGTCGACGGGCGAAAAAAATTTGGACGCCATACCGTCGTCGTCGTGCGAAAACAAAAATTTGGACGCGATGCCGTCGTCGTCGTGTGAAAAAAAAATTTGGACGCGATGCCGTTGTCGTCGAAGTGTGGAAAAAAAAATTTGGACGCGATGCCGTCGTCGTCGACGTGCGAAAAAAAAATTTGAACGCGATGCCGTCGTCGTCGACGTGCGAAAAAAAATTTGGACGCGATGCTGTCGTCGTCGACGTGCGAAAAAAAAATTTGGACGCGATGCCGTCGTCGTCGACGTGCGAAAAAAATTTGGACGCGATGCCGTCGTCGTCGACGTGCGAAAAAAAAATTTGGACGCGATGCCGTCGTCGTCGTCGTGCGAGAAAAAATTTGGACGCGATGCCGTCGTCGTCGTGCGAAAATATTTGGACGCGACGCCGTCGTCGTCGACGTGCGAAAAAAAAATTTGGACGCGATGCCGTTGTCGTCGTGCGAAAAAAAAATTTGGACGCGATGCTGTTGTCGTCGTGCGAAAAAAAAATTTGGACGCGATGCCGTCGACTTCGACGTGCGAAAAAAAAATTTGAACGCGATGCCGTCGTCGTCGACGTGCGAAAAAAAATTTGGACGCGACGCCGTCGTCGTCGAATTGCGAAAAAAGATTTGGACGCGATGCCGTCGTCGTCGACGTACGAAAAAAATTTGAACGCGACACCGACGTCGTCGTGCAAAAAAAAATTTGGATGCGACGCCGTCGCTGTCGTGCGAAAAAAAATTTTGAAGCGATGCCGTCGTCGTCGTGAGAAGAAAAAATTTGGACGCGATGCCGTCGTCGTCGTGCGAAAATATTTGGACGTGACACCATCGTCGTCGACAGGCAAAAAAAATTTGGACGCAATTCCGTCGTCGTCGTGCGAAAACAAAAATTTGGACGCGATTCCGTCGTCGTCGTGCGAAAACAAAAATTTGGACGCGATGCTGTCGTCGTCGACGTGCGAAAAAAAAATTTGGACGCGATGCCGTTGTCGTCGAAGTGCGAAAAAAAATTTGGACGCGATGCCGTCGTCGTCGACGTGCGAAAAAAAATTCGGACGCGATGCCGTCGTCGTCGACGTGCGAAAAAAAAATTTGGACGCGATGCCGTCGTCGTCGACGTGCGAAAAAAAATTTGGACGCGATGCCCTCGTCGTCGACGTGCGAAAAAAAAATTTGGACGCGATGCCGTCGTCGTCGACGTGTGAGAAAAAATTTGGACGCGATGCCGTCGTCGTCGTGCGAAAATATTTGGACGCGACACCGTCGTCGTCGACGTGCGAAAAAAAATTTGGACGCGATGCCGTTGACGTCGTGTGAAAAAAAAATTTGGACGCGATGCCGTCGACTTCGACGTGCGGAAAAAAAATTTGAACGCGATGCCGTCGTCGTCGACGTGTGAAAAAAAATTTGGACGCGACGCCTTCGTCGTCGAATTGCGAAAAAAAATTTGGACGCGATGCCGTCGTCGTCGACGTACGAAAAAAATTTGAACGCGACACCGACGTCGTCGTGCAAAAAAAAATTTGGATGCGATGCCGTCGTCATCGTGCGAAAATATTTGGACGCGACACCATCGTCGTCGACAGGCAAAAAAAATTTGGACGCAATTCCGTCGTCGGCGTGCGAAAAGAAAAATTTGGTCGCGATGCCGTCGTCGTCGTGTGAAAAAAAAATTTGGACGCGATGCCGTTGTCGTCGAAGTGTGGAAAAAAAAATTTGGACGCGATGCCGTCGTCGTCGACGTGCGAAAAAAAAATTGGACGCGACGCCGTCGTTGTCGTGCGAAAAAAAATTTTGACGCGATGCTGTCGTCGTCCTACGAAGAAAAAATTTTCACGCGATGCCGTCATCATCGTGCGAAAAAAAATTTGGATGCGACACCGTCGTTGTCGACGGGCGAAAAAAATTTGGACGCGATGCCGTCGTCGTCTACGGGCGAAAAAAATTTTGACGCGACACCGACGTCGTCGTGCGAAGAAAAAATTTGGAAGCGATCCCGTCGTCGTCATGCGAAAAAAATTTGACGCGACACCGTCGTCGTCGTGCGAAAAAAAAATTTGGACGCGATGCCGTTGCCGTCGTGCAAAAAAAAAATTTGGACGTGATGCTGTCGTCGTTGTCGTGCGAAAAAAAATTTTGACGCGACGCCGTCGTCATCGATATGCGAAAAAAAATTTGGACGCGATGCCGTCACCATCGTGGAAAAAAAAATTTGGAAGCGATGCTGTCGTCGTCGTCATGCGAAAAAATATTTATACGCGAAGCCGTCGTCGTCTTCGTGCGAAAAAGTAATTTGGAGGCGATGCCTTCGTCTTCTTCCTGCGAAAAATAAATTTAGACGCGACACAGTCGTCGTCGTGTGGAAAAAAAATTTGGACGCGACGCAGTCGTCGTCATGTGGAAAAAAAATTTGGACGCCATGCCGTCGTCGTCGACGTGCGAAAAAAAAATTTGGACACGACGCTGTCGTCGTCAACGTGCGAAAAAACTATGGACGCGATGCTGTCGTCGTCGTGCGAAAAAAAAAATTTGGACGCGATGCCGTCGTCATCGACGTGCGAAAAAAAAATTTGAACGCGATGCCGTCGTCGTCGACGTGCGAAAAAAAATTTGGACGCGACGCCGTCGTCGTCGAATTGCGAAAAAAGATTTGGACGCGATGCCGTCGTCGTCGACGTACGAAAAAAATTTGAACGCGACACCGACGTCGTCGTGCAAAAAAAAATTTGGATGCGACGCCGTCGCTGTCGTGCGAAAAAAAATTTTGACGCGATGCCGTCGTCGTCGTGAGAAGAAAAAATTTGGACGCGATGCCGTCGTCGTCGTGCGAAAATATTTGGACGCGACACCATCGTCGTCGACAGGCAAAAAAAATTTGGACGCAATTCCGTCGTCGTCGTGCGAAAACAAAAATTTGGACGCGATGCCGTCGTCGTCGTGTGAAAATATTTGGACGCGACACCGTCGTCGTCGACGGGCGAAAAAAATTTGGACGCCATACCGTCGTCGTCGTGCGAAAACAAAAATTTGGACGCGATGCCGTCGTCGTCGTGTGAAAAAAAAATTTGGACGCGATGCCGTTGTCGTCGAAGTGTGGAAAAAAAAATTTGGACGCGATGCCGTCGTCGTCGACGTGCGAAAAAAAAATTTGAACGCGATGCCGTCGTCGTCGACGTGCGAAAAAAAATTTGGACGCGATGCTGTCGTCGTCGACGTGCGAAAAAAAAATTTGGACGCGATGCCGTCGTCGTCGACGTGCGAAAAAAAATTTGGACGCGATGCCGTCGTCGTCGACGTGCGAAAAAAAAATTTGGACGCGATGCCGTCGTCGTCGTCGTGCGAGAAAAAATTTGGACGCGATGCCGTCGTCGTCGTGCGAAAATATTTGGACGCGACGCCGTCGTCGTCGACGTGCGAAAAAAAAATTTGGACGCGATGCCGTTGTCGTCGTGCGAAAAAAAAATTTGGACGCGATGCTGTTGTCGTCGTGCGAAAAAAAAATTTGGACGCGATGCCGTCGACTTCGACGTGCGAAAAAAAAATTTGAACGCGATGCCGTCGTCGTCGACGTGCGAAAAAAAATTTGGACGCGACGCCGTCGTCGTCGAATTGCGAAAAAAGATTTGGACGCGATGCCGTCGTCGTCGACGTACGAAAAAAATTTGAACGCGACACCGACGTCGTCGTGCAAAAAAAAATTTGGATGCGACGCCGTCGCTGTCGTGCGAAAAAAAATTTTGAAGCGATGCCGTCGTCGTCGTGAGAAGAAAAAATTTGGACGCGATGCCGTCGTCGTCGTGCGAAAATATTTGGACGTGACACCATCGTCGTCGACAGGCAAAAAAAATTTGGACGCAATTCCGTCGTCGTCGTGCGAAAACAAAAATTTGGACGCGATTCCGTCGTCGTCGTGCGAAAACAAAAATTTGGACGCGATGCTGTCGTCGTCGACGTGCGAAAAAAAAATGTGGACGCGATGCCGTTGTCGTCGAAGTGCGAAAAAAAATTTGGACGCGATGCCGTCGTCGTCGACGTGCGAAAAAAAATTCGGACGCGATGCCGTCGTCGTCGACGTGCGAAAAAAAAATTTGGACGCGATGCCGTCGTCGTCGACGTGCGAAAAAAAATTTGGACGCGATGCCCTCGTCGTCGACGTGCGAAAAAAAAATTTGGACGCGATGCCGTCGTCGTCGACGTGTGAGAAAAAATTTGGACGCGATGCCGTCGTCGTCGTGCGAAAATATTTGGACGCGACACCGTCGTCGTCGACGTGCGAAAAAAAATTTGGACGCGATGCCGTTGACGTCGTGTGAAAAAAAAATTTGGACGCGATGCCGTCGACTTCGACGTGCGGAAAAAAAATTTGAACGCGATGCCGTCGTCGTCGACGTGTGAAAAAAAATTTGGACGCGACGCCTTCGTCGTCGAATTGCGAAAAAAAATTTGGACGCGATGCCGTCGTCGTCGACGTACGAAAAAAATTTGAACGCGACACCGACGTCGTCGTGCAAAAAAAAATTTGGATGCGATGCCGTCGTCATCGTGCGAAAATATTTGGACGCGACACCATCGTCGTCGACAGGCAAAAAAAATTTGGACGCAATTCCGTCGTCGGCGTGCGAAAAGAAAAATTTGGTCGCGATGCCGTCGTCGTCGTGTGAAAAAAAAATTTGGACGCGATGCCGTTGTCGTCGAAGTGTGGAAAAAAAAATTTGGACGCGATGCCGTCGTCGTCGACGTGCGAAAAAAAAATTGGACGCGACGCCGTCGTTGTCGTGCGAAAAAAAATTTTGACGCGATGCTGTCGTCGTCCTACGAAGAAAAAATTTTCACGCGATGCCGTCATCATCGTGCGAAAAAAAATTTGGATGCGACACCGTCGTTGTCGACGGGCGAAAAAAATTTGGACGCGATGCCGTCGTCGTCTACGGGCGAAAAAAATTTTGACGCGACACCGACGTCGTCGTGCGAAGAAAAAATTTGGAAGCGATCCCGTCGTCGTCATGCGAAAAAAATTTGACGCGACACCGTCGTCGTCGTGCGAAAAAAAAATTTGGACGCGATGCCGTTGCCGTCGTGCAAAAAAAAAATTTGGACGTGATGCTGTCGTCGTTGTCGTGCGAAAAAAAATTTTGACGCGACGCCGTCGTCATCGATATGCGAAAAAAAATTTGGACGCGATGCCGTCACCCTCGTGTGAAAAAAAAATTTGGACGCGATGCCGTCACCATCGTGGAAAAAAAAATTTGGAAGCGATGCTGTCGTCGTCGTCATGCGAAAAAATATTTATACGCGAAGCCGTCGTCGTCTTCGTGCGAAAAAGTAATTTGGAGGCGATGCCTTCGTCTTCTTCCTGCGAAAAATAAATTTAGACGCGACACAGTCGTCGTCGTGTGGAAAAAAAATTTGGACGCGACGCAGTCGTCGTCATGTGGAAAAAAAATTTGGACGCCATGCCGTCGTCGTCGACGTGCGAAAAAAAATTTGGACGCGATGCCGTCGTCGTCGACGTGCGAAAAAAAAATTTGGACACGACGCTGTCGTCGTCAACGTGCGAAAAAACTATGGACGCGATGCTGTCGTCGTCATGCGAAAAAAATTTGACGCGACACTGTCGTCGTCGTGCGAAAAAAAAATTTGGACGCGATGCCGTTGCCGTCGTGCAAAAAAAAAATTTGGACGTGATGCTGTCGTCGTCGTCGTGCGAAAAAAAATTTTGACGCGACGCCGTCGTCATCGATATGCGAAAAAAAATTTGGACGCGATGCTGTCGTCGTCGTCATGCGAAAAAATATTTATACGCGAAGCCGTCGTCGTCTTCGTGCGAAAAAATAATTTGGAGGCGATGCCTTCGTCTTCTTCCTGCGAAAAATAAATTTAGACGCGACACAGTCGTCGTCGTGTGGGAAAAAAATTTGGACGCGACGCAGTCGTCGTCATGTGGAAAAAAAATTTGGACGCCATGCCGTCGTCGTCGACGTGCGAAAAAAAATTTGGACGCGATGCCGTTGTCGTCGACGTGCGAAAAAAAAATTTGGACACGACGCTGTCGTCGTCAACGTGCGAAAAAACTATGGACGCGATGCTGTCGTCGTCGTGCGAAAAAAAAAATTTGGACGCGATGCCGTCGTCGTCGACGTGCGAAAAAAAAATTTGAACGCGATGCCGTCGTCGTCGACGTGCGAAAAAAAATTTGGACGCGATGCCGTCGTCTTCGACGTGCGGAAAAAATTTTTGAACGCGATGCCGTCGTTGTCGACGGGTGAAAAAAATTTGGACGCGATGCCGTCGTCGTCTACAGGCGAAAAAAATTTTGACGCGACACCGACGTCGTCGTGCGAAGAAAAAATTTGGAAGCGATCCCGTCGTCGTCATGCGAAAAAAATTTGACGCGACACCGTCGTCGTCGTGCGAAAAAAAAATTTGGACGCGATGCCGTTGCCGTCGTGCAAAAAAAAAATTTGGACGTGATGCTGTCGTCGTCGTCGTGCGAAAAAAAATTTTGACGCGACGCCGTCGTCATCGATATGCGAAAAAAAATTTGGACGCGATGCCGTCACCCTCGTGCGAAAAAAAAATTTGGACGCGATGCCGTCACCATCGTGGAAAAAAAAATTTGGAAGCGATGCTGTCGTCGTCGTCATGCGAAAAAATATTTATACGCGAAGCCGTCGTCGTCTTCGTGCGAAAAAGTAATTTGGAGGCGATGCCTTCGTCTTCTTCCTGCGAAAAATAAATTTAGACGCGACACAGTCGTCGTCGTGTGGAAAAAAAATTTGGACGCGACGCAGTCGTCGTCATGTGGAAAAAAAATTTGGACGCCATGCCGTCGTCGTCGACGTGCGAAAAAAAAATTTGGACACGACGCTGTCGTCGTCAACGTGCGAAAAAACTATGGACGCGATGCTGTCGTCGTCGTGCGAAAAAAAAAATTTGGACGCGATGCCGTCGTCATCGACGTGCGAAAAAAAAATTTGAACGCGATGCCGTCGTCGTCGACGTGCGAAAAAAAATTTGGACGCGACGCCGTCGTCGTCGAATTGCGAAAAAAGATTTGGACGCGATGCCGTCGTCGTCGACGTACGAAAAAAATTTGAACGCGACACCGACGTCGTCGTGCAAAAAAAAATTTGGATGCGACGCCGTCGCTGTCGTGCGAAAAAAAATTTTGACGCGATGCCGTCGTCGTCGTGAGAAGAAAAAATTTGGACGCGATGCCGTCGTCGTCGTGCGAAAATATTTGGACGCGACACCATCGTCGTCGACAGGCAAAAAAAATTTGGACGCAATTCCGTCGTCGTCGTGCGAAAACAAAAATTTGGACGCGATGCCGTCGTCGTCGTGTGAAAATATTTGGACGCGACACCGTCGTCGTCGACGGGCGAAAAAAATTTGGACGCCATACCGTCGTCGTCGTGCGAAAACAAAAATTTGGACGCGATGCCGTCGTCGTCGTGTGAAAAAAAAATTTGGACGCGATGCCGTTGTCGTCGAAGTGTGGAAAAAAAAATTTGGACGCGATGCCGTCGTCGTCGACGTGCGAAAAAAAAATTTGAACGCGATGCAGTCGTCGTCGACGTGCGAAAAAAAATTTGGACGCGATGCTGTCGTCGTCGACGTGCGAAAAAAAAATTTGGACGCGATGCCGTCGTCGTCGACGTGCGAAAAAAAATTTGGACGCGATGCCGTCGTCGTCGACGTGCGAAAAAAAAATTTGGACGCGATGCCGTCGTCGTCGTCGTGCGAGAAAAAATTTGGACGCGATGCCGTCGTCGTCGTGCGAAAATATTTGGACGCGACACCGTCGTCGTCGACGTGCAAAAAAAAAATTTGGACGCGATGCCGTTGTCGTCGTGCGAAAAAAAAATTTGGACGCGATGCTGTTGTCGTCGTGCGAAAAAAAAATTTGGACGCGATGCCGTCGACTTCGACGTGCGAAAAAAAAATTTGAACGCGATGCCGTCGTCGTCGACGTGCGAAAAAAAATTTGGACGCGACGCCGTCGTCGTCGAATTGCGAAAAAAGATTTGGACGCGATGCCGTCGTCGTCGACGTACGAAAAAAATTTGAACGCGACACCGACGTCGTCGTGCAAAAAAAAATTTGGATGCGACGCCGTCGCTGTCGTGCGAAAAAAATTTTGACGCGATGCCGTCGTCGTCGTGAGAAGAAAAAATTTGGACGCGATGCCGTCGTCGTCGTGCGAAAATATTTGGACGTGACACCATCGTCGTCGACAGGCAAAAAAAATTTGGACGCAATTCCGTCGTCGTCGTGCGAAAACAAAAATTTGGACGCGATTCCGTCGTCGTCGTGCGAAAACAAAAATTTGGACGCGATGCCGTCGTTGTCGTGTGAAAAAAAAATTTGGACGCGATGCCGTTGTCGTCGAAGTGCGAAAAAAAATTTGGACGCGATGCCGTCGTCGTCGACGTGCGAAAAAAAATTTGGACGCGATGCCGTCGTCGTCGACGTGCGAAAAAAAAATTTGGACGCGATGCCGTCGTCGTCGACGTGCGAAAAAAAATTTGGACGCGATGCCGTCGTCGTCGACGTGCGAAAAAAAAATTTGGACGCGATGCCGTCGTCGTCGACGTGTGAGAAAAAATTTGGACGCGATGCCGTCGTCGTCGACGTACGAAAAAAATTTGAACGCGACACCGACGTCGTCGTGCAAAAAAAAATTTGGATGCGATGCCGTCGTCGTCGTGCGAAAATATTTGGACGCGACACCATCGTCGTCGACAGGCAAAAAAATTTGGACGCAATTCCGTCGTCGGCGTGCGAAAAGAAAAATTTGGTCGCGATGCCGTCGTCGTCGTGTGAAAAAAAAATTTGGACGCGATGCCGTTGTCGTCGAAGTGTGGAAAAAAAAATTTGGACGCGATGCCGTCGTCGTCGACGTGCGAAAAAAAAATTGGACGCGACGCCGTCGTTGTCGTGCGAAAAAAAATTTTGACGCGATGCTGTCGTCGTCCTACGAAGAAAAAATTTTCACGCGATGCCGTCATCATCGTGCGAAAAAAAATTTGGATGCGACACCGTCGTTGTCGACGGGCGAAAAAAATTTGGACGCGATGCCGTCGTCGTCTACGGGCGAAAAAAATTTTGACGCGACACCGACGTCGTCGTGCGAAGAAAAAATTTGGAAGCGATCCCGTCGTCGTCATGCGAAAAAAATTTGACGCGACACCGTCGTCGTCGTGCGAAAAAAAAATTTGGACGCGACGCAGTCGTCGTCATGTGGAAAAAAAATTTGGACGCCATGCCGTCGTCGTCGACGTGCGAAAAAAAATTTGGACGCGATGCCGTCGTCGTCGACGTGCGAAAAAAAAATTTGGACACGACGCTGTCGTCGTCAACGTGCGAAAAAACTATGGACGCGATGCTGTCGTCGTCATGCGAAAAAAATTTGGACGCGATGCCGTCGTCGTCGACGTGCGAAAAAAAATTTGGACGCGATGCCGTCGTCGTCGTCGTGCGAGAAAAAATTTGGACGCGATGCCATCGTCGTCGTGCGAAAATATTTGGACGCGACACCGTCGTCGTCGACGTGCGAAAAAAAAATTTGGACGCGATGCCGTTGTCGTCGTGTGAAAAAAAAATTTGGACGCGATGCCGTTGTCGTCGTGCGAAAAAAAAATTTGGACGCGATGCCGTCGACTTTGACGTGCGAAAAAAAAATTTGAACGCGATGCCGTCGTCGTCGACGTGCGAAAAAAAATTTGGACGCGACGCCGTCGTCGTCGAATTGCGAAAAAAAATCTGGACGCGATGCCGTCGTCGTCGACGTACGAAAAAAATTTGAACGCGACACCGACGTCGTCGTGCAAAAAAAAATTTGGATGCGACGCCGTCGCTGTCGTGCGAAAAAAAATTTTGACGCGATGCCGTCGTCGTCGTGAGAAGAAAAAATTTGGACGCGATGCCGTCGTCGTCGTGCGAAAATATTTGGACGCGACACCATCGTCGTCGACAGGCAAAAAAAATTTGGACGCAATTCCGTCGTCGTCGTGCGAAAACAAAAATTTGGACGCGATGCCGTCGTCGTCGTGTGAAAATATTTGGACGCGACACCGTCGTCGTCGACGGGCGAAAAAAATTTGGACGCCATACCGTCGTCGTCGTGCGAAAACAAAAATTTGGACGCGATGCCGTCGTCGTCGTGTGAAAAAAAAATTTGGACGCGATGCCGTTGTCGTCGAAGTGTGGAAAAAAAAATTTGGACGCGATGCCATCGTCGTCGACGAGCGAAAAAAAATTTGGACGCGATGCCGTCGTCGTCGACGTGCGAAAAAAAAATTTGGACGCGATGCCGTCGTCGTCGACGTGCGAAAAAAAATTCGGACGCGATGCCGTCGTCGTCGACGTGCGAAAAAAAAATTTGGACGCGATGCCGTCGTCGTCGACGTGCGAGAAAAAATCTGGACGCGATGCCGTCGTCGTCGACGTGCGAAAAAAAAATTTGGACACGACGCTGTCGTCGTCAACGTGCGAAAAAACTATGGACGCGATGCTGTCGTCGTCGTGCGAAAAAAAAAATTTGGACGCGATGCCGTCGTCATCGACGTGCGAAAAAAAAATTTGAACGCGATGCCGTCGTCGTCGACGTGCGAAAAAAAATTTGGACGCGACGCCGTCGTCGTCGAATTGCGAAAAAAGATTTGGACGCGATGCCGTCGTCGTCGACGTACGAAAAAAATTTGAACGCGACACCGACGTCGTCGTGCAAAAAAAAATTTGGATGCGACGCCGTCGCTGTCGTGCGAAAAAAAATTTTGACGCGATGCCGTCGTCGTCGTGAGAAGAAAAAATTTGGACGCGATGCCGTCGTCGTCGTGCGAAAATATTTGGACGCGACACCATCGTCGTCGACAGGCAAAAAAAATTTGGACGCAATTCCGTCGTCGTCGTGCGAAAACAAAAATTTGGACGCGATGCCGTCGTCGTCGTGTGAAAATATTTGGACGCGACACCGTCGTCGTCGACGGGCGAAAAAAATTTGGACGCCATACCGTCGTCGTCGTGCGAAAACAAAAATTTGGACGCGATGCCGTCGTCGTCGTGTGAAAAAAAAATTTGGACGCGATGCCGTTGTCGTCGAAGTGTGGAAAAAAAAATTTGGAGGCGATGCCGTCGTCGTCGACGTGCGAAAAAAAAATTTGAACGCGATGCCGTCGTCGTCGACGTGCGAAAAAAAATTTGGACGCGATGCTGTCGTCGTCGACGTGCGAAAAAAAAATTTGGACGCGATGCCGTCGTCGTCGACGTGCGAAAAAAAATTTGGACGCGATGCCGTCGTCGTCGACGTGCGAAAAAAAAATTTGGACGCGATGCCGTCGTCGTCGTCGTGCGAGAAAAAATTTGGACGCGATGCCGTCGTCGTCGTGCGAAAATATTTGGACGCGACACCGTCGTCGTCGACGTGCAAAAAAAAAATTTGGACGCGATGCCGTTGTCGTCGTGCGAAAAAAAAATTTGGACGCGATGCTGTTGTCGTCGTGCGAAAAAAAAATTTGGACGCGATGCCGTCGACTTCGACGTGCGAAAAAAAAATTTGAACGCGATGCCGTCGTCGTCGACGTGCGAAAAAAAATTTGGACGCGACGCCGTCGTCGTCGACGTACGAAAAAAATTTGAACGCGACACCGACGTCGTCGTGCAAAAAAAAATTTGGATGCGACGCCGTCGCTGTCGTGCGAAAAAAATTTTGACGCGATGCCGTCGTCGTCGTGAGAAGAAAAAATTTGGACGCGATGCCGTCGTCGTCGTGCGAAAATATTTGGACGTGACACCATCGTCGTCGACAGGCAAAAAAAATTTGGACGCAATTCCGTCGTCGTCGTGCGAAAACAAAAATTTGGACGCGATTCCGTCGTCGTCGTGCGAAAACAAAAATTTGGACGCGATGCCGTCGTTGTCGTGTGAAAAAAAAATTTGGACGCGATGCCGTTGTCGTCGAAGTGCGAAAAAAAAATTGGACGCGATGCCGTCGTCGTCGACGTGCGAAAAAAAATTTGGACGCGATGCCGTCGTCGTCGACGTGCGAAAAAAAAATTTGGACGCGATGCCGTCGTCGTCGACGTGCGAAAAAAAATTTGGACGCGATGCCGTCGTCGTCGACGTGCGAAAAAAAATTTGGACGCGATGCCGTCGTCGTCGACGTGTGAGAAAAAATTTGGACGCGATGCCGTCGTCGTCGACGTACGAAAAAAATTTGAACGCGACACCGACGTCGTCGTGCAAAAAAAAATTTGGATGCGATGCCGTCGTCGTCGTGCGAAAATATTTGGACGCGACACCATCGTCGTCGACAGGCAAAAAAAATTTGGACGCAATTCCGTCGTCGGCGTGCGAAAAGAAAAATTTGGTCGCGATGCCGTCGTCGTCGTGTGAAAAAAAAATTTGGACGCGATGCCGTTGTCGTCGAAGTGTGGAAAAAAAAATTTGGACGCGATGCCGTCGTCGTCGACGTGCGAAAAAAAAATTGGACGCGACGCCGTCGTTGTCGTGCGAAAAAAAATTTTGACGCGATGCTGTCGTCGTCCTACGAAGAAAAAATTTTCACGCGATGCCGTCATCATCGTGCGAAAAAAAATTTGGATGCGACACCGTCGTTGTCGACGGGCGAAAAAAATTTGGACGCGATGCCGTCGTCGTCTACGGGCGAAAAAAATTTTGACGCGACACCGACGTCGTCGTGCGAAGAAAAAATTTGGAAGCGATCCCGTCGTCGTCATGCGAAAAAAATTTGACGCGACACCGTCGTCGTCGTGCGAAAAAAAATTTGGACGCGACGCAGTCGTCGTCATGTGGAAAAAAAATTTGGACGCCATGCCGTCGTCGTCGACGTGCGAAAAAAAATTTGGACGCGATGCCGTCGTCGTCGACGTGCGAAAAAAAAATTTGGACACGACGCTGTCGTCGTCAACGTGCGAAAAAACTATGGACGCGATGCTGTCGTCGTCATGCGAAAAAAATTTGGACGCGATGCCGTCGTCGTCGACGTGCGAAAAAAAATTTGGACGCGATGCCGTCGTCGTCGTCGTGCGAGAAAAAATTTGGACGCGATGCCATCGTCGTCGTGCGAAAATATTTGGACGCGACACCGTCGTCGTCGACGTGCGAAAAAAAAATTTGGACGCGATGCCGTTGTCGTCGTGTGAAAAAAAAATTTGGACGCGATGCCGTTGTCGTCGTGCGAAAAAAAAATTTGGACGCGATGCCGTCGACTTTGACGTGCGAAAAAAAAATTTGAACGCGATGCCGTCGTCGTCGACGTGCGAAAAAAAATTTGGACGCGACGCCGTCGTCGTCGAATTGCGAAAAAAAATCTGGACGCGATGCCGTCGTCGTCGACGTACGAAAAAAATTTGAACGCGACACCGACGTCGTCGTGCAAAAAAAAATTTGGATGCGACGCCGTCGCTGTCGTGCGAAAAAAAATTTTGACGCGATGCCGTCGTCGTCGTGAGAAGAAAAAATTTGGACGCGATGCCGTCGTCGTCGTGCGAAAATATTTGGACGCGACACCATCGTCGTCGACAGGCAAAAAAAATTTGGACGCAATTCCGTCGTCGTCGTGCGAAAACAAAAATTTGGACGCGATGCCGTCGTCGTCGTGTGAAAATATTTGGACGCGACACCGTCGTCGTCGACGGGCGAAAAAAATTTGGACGCCATACCGTCGTCGTCGTGCGAAAACAAAAATTTGGACGCGATGCCGTCGTCGTCGTGTGAAAAAAAAATTTGGACGCGATGCCGTTGTCGTCGAAGTGTGGAAAAAAAAATTTGGACGCGATGCCATCGTCGTCGACGAGCGAAAAAAAATTTGGACGCGATGCCGTCGTCGTCGACGTGCGAAAAAAAAATTTGGACGCGATGCCGTCGTCGTCGACGTGCGAAAAAAAATTCGGACGCGATGCCGTCGTCGTCGACGTGCGAAAAAAAAATTTGGACGCGATGCCGTCGTCGTCGACGTGCGAGAAAAAATCTGGACGCGATGCCGTCGTCGTCGTGCGAAAATATTTGGACGCGACACCGTCGTCGTCGACGTGCGAAAAAAAATTTGGACGCGATGCCGTTGACGTCGTGCGAAAAAAAAATTTGGACGCGATGCCGTTGTCGTCGTGCGAAAAAAAAATTTGGACGCGATGCCGTCGACTTCGACGTGCGGAAAAAAAATTTGAACGCGATGCCGTCGTCGTCGACGTGCGAAAAAAAATTTGGACGCGACGCCGTCGTCGTCGAATTGCGAAAAAAAATTTGGACGCGATGCCGTCTTCGTGCGAAAAAAAAATTTGGATGCGATGCCGTTGTCGTCGTCGTGAGAAGAAAAAATTTGGACGCGATGCCGTCATCGTCGTGCGAAAATATTTGGACGCGACACCATCGTCGTCGACAGGCAAAAAAAATTTGGACGCAATTCCGTCGTCGTCGTGCGAAAACAAAAATTTGGACGCGATGCCGTCGTCGTCGTGTGAAAAAAAAATTTGGACGCGATGCCGTTGTCGTCGAAGTGTGGAAAAAAAAATTTGGACGCGATGCCGTCGTCGTCGACGTGCGAAAAAAAAAATTGGACGCGACGCCGTCGTTGCCGTGCGAAAAAAAATTTTGACGCGATGCCGTCGTCGTCCTACGAAGAAAAAATTTTCACGCGATGCCGTCATCATCGTGCGAAAAAAAATTTGGATGCGACACCGTCGTTGTCGACGGGCGAAAAAAATTTGGACGCGATGCCGTCGTCGTCTACGGGCGAAAAAAATTTTGACGCGACACCGACGTCGTCGTGCGAAGAAAAAATTTGGAAGCGATCCCGTCGTCGTCGTGCGAAAAAAAAATTTGGACGCGATGCCGTTGCCGTCGTGCGAAAAAAAAATTTGGACGTGATGCTGTCGTCGTCGTCGTGCGAAAAAAAATTTTGACGCGACGCCGTCGTCATCGATATGCGAAAAAAAATTTGGACACGATGCCGTCACCGTCGTGGAAAAAAAAATTTGGAAGCGATGCTGTCGTCGTCGTCATGCGAAAAAATATTTATACGCGAAGCCGTCGTCGTCTTCGTGCGAAAAAATAATTTGGAGGCGATGCCTTCGTCTTCTTCCTGCGAAAAATAAATTTAGACGCGACACAGTCGTCGTCGTGTGGAAAAAATATTTGGACGCGACGCAGTCGTCGTCATGTGGAAAAAAAATTTGGACGCCATGCCGTCGTCGTCGACGTGCGAAAAAAAATTTGGACGACACGCCGTCGTCGAATTGCGAAAAAAAATTTGGACGCGATGTCGTCGTCGTCGACAGGCGAAAAAAAAAATTTGGAAGCGACGCCGTCGTCGTCGTGCGAAAAAAAAATTTGAACGCGATGCCGTCGTCGTCGAATTGCGAAAAAAAATTTGGACGCGATGCCGTCGTCGTCGACGTACGAAAAAAATTTTAACGCGACACCGACGTCGTCGTGCAAAAAAAAATTTGGATGCGACGCCGTCGCTGTCGTGCGAAAAAAAATTTTGACGTCATGCCGTCGTCGTCGTGTGAAGAAAAAATTTGGACGCGATGCCGTCGTCGTCGTGCGAAAATATTTGGACGCGACACCGTCGTCGTCGACGTGCGAAAAAAAAATTTGGAAGCGATGCCGTCGTCGTCATGCGAAAAAAATTTGGACACGACGCCGTCGTCGTCGTCGTGCGAAAAAAAAATTTGGACGCGACGCCGTCGTTGTCAAAGTGCGAAAATAAATCTGGACGCGATGCCGTCGTCGTCGACGTGCAAAAAAAAATCTGAATGCGATGTCGTCGTCGTCGTCGTGCGAAAAAAAATTTGGACGCGACGCCGTCGTCGTCGACGTGCGAAAAAAATTTGGACGCGATGCCGTCGTCGTCGTGCGAAAAAAATATTTGGACGCGATACCGTTGCTGTCGCCGTGCGAAAAAAAATTTGGACGAGACGCCGTCGTTGTCGCCGTGCGAAAATAAATTTGGACGCGACGTCGACGTCGTCGTGGTGCGAAAAAAAAAATTGGACGCGACGCCTTCGTCGTCGACGTGCGAAAAAAAAAATTTGGACGCGATGTCGTCTTCGTGCGAAAAAAAAATTTGGATGCGATGCCGTTGTCGTCGACGTGCGAGAAAAAATTTGGACGCGATGCCGTCGTCGTCGTGCGAAAATATTTGGACGCGACACCGTCGTCGTCGACGTGCGAAAAAAAATTTGGACGCGATGCCGTTGACGTCGTGCGAAAAAAAAATTTGGACGCGATGCCGTTGTCGTCGTGCGAAAAAAAAATTTGGACGCGATGCCGTCGACTTCGACGTGCGGAAAAAAAATTTGAACGCGATGCCGTCGTCGTCGACGTGCGAAAAAAAATTTGGACGCGACGCCGTCGTCGTCGAATTGCGAAAAAAAATTTGGACGCGATGCCGTCGTCGTCGACGTACGAAAAAAATTTGAACGCGACACCGACGTCGTCGTGCAAAAAAAAATTTGGATGCGATGCCGTCGTCGTCGTGAGAAGAAAAAATTTGGACGCGATGCCGTCATCGTCGTGCGAAAATATTTGGACGCGACACCATCGTCGTCGACAGGCAAAAAAAATTTGGACGCAATTCCGTCGTCGTCGTGCGAAAACAAAAATTTGGACGCGATGCCGTCGTCGTCGTGTGAAAATATTTGGACGCGACACCGTCGTCGTCGACGGGCGAAAAAAATTTGGACGCGATTCCGTCGTCGTCGTGCGAAAACAAAAATTTGGACGCGATGCCGTCGTCGTCGTGTGAAAAAAAAATTTGGACGCGATGCCGTTGTCGTCGAAGTGTGGAAAAAAAAATTTGGACGCGATGCCGTCATCGTCGACGTGCGAAAAAAAAATTTGGACGCGACGCCGTCGTTGTCGTGCGAAAAAAAATTTTGACGCGATGCCGTCGTCGTCCTACGAAGAAAAAATTTTCACGCGATGCCGTCAT
The DNA here is from genome assembly GCA_028020825.1 of Podargus strigoides. NCBI lineage: Eukaryota > Metazoa > Chordata > Aves > Caprimulgiformes > Podargidae > Podargus > Podargus strigoides. The sequence goes on from CM051637.1 coordinate 103,263, forward strand.
CATCGTGCGAAAAAAAATTTGGATGCGACACCGTCGTCGTCGACGGGCGAAAATAATTTGGACGCGATGCCGTCGTTGTCGACGGGCGAAAAAAATTTGGACGCGATGCCGTCGTCGTCTACGGGCGAAAAAAATTTTGACGCGACACCGACGTCGTCGTGCGAAGAAAAAATTTGGAAGCGATCCCGTCGTCGTCATGCGAAAAAAATTTGACGCGACACCGTCGTCGTCGTGCGAAAAAAAAATTTGGACGCGATGCCGTTGCCGTCGTGCGAAAAAAAAATTTGGACGTGATGCTGTCGTCGTCGTCGTGCGAAAAAAAATTTTGACGCGACGCCGTCGTCATTGATATGCGAAAAAAAATTTGGACGCGATGCCGTCACCCTCGTGTGAAAAAAAAATTTGGACGCGATGCCGTCACCATCGTGGAAAAAAAAATTTGGAAGCGATGCTGTCGTCGTCGTCATGCGAAAAAATATTTATACGCGAAGCCGTCGTCGTCTTCGTGCGAAAAAATAATTTGGAGGCGATGCCTTCGTCTTCTTCCTGCGAAAAATAAATTTAGACGCGACACAGTCGTCGTCGTGTGGAAAAAAAATTTGGACGCGACGCAGTCGTCGTCATGTGGAAAAAAAATTTGGACGCCATGCCGTCGTCGTCGACGTGCGAAAAAAAATTTGGACGACACGCCGTCGTCGACGTGCGAAAAAAAATTTGGACGCGATGTCGTCGTCGTCGACAGGCGAAAAAAAAAATTTCGACGCGACGCCGTCGTCGTCGTGCGAAAAAAAAATTTGAACGCGATGCCGTCGTCGTCGAATTGCGAAAAAAAATTTGGACGCGATGCCGTCGTCGTCGACGTACGAAAAAAATTTTAACGCGACACCGACGTCGTCGTGCAAAAAAAAATTTGGATGCGACGCCGTCGTTGTCGAAGTGCGAAAAAAAATTTTGACGTGATGCCGTCGTCGTCGTGTGAAGAAAAAATTTGGACGCGATGCCGTCGTCGTCGTGCGAAAATATTTGGACGCGACACCGTCGTCGTCGACGTGCGAAAAAAAAATTTGGAAGCGATGCCGTCGTCGGCATGCGAAAAAAATTTGACGCGACACCGTCGTCGTCGTGCGAAAAAAAAATTTGGACGCGATGCCGTTGCCGTCGTGCGAAAAAAAAATTTGGACGTGATGCTGTCGTCGTCGTCGTGCGAAAAAAAATTTGGACGCGACGCCGTCGTCGTCGACGTGCGAAGAAAAGTTTCGACGCGATGCCGTCACCCTCGTGCGAAAAAAAAATTTGGACGCTATGCCGTCGTCGTGCGAAAAAAAAAATTTGGACGCGACGCCGTCGTCGTGCGAAAAAAAATTTGGACACGACGCCGTCGTCGTCGTCGTGCGAAAAAAAAATTTGGACGCGACGCCGTCGTTGTCAAAGTGCGAAAATAAATCTGGACGCGATGCCGTCGTCGTCGACGTGCAAAAAAAAATCTGAATGCGATGTCGTCGTCGTCGTCGTGCGAAAAAAAATTTGGACGTGACGCCGTCGTCGTCGACGTGCGAAAAAAAAAATTGGACGCGACGCCTTCGTCGTCGACGTGCGAAAAAAAAAATTTGGACGCGATGCCGTCGTCGTCGACGTGCGAAAAAAAAATTTGGATGCGATGCCGTCGTCGTCGACGTGCGAAAAAAATATTTGGATGCGATACCGTTGTTGTCGCCGTGCGAAAAAAAATTTGGACGAGACGCCGTCGTTGTCGCCGTGCGAAAATAAATTTGGACGCGACGTCGACGTCGTCGTGGTGCGGAAAAAAAATTTCAACGCGATGCCGTCGTCGTCGACGTGCAAAAAAAAATTTGGACGCGACGCCGTCGTCGTCGAATTGCGAAAAAAAATTTGGACGCGATGCCGTCGTCGTCGACGTACGAAAAAAATTTGAACGCGACACCGACGTCGTCGTGCAAAAAAAAATTTGGATGCGATGCCGTCGTCGTCGTGAGAAGAAAAAATTTGGACGCGATGCCGTCATCGTCGTGCGAAAATATTTGGACGCGACACCATCGTCGTCGACAGGCAAAAAAAATTTGGACGCAATTCCATCGTCGTCGTGCGAAAACAAAAATTTGGACGCGATGCCGTCGTCGTCGTGTGAAAATATTTGGACGCGACACCGTCGTCGTCGACGGGCGAAAAAAATTTGGACGCGATTCCGTCGTTGTCATGCGAAAACAAAAATTTGGACGCGATGCCGTCGTCGTCGTGTGAAATAAAATTTGGACGCGATGCCGTTGTCGTCGAAGTGTGGAAAAAAAAATTTGGACGCGATGCCGTCGTCGTCGACGTGCGAAAAAAAAATTTGGACGCGACGCCGTCGTTGTCGTGCGAAAAAAAATTTTGACGCGATGCCGTCGTCGTCCTACGAAGAAAAAATTTTCACGCGATGCCGTCATCATCGTGCGAAAAAAATTTCGATGCGACACCGTCGTCGTCGACGGGCGAAAAAAATTTGGACGCGATGCCGTCGTCTTCGACGTGCGGAAAAAATTTTTGAACGCGATGCCGTCGTTGTCGACGGGCGAAAAAAATTTGGACGCGATGCCGTCGTCGTCTACGGGCGAAAAAAATTTTGACGCGACACCGACGTCGTCGTGCGAAGAAAAAATTTGGAAGCGACGCCGTCGTCGTCGACGTGCGAAGAAAAGTTTCGACGCGATGCCGTCACCCTCGTGCGAAAAAAAAATTTGGACGCGACGCCGTCGTCGTGCGAAAAAAAATTTGGACACGACGCCGTCGTCGTCGTCGTGCGAAAAAAAAATTTGGACGCGACGCCGTCGTTGTCAAAGTGCGAAAATAAATCTGGACGCGATGCCGTCGTCGTCGACGTGCAAAAAAAAATCTGAATGCGATGTCGTCGTCGTCGTCGTGCGAAAAAAAATTTGGACGCGACGCCGTCGTCGTCGACGTGCGAAAAAAATTTGGACGCGATGCCGTCGTCGTCGTGCGAAAAAAATATTTGGACGCGATACCGTTGTTGTCGCCGTGCGAAAAAAAATTTGGACGCGATGCCGTCGTCGTCGACGTGCGAAAAAAAATTTGGACGCGATGCCGTCGTCGTCGACGTGCGAAAAAAAAATTTGGACGCGATGCCGTCGTCGTCGACGTGCGAAAAAAAAATTTGGACGCGATGCCGTCGTCGTCGTCGTGCGAGAAAAAATTTGGACGCGATGCCGTCGTCATCGTGCGAAAATATTTGGACGCAACACCGTCGTCGCCGACGTGCGAAAAAAAAATTTGGACGCGATGCCGTTGTCGTCGTGCGAAAAAAAAATTTGGACGCGATGCCGTTGTCGTCGTGCGAAAAAAAAATTTGGACGCGATGCCGTTGTTGTCAAAGTGCGAAAATAAATCTGGACGCGATGCCGTCGTCGTCGACGTGCAAAAAAAAATCTGAATGCGATGTCGTCGTCGTCGTCGTGCGAAAAAAAATTTGGACGCGACGTCGTCGTCGTCGACGTGCGAAAAAAATTTGGACGCGATGCCGTCGTCGTCGTGCGAAAAAAATATTTGGACGCGATACCGTTGTTGTCGCCGTGCGAAAAAAAATTTGGACGAGACGCCGTCGTTGTCGCCGTGCGAAAATTAATTTGGACGCGACGTCGACGACGTCGTGGTGCGAAAAAAAAATTTGGACGCGATGCCGTCGTCGTCGACGTGCGAAAAAAAAAATTGGACGCGACGCCTTCGTCGTCGACGTGCGAAAAAAAAAATTTGGACGCGATGTCGTCTTCGTGCGAAAAAAAAATTTGGATGCGATGCCGTCGTCGTCGACGTGCGAGAAAAAATTTGGACGCGATGCCGTCGTCGTCGTGCGAAAATATTTGGACGCGACACCGTCGTCGTCGACGTGCGAAAAAAAATTTGGACGCGATGCCGTTGTCGTCGTGCGAAAAAAAAATTTGGACGCGATGCCGTTGTCGTCGTGTGAAAAAAAAATTTGGACGCGATGCCGTCGACTTCGACGTGCGGAAAAAAAATTTGAATGCGACGCCGTCGTTGTCGTGCGAAAAAAAATTTTGACGCGATGCCGTCATCATCGTGCGAAAAAAAATTTGGATGCGACACCGTCGTCTTCGACGTGCGGAAAAAATTTTTGAACGCGATGCCGTCGTTGTCGACGGGCGAAAAAAATTTGGACGCGATGCCGTCGTCGTCTACGGGCGAAAAAAATTTTGACGCGACACCGACGTCGTCGTGCGAAGAAAAAATTTGGAAGCGATCCCGTCGTCGTCATGCGAAAAAAATTTGACGCGACACCGTCGTCGTCGTGCGAAAAAAAAATTTGGACGCGATGCCGTTGCCGTCGTGCGAAAAAAAATTTGGACGTGATGCTGTCGTCGTCGTCGTGCGAAAAAAAATTTTGACGCGACGCCGTCGTCATCGATATGCGAAAAAAAATTTGGACGCGATGCCGTCACCATCGTGGAAAAAAAAATTTGGAAGCGATGCTGTCGTCGTCGTCATGCGAAAAAATATTTATACGCGAAGCCGTCGTCGTCTTCGTGCGAAAAAATAATTTGGAGGCGATGCCTTCGTCTTCTTCCTGCGAAAAATAAATTTAGACGCGACACAGTCGTCGTCGTGTGGAAAAAAAATTTGGACGCGACGCAGTCGTCGTCATGTGGAAAAAAAATTTGGACGCCATGCCGTCGTCGTCGACGTGCGAAAAAAAATTTGGACGACACGCCGTCGTCGACGTGCGAAAAAAAATTTGGACGCGATGTCGTCGTCGTCGACAGGCGAAAAAAAAAATTTGGACGCGACGCCGTCGTCGTCGTGCGAAAAAAAAATTTGAACGCGATGCCGTCGTCGTCGAATTGCGAAAAAAAATTTGGACGCGATGCCGTCGTCGTCGACGTACGAAAAAAATTTTAACGCGACACCGACGTCGTCGTGCAAAAAAAAATTTGGATGCGACGCCGTCGCTGTCGTGCGAAAAAAAATTTTGACGTGATGCCGTCGTCGTCGTGTGAAGAAAAAATTTGGACGCGATGCCGTCGTCGTCGTGCGAAAATATTTGGACGCGACACCGTCGTCGTCGACGTGCGAAAAAAAAATTTGGAAGCGATGCCGTCGTCGTCATGCGAAAAAAATTTGACGCGACACCGTCGTCGTCGTGCGAAAAAAAAATTTGGACGCGATGCCGTTGCTGTCGTGCGAAAAAAAAATTTGGACGTGATGCTGTCGTCGACGTCGTGCGAAAAAAAATTTGGACGCGACGCCGTCGTCGTCGACGTGCGAAGAAAAGTTTCGACGCGATGCCGTCACCCTCGTGCGAAAAAAAAATTTGGACGCGATGCCGTCGTCGTGCAAAAAAAAAAATTTGGACACGACGCCGTCGTCGTGCGAAAAAAAATTTGGACACGACGCTGTCGTCGTCGTCGTGCGAAAAAAAAATTTGGACGCGACGCCGTCGTTATCAAAGTGCGAAAATAAATCTGGACGCGATGCCGTCGTCGTCGAAGTGCAAAAAAAAATCTGAATGCGATGTCGTCGTCGTCGTCGTGCGAAAAAAAATTTGGACGTGACGCCGTCGTCGTCGACGTGCGAAAAAAATTTGGACGCGATGCCGTCGTCGTCGTGCGAAAAAAATATTTGGACGCGATACCGTTGTTGTCGCCGTGCGAAAAAAAATTTGGACGAGACGCCGTCGTTGTCGCCGTGCGAAAATAAATTTGGACGCGACGTCGTCGTGGTGCGAAAAAAAAATTTGGACGCGATGCCGTCGTCGTCGACGTGCGAAAAAAAAAATTGGACGCGACGCCTTCGTCGTCGACGTGCGAAAAAAAAAATTTGGACGCGATGCCGTCGTCGTCGACGTGCGAAAAAAAAATTTGGATGCGATGCCGTCGTCGTCGACGTGCGAAAAAAATATTTGGACGCGATACCGTTGTTGTCGCCGTGCGAAAAAAAATTTGGACGAGACGCCGTCGTTGTCGCCGTGCGAAAATAAATTTGGACGCGACGTCGACGTCGTCGTGGTGCGGAAAAAAAATTTGAACGCGATGCCGTCGTCGTCGACGTGCGAAAAAAAATTTGGACGCGACGCCGTCGTCGTCGAATTGCGAAAAAAAATTTGGACGCGATGCCGTCGTCGTCGACGTACGAAAAAAATTTGAACGCGACACCGACGTCGTCGTGCAAAAAAAAATTTGGATGCGATGCCGTCGTCGTCGTGAGAAGAAAAAATTTGGACGCGATGCCGTCATCGTCGTGCGAAAATATTTGGACGCGACACCATCGTCGTCGACAGGCAAAAAAAATTTGGACGCAATTCCGTCGTCGTCGTGCGAAAACAAAAATTTGGACGCGATGCCGTCGTCGTCGTGTGAAAATATTTGGACGCGACACCGTCGTCGTCGACGGGCGAAAAAAATTTGGACGCGATTCCGTCGTTGTCATGCGAAAACAAAAATTTGGACGCGATGCCGTCGTCGTCGTGTGAAAAAAAAATTTGGACGCGATGCCGTCGTCGTCGACGTGCGAAAAAAAAATTTGGACGCGACGCCGTCGTTGTCGTGCGAAAAAAAATTTTGACGCGATGCCGTCGTCGTCCTACGAAGAAAAAATTTTCACGCGATGCCGTCATCATCGTGCGAAAAAAATTTGGATGCGACACCGTCGTCGTCGACGGGCGAAAAAAATTTGGACGCGATGCCGTCGTCTTCGACGTGCGGAAAAAATTTTTGAACGCGATGCCGTCGTTGTCGACGGGCGAAAAAAATTTGGACGCGATGCCGTCGTCGTCTACGGGCGAAAAAAATTTTGACGCGACACCGACGTCGTCGTGCGAAGAAAAAATTTGGCAGCGACGCCGTTGTTGTCAAAGTGCGAAAATAAATCTGGACGCGATGCCGTCGTCGTCGACGTGCGAAAAAAAATTTGGACGCGATGCCGTCGTCGTCGACGTGCGAAAAAAAATTTGGACGCGATGCCGTCGTCGTCGACGTGCGAAAAAAAAATTTGGACGCGATGCCGTCGTCGTCGACGTGCGAAAAAAAATTTGGACGCGATGCCGTCGTCGTCGACGTGCGAAAAAAAAATTTAGACGCGATGCCGTCGTCGTCGTCGTGCGAGAAAAAATTTGGACGCGATGCCGTCGTCGTCGTGAGAAAATATTTGGACGCAACACCGTCGTCGCCGACGTGCGAAAAAAAAATTTGGACGCGATGCCGTTGTCGTCGTGCGAAAAAAAATTTGGACGCGATGCCGTCGTCGTCGTGCGAAAAAAAAATTTGGACGCGATGCCGTCGTTGTCAAAGTGCGAAAATAAATCTGGACGCGATGCCGTCGTCGTCGACGTGCAAAAAAAAATCTGAATGCGATGTCGTCGTCGTCGTCGTGCGAAAAAAAATTTGGACGCGACGTCGTCATCGTCGAGGTGCGAAAAAAATTTGGACGCGATGCCGTCGTCGTCGTGCGAAAAAAATATTTGGACGCGATACCGTTGTTGTCGCCGTGCGAAAAAAAATTTGGACGAGACGCCGTCGTTGTCGCCGTGCGAAAATTAATTTGGACGCGACGTCGACGTCGTCGTGGTGCGAAAAAAAAATTTGGACGCGATGCCGTCGTCGTCGACGTGCGAAAAAAAAAATTGGACGCGACGCCTTCGTCGTCGACGTGCGAAAAAAAAAATTTGGACGCGATGTCGTCTTCGTGCGAAAAAAAAATTTGGATGCGATGCCGTCGTCGTCGACGTGCGAGAAAATATTTGGACGCGATGCCGTCGTCGTCGTGCGAAAATATTTGGACGCGACACCGTCGTCGTCGACGTGCGAAAAAAAATTTGGACGCGATGCCGTTGACGTCGTGCGGAAAAAAAATTTGAACGCGACGCCGTCGTTGTCGTGCGAAAAAAAATTTTGACGCGATGCCGTCATCATCGTGCGAAAAAAAATTTGGATGCGACACCGTCGTCGTCGACGGACGAAAAAAATTTGGACGCGATGCCGTCGTCTTCGACGTGCGGAAAAAATTTTTGAACGCGATGCCGTCGTTGTCGACGGGCGAAAAAAATTTGGACGCGATGCCGTCGTCGTCTACGGGCGAAAAAAATTTTGACGCGACACCGACGTCGTCGTGCGAAGAAAAAATTTGGAAGCGATCCCGTCGTCGTCATGCGAAAAAAATTTGACGCGACACCGTCGTCGTCGTGCGAAAAAAAAATTTGGACGCGATGCCGTTGCCGTCGTGCGAAAAAAAAATTTGGACGTGATGCTGTCGTCGTCGTCGTGCGAAAAAAAATTTGGACGCGACGCCGTCGTCATCGATATGTGAAAAAAAATTTAGACGCGATGCCGTCACCCTCGTGTGAAAAAAAAATTTGGACGCGATGCCGTCACCACCGTGGAAAAAAAAATTTGGAAGCGATGCTGTCGTCATCGTCATGCGAAAAAATATTTATACGCGAAGCCGTCGTCGTCTTCGTGCGAAAAAATAATTTGGAGGCGATGCCTTCGTCTTCTTCCTGCGAAAAATAAATTTAGACGCGACACGGTCGTCGTCGTGTGGAAAAAAAATTTGGACGCGACGCAGTCGTCGTCATGTGGAAAAAAAATTTGGACGCCATGCCGTCGTCGTCGACGTGCGAAAAAAATTTGGACGACACGCCGTCGTCGACGTGCGAAAAAAAATTTGGACGCGATGTCGTCGTCGTCGACAGGCGAAAAAAAAAATTTGGACGCGACGCCGTCGTCGTCGTGCGAAAAAAAAATTTGAACGCGATGCCGTCGTCGTCGAATTGCGAAAAAAAATTTGGACGCGATGCCGTCGTTGTCGACGTACGAAAAAAATTTTAACGCGACACCGACGTCGTCGTGCAAAAAAAAATTTGGATGCGACGCCGTCGCTGTCGTGCGAAAAAAAATTTTGACGTGATGCCGTCGTCGTCGTGTGAAGAAAAAATTTGGACGCGATGCCGTCGTCGTCGTGCGAAAATATTTGGACGCGACACCGTCGTCGTCGACGTGCGAAAAAAAAATTTGGAAGCGATCCCGTCGTCGTCATGCGAAAAAAATTTGACGCGACACCGTCGTCGTCGTGCGAAAAAAAAATTTGGACGCGATGCCGTTGCCGTCGTGCGAAAAAAAAATTTGGACGTGATGCTGTCGTCGTCGTCGTGCGAAAAAAAATTTGGACGCGACGCCGTCGTCGTCGACGTGCGAAGAAAAGTTTCGACGCGATGCCGTCACCCTCGTGCGAAAAAAAAATTTGGACGCGATGCCGTCGTCGTGCGAAAAAAAAAATTTGGACGCGACGCCGTCGTCGTGCGAAAAAAAATTTGGACACGACGCCGTCGTCGTCGTCGTGCGAAAAAAAAATTTGGACGCGACGCCGTCGTCGTCGACGTGCGAAGAAAAGTTTCGACGCGATGCCGTCACCCTCGTGCGAAAAAAAAATTTGGACGCGATGCCGTCGTCGTGCGAAAAAAAAAATTTGGACGCGACGCCGTCGTCGTCGTCGTGCGAAAAAAAAATTTGGACGCGACGCCGTCGTTGTCAAAGTGCGAAAATAAATCTGGACGCGATGCCGTCGTCGTCGACGTGCAAAAAAAAATCTGAATGCGATGTCGTCGTCGTCGTCGTGCGAAAAAAAATTTGGACGCGACGCCGTCGTCGTCGACGTGCGAAAAAAATTTGGACGCGATGCCGTCGTCGTCGTGCGAAAAAAATATTTGGACGCGATACCGTTGTTGTCGCCGTGCGAAAAAAAATTTGGACGCGATGCCGTCGTCGTCGACGTGCGAAAAAAAATTTGGACGCGATGCCGTCGTCGTCGACGTGCGAAAAAAAAATTTGGACGCGATGCCGTCGTCGTCGACGTGCGAAAAAAAATTTGGACGCGATGCCGTCGTCGTCGACGTGCGAAAAAAAAATTTGGACGCGATGCCGTCGTCGTCGTCGTGCGAGAAAAAATTTGGACGCGATGCCGTCGTCGTCGTGCGAAAATATTTGGACGCAACACCGTCGTCGTCGACGTGCGAAAAAAAAATTTGGACGCGATGCCGTTGTCGTCGTGCGAAAAAAAAATTTGGACGCGATGCCGTTGTCGTCGTGCGAAAAAAAAATTTGGACGCGATGCCGTCGACTTCGACGTGCGAAAAAAAAATTTGGACGCGATGCCGTCGTCGTCGACGTGCGAAAAAAAATTTGGACGCGATGCCGTCGTCGTCGACGTACGAAAAAAATTTGAACGCGACACCGACGTCGTCGTGCAAAAAAAAATTTGGATGCGATGCCGTCGTCGTCGTGAGAAGAAAAAATTTGGACGCGATGCCGTCATCGTCGTGCGAAAATATTTGGACGCGACACCATCGTCGTCGACAGGTAAAAAAAATTTGGACGCAATTCCGTCGTCGTCGTGCGAAAACAAAAATTTGGACGCGATGCCGTCGTCGTCGTGTGAAAATATTTGGACGCGACACCGTCGTCGTCGACGGGCGAAAAAAATTTGGACGCCATTCCGTCGTCGTCGTGCGAAAACAAAAATTTGGACGCGATGCCGTCGTCGTCGTGTGAAAAAAAAATTTGGACGCGATGCCGTTGTCGTCGAAGTGTGGAAAAAAAAATTTGGACGCGATGCCGTCGTCGTCGACGTGCGAAAAAAAAATTTGGACGCGACGCCGTCGTTGTCGTGCGAAAAAAAATTTTGACGCGATGCCGTCGTCGTCCTACGAAGAAAAAATTTTCACGCGATGCCGTCATCATCGTGCGAAAAAAAATTTGGATGCGACACCGTCGTCTTCGACGTGCGGAAAAAATTTTTGAACGCGATGCCGTCGTTGTCGACGGGCGAAAAAAATTTGGACGCGATGCCGTCGTCGTCTACGGGCGAAAAAAATTTTGACGAGATGCTGTTGACGTCGTGCGAAAAAAAAATTTGGACGCGATGCCGTTGTCGTCGTGCGAAAAAAAAATTTGGACGCGATGCCGTCGACTTCGACGTGCGGAAAAAAAATTTGAACGCGATGCCGTCGTCGTCGACGTGCGAAAAAAAATTTGGAAGCGATCCCGTCGTCGTCATGCGAAAAAAATTTGACGCGACACCGTCGTCGTCGTGCGAAAAAAAAATTTGGACGCGATGCCGTTGCCGTCGTGCGAAAAAAAAATTTGGACGTGATGCTGTCGTCGTCGTCGTGCGAAAAAAAATTTTGACGCGACGCCGTCGTCATCGATATGCGAAAAAAAATTTGGACGCGATGCCGTCACCCTCGTGTGAAAAAAAAATTTGGACGCGATGCCGTCACCATCGTGGAAAAAAAAATTTGGAAGCGATGCTGTCGTCGTCGTCATGCAAAAAAATATTTATACGCGAAGCCGTCGTCGTCTTCGTGCGAAAAAATAATTTGGAGGCGATGCCTTCGTCTTCTTCCTGCGAAAAATAAATTTAGACGCGACACAGTCGTCGTCGTGTGGAAAAAAAATTTGGACGCGACGCAGTCGTCGTCATGTGGAAAAAAAATTTGGACGCCATGCCGTCGTCGTCGACGTGCGAAAAAAATTTGGACGACACGCCGTCGTCGACGTGCGAAAAAAAATTTGGACGCGATGTCGTCGTCGTCGACAGGCGAAAAAAAAAATTTGGACGCGACGCCGTCGTCGTCGTGCGAAAAAAAAATTTGAACGCGATGCCGTCGTCGTCGAATTGCGAAAAAAAATTTGGACGCGATGCCGTCGTCGTCGACGCACGAAAAAAATTTTAAAGCGACACCGACGTCGTCGTGCAAAAAAAAATTTGGATGCGACGCCGTCGCTGTCGTGCGAAAAAAAATTTTGACGTGATGCCGTCGTCGTCGTGTGAAGAAAAAATTTGGACGCGATGCCGTCGTCGTCGTGCGAAAATATTTGGACGCGACACCGTCGTCGTGGACGTGCGAAAAAAAAATTTGGAAGCGATCCCGTCGTCGTCGTGCGAAAAAAAATTTGGACGCGATGCCGTTGCCGTCGTGCGAAAAAAAAATTTGGACGTGATGCTGTCGTCGTCGTCGTGCGAAAAAAAATTTGGACGCGACGCCGTCGTCGTCGACGTGCGAAGAAAAGTTTCGACGCGATGCCGTCACCGTCGTGCGAAAAAAAAATTTGGACGCGATGCCGTCGTCGTGCGAAAAAAAAAATTTGGACGCGACGCCGTCGTCGTGCGAAAAAAAATTTGGACACGACGCCGTCGTCGTCGTCGTGCGAAAAAAAAATTTGGACGCGACGCCGTCGTCGTCGACGTGCGAAGAAAAGTTTCGACGCGATGCCGTCACCCTCGTGCGAAAAAAAAATTTGGACGCGATGCCGTCGTCGTGCGAAAAAAAAAATTTGGACGCGACGCCGTCGTCGTGCGAAAAAAAATTTGGACACGACGCCGTCGTCGTCGTCGTGCGAAAAAAAAATTTGGACGCGACGCCGTCGTTGTCAAAGTGCGAAAATAAATCTGGACGCGATGCCGTCGTCGTCGACGTGCAAAAAAAAATCTGAATGCGATGTCGTCGTCGTCGTCGTGCGAAAAAAAATTTGGACGCGACGCCGTCGTCGTCGACGTGCGAAAAAAATTTGGACGCGATGCCGTCGTCGTCGTGCGAAAAAAATATTTGGACGCGATACCGTTGTTGTCGCCGTGCGAAAAAAAATTTGGACGCGATGCCGTCGTCGTCGACGTGCGAAAAAAAATTTGGACGCGATGCCGTCGTCGTCGACGTGCGAAAAAAAAATTTGGACGCGATGCCGTCGTCGTCGACGTGCGAAAAAAAATTTGGACGCGATGCCGTCGTCGTCGACGTGCGAAAAAAAAATTTGGACGCGATGCCGTCGTCGTCGTCGTGCGAGAAAAAATTTGGACGCGATGCCGTCGTCGTCGACAGGCAAAAAAAATTTGGACGCAATTCCGTTGTCGTCGTGCGAAAAAAAAATTTGGACGCGATGCCGTTGTCGTCATGCGAAAAAAAAATTTGGACGCGATGCCGTCGACTTCGACGTGCGAAAAAAAAATTTGAACGCGATGCCGTCGTCGTCGACGTGCGAAAAAAAATTTCTACGCGACGCCGTCGTCGTCGAATTGCGAAAAAAAATCTGGACGCGATGCCGTCGTCGTCGACGTACGAAAAAAATTTGAACGCGACACCGACGTCGTCGTGCAAAAAAAAATTTGGATGCGACGCCGTCGCTGTCGTGCGAAAAAAAATTTTGACGCGATGCCGTCGTCGTCGTGAGAAGAAAAAATTTGGACGCAATTCCGTCGTCGTCGTGCGAAAACAAAAATTTGGACGCGATGCCGTCGTCGTCGTGTGAAAATATTTGGACGCGACACCGTCGTCGTCGACGGGCGAAAAAAATTTGGACGCCATTCCGTCGTCGTCGTGCGAAAACAAAAATTTGGACGCGATGCCGTCGTCGTCGTGTGAAAAAAAAATTTGGACGCGATGCCGTTGTCGTCGAAGTGTGGAAAAAAAAATTTGGACGCGATGCCGCCGTCGTCGACGTGCGAAAAAAAATTTGGACGCGATGCCGTCGTCGTCGACGTGCGAAAAAAATATTTGGACGCGATGCCGTCGTCGTCGACGTGCGAGAAAAAATTTGGACGCAATGCCGTCGTCGTCGTGCGAAAATATTTGGACGCGACACCGTCGTCGTCGACGTGCAAAAAAAAATTTGGACGCGATGCCGTTGACGTCGTGCGAAAAAAAAATTTGGACGCGATGCCGTTGTCGTCGTGCGAAAAAAAAATTTGGACGCGATGCCGTCGACTTCGACGTGCGGAAAAAAAATTTGGACGCGATGCCGTCGTCGTCGACGTGCGAAAAAAAATTTGGACGCGATGCCGTCGTCGTCGACGTACGAAAAAAATTTGAACGCGACACCGACGTCGTCGTGCAAAAAAAAATTTGGATGCGATGCCGTCGTCGTCGTGAGAAGAAAAAATTTGGACGCGATGCCGTCATCGTCGTGCGAAAATATTTGGACGCGACACCATCGTCGTCGACAGGTAAAAAAAATTTGGACGCAATTCCGTCGTCGTCGTGCGAAAACAAAAATTTGGACGCGATGCCGTCGTCGTCGTGTGAAAATATTTGGACGCGACACCGTCGTCGTCGACGGGCGAAAAAAATTTGGACGCCATTCCGTCGTCGTCGTGCGAAAACAAAAATTTGGACGCGATGCCGTCGTCGTCGACGTGCGAAAAAAAAATTTGGACGCGACGCCGTCGTTGTCGTGCGAAAAAAAATTTTGACGCGATGCCGTCGTCGTCCTACGAAGAAAAAATTTTCACGCGATGCCGTCATCATCGTGCGAAAAAAAATTTGGATGCGACACCGTCGTCTTCGACGTGCGGAAAAAATTTTTGAACGCGATGCCGTCGTTGTCGACGGGCGAAAAAAATTTGGACGCGATGCCGTCGTCGTCTACGGGCGAAAAAAAAATTTGGACGCGATGCCGTTGTCGTCATGCGAAAAAAAAATTTGGACGCGATGCCGTCGACTTCGACGTGCGAAAAAAAAATTTGAACGCGATGCCGTCGTCGTCGACGTGCGAAAAAAAATTTCTACGCGACGCCGTCGTCGTCGAATTGCGAAAAAAAATCTGGACGCGATGCCGTCGTCGTCGACGTACGAAAAAAATTTGAACGCGACACCGACGTCGTCGTGCAAAAAAAAATTTGGATGCAACGCCGTCGCTGTCGTACGAAAAAAAATTTTGACGCGATGCCGTCGTCGTCGTGAGAAGAAAAAATTTGGACGCAATTCCGTCGTCGTCGTGCGAAAACAAAAATTTGGACGCGATGCCGTCGTCGTCGTGTGAAAATATTTGGACGCGACACCGTCGTCGTCGACGGGCGAAAAAAATTTGGACGCCATTCCGTCGTCGTCGTGCGAAAACAAAAATTTGGACGCGATGCCGTCGTCGTCGTGTGAAAAAAAAATTTGGACGCGATGCCGTTGTCGTCGAAGTGTGGAAAAAAAAATTTGGACGCGATGCCGTCGTCGTCGACGTGCGAAAAAAAAATTTGGACGCGATGCCGTTGTCGTCGAAGTGTGGAAAAAAAAATTTGGACGCGATGCCGCCGTCGTCGACGTGCGAAAAAAAATTTGGACGCGATGCCGTCGTCGTCGACGTGCGAAAAAAATATTTGGACGCGATGCCGTCGTCGTCGACGTGCGAGAAAAAATTTGGACGCAATGCCGTCGTCGTCGTGCGAAAATATTTGGACGCGACACCGTCGTCGTCGACGTGCAAAAAAAAATTTGGACGCGATGCCGGCGACTTCGACGTGCGGAAAAAAAATTTGAACGCGATGCCGTCGTCGTCGACGTGCGAAAAAAAATTTGGACGCGATGCCGTCGTCGTCGACGTACGAAAAAAATTTGAACGCGACACCGACGTCGTCGTGCAAAAAAAAATTTGGATGCGATGCCGTCGTCGTCGTGAGAAGAAAAAATTTGGACGCGATGCTGTCATCGTCGTGCGAAAATATTTGGACGCGACACCATCGTCGTCGACAGGTAAAAAAAATTTGGACGCAATTCCGTCGTCGTCGTGCGAAAACAAAAATTTGGACGCGATGCCGTCGTCGTCGTGTGAAAATATTTGGACGCGACACCGTCGTCGTCGACGGGCGAAAAAAATTTGGACGCGATTCCGTCGTCGTCGTGCGAAAACAAAAATTTGGACGCGATGCCATCGTCGTCGTGTGAAAAAAAAATTTGGACGCGATGCCGTTGTCGTCGAAGTGTGGAAAAAAAAATTTGGACGCGATGCCGTCGTCGTCGACGTGCGAAAAAAAAATTTGGACGCGACGCCGTCGTTGTCGTGCGAAAAAAAATTTTGACGCGATGCCGTCGTCGTCCTACGAAGAAAAAATTTTCACGCGATGCCGTCATCATCGTGCGAAAAAAAATTTGGATGCGACACCGTCGTCTTCGACGTGCGAAAAAAATTTTTGAACGCGATGCCGTCGTTGTCGACGGGCGAAAAAAATTTGGACGCGATGCCGTCGTCGTCTACGGGCGAAAAAAATTTTGACGCGATGCTGTTGACGTCGTGCGAAAAAAAAATTTGGACGCGATGCCGTTGTCGTCGTGCGAAAAAAAAATTTGGACGCGATGCCATCGACTTCGACGTGCGGAAAAAAAATTTGAACGCGATGCCGTCGACTTCGACGTGCGAAAAAAAAATTTGAACGCGATGCCGTCGTCGTCGACGTGCGAAAAAAAATTTCTACGCGACGCCGTCGTCGTCGAATTGCGAAAAAAAATCTGGACGCGATGCCGTCGTCGTCGACGTACGAAAAAAATTTGAACGCGACACCGACGTCGTCGTGCAAAAAAAAATTTGGATGCAACGCCGTCGCTGTCGTGCGAAAAAAAATTTTGACGCGATGCCGTCGTCGTCGTGAGAAGAAAAAATTTGGACGCAATTCCGTCGTCGTCGTGCGAAAACAAAAATTTGGACGCGATGCCGTCGTCGTCGTGTGAAAATATTTGGACGCGACACCGTCGTCGTCGACGGGCGAAAAAAATTTGGACGCCATTCCGTCGTCGTCGTGCGAAAACAAAAATTTGGACGCGATGCCGTCGTCGTCGTGTGAAAAAAAAATTTGGACGCGATGCCGTTGTCGTCGAAGTGTGGAAAAAAAAATTTGGACGCGATGCCGCCATCGTCGACGTGCGAAAAAAAATTTGGACGCGATGCCGTCGTCGTCGACGTGCGAAAAAAATATTTGGACGCGATGCCGTCGTCGTCGACGTGCGAGAAAAAATTTGGACGCAATGCCGTCGTCGTCGTGCGAAAATATTTGGACGCGACACCGTCGTCGTCGACGTGCGAAAAAAAATTTGGACGCGATGCCGTTGACGTCGTGCGAAAAAAAAATTTGGACGCGATGCCGTTGTCGTCGTGCGAAAAAAAAATTTGGACGCGATGCCGTCGACTTCGACGTGCGGAAAAAAAATTTGAACGCTATGCCGTCGTCGTCGACGTGCGAAAAAAAATTTGGACGCGATGCCGTCGTCGTCGACGTACGAAAAAAATTTGAACGCGACACCGACGTCGTCGTGCAAAAAAAAATTTGGATGCGATGCCGTCGTCGTCGTGAGAAGAAAAAATTTGGACGCGATGCCGTCATCGTCGTGCGAAAATATTTGGACGCGACACCATCGTCGTCGACAGGTAAAAAAAATTTGGACGCAATTCCGTCGTCGTCGTGCGAAAACAAAAATTTGGACGCGATGCCGTCGTCGTCGTGTGAAAATATTTGGACGCGATTCCGTCGTCGTCGTGCGAAAACAAAAATTTGGACGCGATGCCGTCGTCGTCGTGTGAAAAAAAAATTTGGACGCGATGCCGTTGTCGTCGAAGTGTGGAAAAAAAAATTTGGACGCGATGCCGTCGTCGTCGACGTGCGAAAAAAAAATTTGGACGCGACGCCGTCGTTGTCGTGCGAAAAAAAATTTTGACGCGATGCCGTCGTCGTCCTACGAAGAAAAAATTTTCACGCGATGCCGTCATCATCGTGCGAAAAAAAATTTGGATGCGACACCGTCGTCTTCGACGTGCGGAAAAAATTTTTGAACGCGATGCCGTCGTTGTCGACGGGCGAAAAAAATTTGGACGCGATGCCGTCGTCGTCTACGGGCGAAAAAAATTTTGACGCGATGCCGTTGACGTCGTGCGAAAAAAAAATTTGGACGCGATGCCGTTGTCGTCGTGCGAAAAAAAAATTTGGACGCGATGCCGTCGACTTCGACGTGCGGAAAAAAAATTTGAACGCGATGCCGTCGTCGTC
Source organism: Podargus strigoides (assembly GCA_028020825.1). Lineage (NCBI taxonomy): Eukaryota > Metazoa > Chordata > Aves > Caprimulgiformes > Podargidae > Podargus > Podargus strigoides. The sequence goes on from CM051637.1 coordinate 121,077, forward strand.
GACGTGCGAAAAAAAATTTGGAAGCGATCCCGTCGTCGTCATGCGAAAAAAATTTGACGCGACACCGTCGTCGTCGTGCGAAAAAAAAATTTGGACGCGATGCCGTTGCCGTCGTGCGAAAAAAAAATTTGGACGTGATGCTGTCGTCGTCGTCGTGCGAAAAAAAATTTTGACGCGACGCCGTCGTCATCGATATGCGAAAAAAAATTTGGACGCGATGCCGTCACCCTCGTGTGAAAAAAAAATTTGGACGCGATGCCGTCACCATCGTGGAAAAAAAAATTTGGAAGCGATGCTGTCGTCGTCGTCATGCAAAAAAATATTTATACGCGAAGCCGTCGTCGTCTTCGTGCGAAAAAATAATTTGGAGGCTATGCCTTCGTCTTCTTCCTGCGAAAAATAAATTTAGACGCGACACAGTCGTCGTCGTGTGGAAAAAAAATTTGGACGCGACGCAGTCGTCGTCATGTGGAAAAAAAATTTGGACGCCATGCCGTCGTCGTCGACGTGCGAAAAAAATTTGGACGACACGCCGTCGTCGACGTGCGAAAAAAAATTTGGACGCGATGTCGTCGTCGTCGACAGGCGAAAAAAAAAATTTGGACGCGACGCCGTCGTCGTCGTGCGAAAAAAAAATTTGAACGCGATGCCGTCGTCGTCGAATTGCGAAAAAAAATTTGGACGCGATGCCGTCGTCGTCATGCGAAGAAAAAATTTGGACGCGATGCCGTCGTCATGCAAAAAAAATTTAGACGCGACACAGTCGTCGACGGGCGAAAAAAAAATTTGGACGCGATGCCGTCGTCGTCGTGCGAAAAAAAATTTGGTCGTGATGCCGTCATCGTCGCCGGGCGAAAAAAAAATTTGGGCGACACGCTGTCGTCGACGTGCGAAAAAAAATTTGGACGCGATGCCGTAGTCGTCGTGCGAAGAAAAAATTTGGACGCGATGCCGTCGTCGTCGACGGGCGAAAAAAAAATTTGGACGCGACGCCGTCGTCGTCGTGCGAAAAAAAAAATTTGGACGCAACGCCATCGTCGTCTACGGGCGAAAAAAATTTTGACGCGACACCGACGTCGTCGTGGCAAAAAAAAATTGGATGCGACGCTGTCGCTGTCGTGCGAAAAAAAATTTGGACGCGATGCCGTTGTCGTCGTGCGAAAAAAAAATTTGGACGCGATGCCGTCGACTTCGACGTGCGGAAAAAAAAATTTGAACGCGATGCCGTCGTCGTCGTGCGAAGAAAAACTTTGGACGCGACACAGTCGTCGTTGTGCGAAAAAAAAAATTTGGACGCGAAGTCGTCGTCGTCGACAGGCGAAAAAAAAAATTTGGATGCGACACCGTCGTCGTCGTCGTGTGAAAAAAATTTGGACGCGATGCCGTCGTCGTCTACGGGCGAAAAAAATTTTGACGCGACACCGACGTCGTCGTGCAAAAAAAAATTTGGACGCGATGCTGTAGCCGTCGTGCGAAAAAAAAATTTGGACGTGATGCTGTCGTCGTCGACGTGCGAAAAAAAATTTGGACGCGACGCCGTCGTTGTCGTGCGAAAAAAAATTTTGACGCGATTCCGCAGTCGATGTGTGAAAAAAAAATTTGGACGCGACGCCTTCGTCGTCGACAGGCGAAAAAAAAATTTGGACGCGATGTCGTCTTCGTGCGAAAAAAAAATTTGGATGCGATGCCATCGTTGTCATCGTGCGAATAAAAATTTGGACGCGATGCCGTCGTCGTCGTGCGAAGAAAAAATTTGAACGCGATGCCGTCGTTGTCGAATTGCGAAAAAAAATTTGGACGCGATGCCGTCGTCGTCGTGCGAAGAAAAAATTTGGACGACACTCCGTCGTCGACGTACGAAAAAAATTTGAACGCGACACCGACGTCGTCGTGCAAAAAAAAATTTGGATGCGACGCCGTCGCTGTCGTGCGAAAAAAAATTTTGACGTGATGCCGTCGTCGTCGTGCGGAAAAAAAATTTGGACGTGATGCCGTTGTCGTCACCGTGCGAAAAAAAATTTGGACGACACGCCGTCGTCGACGTGCGAAAAAAAATTTGGACGCAATGCCGTCGTCGTCGACGTGCGAAAAAAAATTTGGACGCGATGCCGTCGTCGTCGAATTGCGAAAAAAATTTGAACAAGACACCGACGTCGTCGTGCAAAAAAAAATTTGGATGCGACGCCGTCGCTGTCGTGCAAAAAAAAATTTGGATGCGACGCCGTCGCTGTCGTGCGAAAAAAATTTTGACGTGACACCGTCGTCGTCGACGTGCGAAAAAAAAATTTGGACGCGATGCCGTTGTCAACGTGCGGAAAAAAAATTTGAACGCGATGCCGTCGTCGTCGACGTGCGAAAAAAAATTTGGACGTGATGCCGTCGTCGTCGAATTGCAAAAAAAAATTCGGACGCGATGCCGTCGTCGTCGACGTACGAAAAAATTTGAATGCGACACCGATGTCATCGTGCAAAAAAAAATTTGGATGCGATGCCGTCGCTGTCGTGCGAAAAAATAATTGGTCGCGATGCCGTCGTCGTCGCCGGGCGAAAAAAAAATTTGGACGACACGCCGTCGTCGACGTGCGAAAAAAAATTTGGATGCGATGCCGTCGTCGTCGACGGGCGAAAAAGAAATTTGGACGCGACGCCGTCGTCGTCGTGCGAAAAAAAAAATTTGGACGCAACGCCATCGTCGTTGTGCGAAAAAAAAATTTGGACGCGATGCCGTTGTCGTCGTGCGAAAAAAAATTTGGACGCGATGCCGTCGACTTCGATGTGCGGAAAAAAAAATTTGAACGCGATGCCGTCGTCGTCGACGTGCGAAAAAAAATTTGGACGCGATGCCGTCGTCGTCGAATTGCGAAAAAAAAATTTGGACGCGATGCCGTCGTCGTCGACGTACGAAAAAAATTTTGACGCGACACCGACGTCGTCGTGCAAAAAAAAATTTGGATGCGACGCTGTTGCTGTCGTGCGAAAAAAATTTGGACGCGATGCCGTCGTCGTCGTGCGAAAAAAAATTTGGACGGGACACCGTCGTCGTCGCCAGGCGAAAAAAATTTGGACGCGATTCCGTCGTCGTCGTGCGAAAACAAAAATTTGGACGCGATGCCGTTGTCGTCGTGTGAAAAAAAAGTTTGGACGCGATGCCGTCGTCGGCGACGCACCAAAAAATAATTTGGACGTGAAGCCGTTGTCTTCGACGTGCAAAAAAAAATTTGGACGCGATGCCGTCGCCGTCGTGCAAAAAAAAATTTGGAAGCGAAACCGTCGTCGTCGACGTGCGAAAAAAATTTGGACGTGATGCCGTCGTCGTCTACGGGCGAAAAAAATTTTGACGCGACACCGACGTCGTCGTGGCAAAAAAAAATTGGATGCGACGCTGTCGCTGTCGTGCGAAAAAAAATTTTGACGCGATGCCGTCGTCGTTGTGCGAAGAAAAAATTTTGACGCAATGCCGTTGCCGTCGTGCGAAAAAAAAATTTGGACGCGATGCCGTCGACTTCGACGTGCGGAAAAAAAAATTTGAACGCGATGCCGTCGTCGTCGTGCGAAGAAAAACTTTGGACGCGACACAGTCGTCGTTGTGTGAAAAAAAAAATTTGGACGCGAAGTCGTCGTCGTCGACAGGCAAAAAAAAAAATTTGGATGCGACACCGTCGTCGTCGTGCAAAAAAAAATTTAGACGCGACACAGTCGTCGACGGGCGAAAAAAAAATTTGGACGCGATGCCGTCGTCGTCGTGCGAAAAAAAATTTGGTCGTGATGCCGTCATCGTCGCCGGGCGAAAAAAAAATTTGGGCGACACGCTTTCGTCGACGTGCGAAAAAAAATTTGGACGCGATGCCGTAGTCGTCGTGCGAAGAAAAAATTTGGACGCGATGCCGTCGTCGTCGACGGGCGAAAAAAAAATTTGGACGCGACGCCGTCGTCGTCGTGCGAAAAAAAAAATTTGGACGCAACGCCATCGTCGTCTACGGGCGAAAAAAATTTTGACGCGACACCGACGTCGTCGTGGCAAAAAAAAATTGGATGCGACGCTGTCGCTGTCGTGCGAAAAAAAATTTGGACGCGATGCCGTCGACGTCGACGTGCGGAAAAAAAAATTTGAACGCGATGCCGTCGTCGTCGTGCGAAGAAAAACTTTGGACGCGACACAGTCGTCGTTGTGCGAAAAAAAAAATTTGGACGCGAAGTCGTCGTCGTCGACAGGCGAAAAAAAAAATTTGGATGCGACACCGTCGTCGTCGTCGTGTGAAAAAAATTTGGACGCGATGCCGTCGTCGTCTACGGGCGAAAAAAATTTTGACGCGACACCGACGTCGTCGTGCAAAAAAAAATTTGGACGCGATGCTGTAGCCGTCGTGCGAAAAAAAAATTTGGACGTGATGCTGTCGTCGTCGCTGGGCGAAAAAAAAATTTGGACGCGACGCCGTCGCTGTCGTGCGAAAAAAAATTCGGACGCGACGCCGTCGTCGTCGTCGTAAAAAAAAATTTGGACGCGATGCCGTCGTCGTAAACGGGCGAAAAAAAATTTGGACGCGATTCCGTCGTCGACGTGCGGAAAAAAAAATTTGGACGCGATGCTGCCGTCGTCGTACGAAAAAGAATTTGGACACGATGCCGTCATCGTCGTGCGAAAAAAAATTTGTACGCGATGCTGTCGTCGTCGTGCGAAAAAAAATTTGGACGCGATGCTGTCGTCTTCGACGAGCGGAAAAAAAAATTTGAACGCGATGCCGTCGTCGTCGATGTGGAAAAAAAATTTGGACGCAACGTCGTCGTTGTTGTGCGAAAAAAAATTTGGATGCGACACCGTCGTCGTCGACGGGCGAAAAAAATTTGGACACGATGCCGTCGTCATCGTGCGAAAAAAAATTTGGATGCGACACCGTCGTCGTCGACGGGCGAAAAAAATTTGGACGCGATGCCGTCGTCGTCTACGGGCGAAAAATATTTTGACGCGACACCGACGTCGTCGTGCAAAAAAAAATTTGGATGAGACGCTGTCGCTGTCGTGCGAAAAAAAATTTTGACGCGATGCCGTCGTCGTCGTGCGAAGAAAAAATTTGGACGCGATGCCGTCGTCGACGTGCGAAAAAAAATTTGGACGTGATGCCGTCGTCGTCGAATTGCGAAAAAAAATTCGGACGCGATGCCGTCGTCGTCGACGTACGAAAAAATTTGAATGCGACACCGATGTCATCGTGCAAAAAAAAATTTGGATGCGATGCCGTCGCTGTCGTGTGAAAAAAAAATTGGTCGCGATGCCGTCGTCGTCGCCGGGCGAAAAAAAAATTTGGACGACGCGCCGTCGTCGACGTGCGAAAAAAAATTTGGATGCGATGCCGTCGTCGTCGACGGGCGAAAAAATATTTGGACGCGATGCCGTCGTCGTCGAATTGCGAAAAAAATTTGAACGCGACACCGACGTCGTCGTGCAAAAAAAAATTTGGATGCGACGCCGTCGTCGTCGATGTGCGAAAAAAAATTTGGACGCAACGCCGTCGTCGTCGTGCGAAAAAAAATTTGGACGTGATGCCGTCGTCGTCGTCGTGTGAAAAAAAAATTTGGACACGATGCTGTTGTCGTCGTGCGAAAAAAAAATTTGGACGCGATGCCGTCGAGTTCGACGTACGAAAAAAATTTTGACGCGACACCAACGTCGTCGTGCAAAAAAAAATTTGGATGCGACGCTGTTGCTGTCGTGCGAAAAAAATTTGGACGCGATGCCGTCGTCGTCGTGCGAAGAAAAAATTTGGACGCGATGCTGTCGTCGTCGTGCGAAAAAAAATTTGGACGCGACACCGTCGTCGTCGCCGGGCGAAAAAAATTTGGACGCGATTCCGTCGTCGTCGTGCGAAAACAAAAATTTGGACGCGATTCCGTCGTTGTAGTGCGAAAACAAAAATTTGGACGCGATGCCGTCGTCGTCGTGTGAAAAAAAAGTTTGGACGCGATGCCGTCGTCGGCGACGCACGAAAAAATAATTTGGACGTGAAGCCGTTGTCTTCGATGTGCAAAAAAAAATTTTGACGCGATGCCGTCGTCGTCGTGCGAAGAAAAAATTTGGACGCGATGCCGTCGTCGTCGTGCGAAAAAAAATTTGGACGCGATGCCGTCGTCGTCGACGTGCAAAAAAAAAATTTGGACGCGACGCTGTCGCTGTCGTGCGAAAAAAAATTTGGTCGCGATGCCGTCTTCGTCGACGGGCGAAAAAAAAAATTTGGACGCGACGCCGTCGTCGTCCAATTGCGAAAAAAAAATTTGGACGCGATGCCGTCGTCGTCGACGTACGAAAAAAATTTGGACGCGATGCCGTCGTCGTCGTGCGAAAAAATATTTGGACGTGATGCCATCGTCGTCGTCGTGCGAAAAAAAGATTTGGACGCGATGCCGTTGTCGTCGTGCGAAAAAAAAATTTGGACGCGATGCCGTCGACTTCGACGTGCGGAAAAAAAAATTTGAACGCGATGCCGTCGTCGTCGACGTGCGAAGAAAAGTTTCGACGCGATGCCGTCACCCTCGTGCGAAAAAAAAATTTGGACGCGATGCCGTCGTCGTGCGAAAAAAAAAATTTGGACGCGACGCCGTCGTCGTGCGAAAAAAAATTTGGACACGACGCCGTCGTCGTCGTCGTGCGAAAAAAAAATTTGGACGCGACGCCGTCGTTGTCAAAGTGCGAAAATAAATCTGGACGCGACGCCGTCGTCGTCGACGTGCAAAAAAAAATCTGAATGCGATGTCGTCGTCGTCGTCGTGCGAAAAAAAATTTGGACGCGACGCCGTCGTCGTCGACGTGCGAAAAAAATTTGGACGCGATGCCGTCGTCGTCGTGCGAAAAAAATATTTGGACGCGATACCGTTGTTGTCGCCGTGCGAAAAAAAATTTGGACGCGATGCCGTCGTCGTCGACGTGCGAAAAAAAATTTGGACGCGATGCCGTCGTCGTCGACGTGCGAAAAAAAAATTTGGACGCGATGCCGTCGTCGTCGACGTGCGAAAAAAAATTTGGACGCGATGCCGTCGTCGTCGTCGTGCGAGAAAAAATTTGGACGCGATGCCGTCGTCGTCGTGCGAAAATATTTGGACGCAACACCGTCGTCGTCGACGTGCGAAAAAAAAACTTGGACGCGATGCCGTTGCCGTCGTGCGAAAAAAACATTTGGACGCGACGCCGTCGTCGTGCGAAAAAAAATTTGGACACGACGCCGTCGTCGTCGTCGTGCGAAAAAAAAATTTGGACGCGACGCCGTCGTCGTCGACGTGCGAAGAAAAGTTTCGACGCGATGCCGTCACCCTCGTGCGAAAAAAAAATTTGGACGCGATGCCGTCGTCGTGCGAAAAAAAAAATTTGGACGCGACGCCGTCGTCGTCGTCGTGCGAAAAAAAAATTTGGACGCGACGCCGTCGTTGTCAAAGTGCGAAAATAAATCTGGACGCGATGCCGTCGTCGTCGACGTGCAAAAAAAAATCTGAATGCGATGTCGTCGTCGTCGTCGTGCGAAAAAAAATTTGGACGCGACGCCGTCGTCGTCGACGTGCGAAAAAAATTTGGACGCGATGCCGTCGTCGTCGTGCGAAAAAAATATTTGGACGCGATACCGTTGTTGTCGCCGTGCGAAAAAAAATTTGGACGCGATGCCGTCGTCGTCGACGTGCGAAAAAAAATTTGGACGCGATGCCGTCGTCGTCGACGTGCGAAAAAAAAATTTGGACGCGATGCCGTCGTCGTCGACGTGCGAAAAAAAATTTGGACGCGATGCCGTCGTCGTCGACGTGCGAAAAAAAAATTTGGACGCGATGCCGTCGTCGTCGTCGTGCGAGAAAAAATTTGGACGCGATGCCGTCGTCGTCGTGCGAAAATATTTGGACGCAACACCGTCGTCGTCGACGTGCGAAAAAAAAATTTGGACGCGATGCCGTTGTCGTCGTGCGAAAAAAAAATTTGGACGCGATGCCGTTGTCGTCATGCGAAAAAAAAATTTGGACGCGATGCCGTCGACTTCGACGTGCGAAAAAAAAATTTGGACGCGATGCCGTCGTCGTCGACGTGCGAAAAAAAATTTGGACGCGATGCCGTCGTCGTCGACGTACGAAAAAAATTTGAACGCGACACCGACGTCGTCGTGCAAAAAAAAATTTGGATGCGATGCCGTCGTCGTCGTGAGAAGAAAAAATTTGGACGCGATGCCGTCATCGTCGTGCGAAAATATTTGGACGCGACACCATCGTCGTCGACAGGTAAAAAAAATTTGGACGCAATTCCGTCGTCGTCGTGCGAAAACAAAAATTTGGACGCGATGCCGTCGTCGTCGTGTGAAAATATTTGGACGCGACACCGTCGTCGTCGACGGGCGAAAAAAATTTGGACGCCATTCCGTCGTCGTCGTGCGAAAACAAAAATTTGGACGCGATGCCGTCGTCGTCGTGTGAAAAAAAAATTTGGACGCGATGCCGTTGTCGTCGAAGTGTGGAAAAAAAAATTTGGACGCGATGCCGTCGTCGTCGACGTGCGAAAAAAAAATTTGGACGCGACGCCGTCGTTGTCGTGCGAAAAAAAATTTTGACGCGATGCCGTCGTCGTCCTACGAAGAAAAAATTTTCACGCGATGCCGTCATCATCGTGCGAAAAAAAATTTGGATGCGACACCGTCGTCTTCGACGTGCGGAAAAAATTTTTGAACGCGATGCCGTCGTTGTCGACGGGCGAAAAAAATTTGGACGCGATGCCGTCGTCGTCTACGGGCGAAAAAAATTTTGACGAGATGCTGTTGACGTCGTGCGAAAAAAAAATTTGGACGCGATGCCGTTGTCGTCGTGCGAAAAAAAAATTTGGACGCGATGCCGTCGACTTCGACGTGCGGAAAAAAAATTTGAACGCGATGCCGTCGTCGTCGACGTGCGAAAAAAAATTTGGAAGCGATCCCGTCGTCGTCATGCGAAAAAAATTTGACGCGACACCGTCGTCGTCGTGCGAAAAAAAAATTTGGACGCGATGCCGTTGCCGTCGTGCGAAAAAAAAATTTGGACGTGATGCTGTCGTCGTCGTCGTGCGAAAAAAAATTTTGACGCGACGCCGTCGTCATCGATATGCGAAAAAAAATTTGGACGCGATGCCGTCACCCTCGTGTGAAAAAAAAATTTGGACGCGATGCCGTCACCATCGTGGAAAAAAAAATTTGGAAGCGATGCTGTCGTCGTCGTCATGCAAAAAAATATTTATACGCGAAGCCGTCGTCGTCTTCGTGCGAAAAAATAATTTGGAGGCGATGCCTTCGTCTTCTTCCTGCGAAAAATAAATTTAGACGCGACACAGTCGTCGTCGTGTGGAAAAAAAATTTGGACGCGACGCAGTCGTCGTCATGTGGAAAAAAAATTTGGACGCCATGCCGTCGTCGTCGACGTGCGAAAAAAATTTGGACGACACGCCGTCGTCGACGTGCGAAAAAAAATTTGGACGCGATGTCGTCGTCGTCGACAGGCGAAAAAAAAAATTTGGACGCGACGCCGTCGTCGTCGTGCGAAAAAAAAATTTGAACGCGATGCCGTCGTCGTCGAATTGCGAAAAAAAATTTGGACGCGATGCCGTCGTCGTCGACGCACGAAAAAAATTTTAAAGCGACACCGACGTCGTCGTGCAAAAAAAAATTTGGATGCGACGCCGTCGCTGTCGTGCGAAAAAAAATTTTGACGTGATGCCGTCGTCGTCGTGTGAAGAAAAAATTTGGACGCGATGCCGTCGTCGTCGTGCGAAAATATTTGGACGCGACACCGTCGTCGTGGACGTGCGAAAAAAAAATTTGGAAGCGATCCCGTCGTCGTCGTGCGAAAAAAAATTTGGACGCGATGCCGTTGCCGTCGTGCGAAAAAAAAATTTGGACGTGATGCTGTCGTCGTCGTCGTGCGAAAAAAAATTTGGACGCGACGCCGTCGTCGTCGACGTGCGAAGAAAAGTTTCGACGCGATGCCGTCACCGTCGTGCGAAAAAAAAATTTGGACGCGATGCCGTCGTCGTGCGAAAAAAAAAATTTGGACGCGACGCCGTCGTCGTGCGAAAAAAAATTTGGACACGACGCCGTCGTCGTCGTCGTGCGAAAAAAAAATTTGGACGCGACGCCGTCGTCGTCGACGTGCGAAGAAAAGTTTCGACGCGATGCCGTCACCCTCGTGCGAAAAAAAAATTTGGACGCGATGCCGTCGTCGTGCGAAAAAAAAAATTTGGACGCGACGCCGTCGTCGTGCGAAAAAAAATTTGGACACGACGCCGTCGTCGTCGTCGTGCGAAAAAAAAATTTGGACGCGACGCCGTCGTTGTCAAAGTGCGAAAATAAATCTGGACGCGATGCCGTCGTCGTCGACGTGCAAAAAAAAATCTGAATGCGATGTCGTCGTCGTCGTCGTGCGAAAAAAAATTTGGACGCGACGCCGTCGTCGTCGACGTGCGAAAAAAATTTGGACGCGATGCCGTCGTCGTCGTGCGAAAAAAATATTTGGACGCGATACCGTTGTTGTCGCCGTGCGAAAAAAAATTTGGACGCGATGCCGTCGTCGTCGACGTGCGAAAAAAAATTTGGACGCGATGCCGTCGTCGTCGACGTGCGAAAAAAAAATTTGGACGCGATGCCGTCGTCGTCGACGTGCGAAAAAAAATTTGGACGCGATGCCGTCGTCGTCGACGTGCGAAAAAAAAATTTGGACGCGATGCCGTCGTCGTCGTCGTGCGAGAAAAAATTTGGACGCGATGCCGTCGTCGTCGTGCGAAAATATTTGGACGCGACACCATCGTCGTCGACAGGCAAAAAAAATTTGGACGCAATTCCGTTGTCGTCGTGCGAAAAAAAAATTTGGACGCGATGCCGTTGTCGTCATGCGAAAAAAAAATTTGGACGCGATGCCGTCGACTTCGACGTGCGAAAAAAAAATTTGAACGCGATGCCGTCGTCGTCGACGTGCGAAAAAAAATTTCTACGCGACGCCGTCGTCGTCGAATTGCGAAAAAAAATCTGGACGCGATGCCGTCGTCGTCGACGTACGAAAAAAATTTGAACGCGACACCGACGTCGTCGTGCAAAAAAAAATTTGGATGCGACGCCGTCGCTGTCGTGCGAAAAAAAATTTTGACGCGATGCCGTCGTCGTCGTGAGAAGAAAAAATTTGGACGCAATTCCGTCGTCGTCGTGCGAAAACAAAAATTTGGACGCGATGCCGTCGTCGTCGTGTGAAAATATTTGGACGCGACACCGTCGTCGTCGACGGGCGAAAAAAATTTGGACGCCATTCCGTCGTCGTCGTGCGAAAACAAAAATTTGGACGCGATGCCGTCGTCGTCGTGTGAAAAAAAAATTTGGACGCGATGCCGTTGTCGTCGAAGTGTGGAAAAAAAAATTTGGACGCGATGCCGCCGTCGTCGACGTGCGAAAAAAAATTTGGACGCGATGCCGTCGTCGTCGACGTGCGAAAAAAATATTTGGACGCGATGCCGTCGTCGTCGACGTGCGAGAAAAAATTTGGACGCAATGCCGTCGTCGTCGTGCGAAAATATTTGGACGCGACACCGTCGTCGTCGACGTGCAAAAAAAAATTTGGACGCGATGCCGTTGACGTCGTGCGAAAAAAAAATTTGGACGCGATGCCGTTGTCGTCGTGCGAAAAAAAAATTTGGACGCGATGCCGTCGACTTCGACGTGCGGAAAAAAAATTTGGACGCGATGCCGTCGTCGTCGACGTGCGAAAAAAAATTTGGACGCGATGCCGTCGTCGTCGACGTACGAAAAAAATTTGAACGCGACACCGACGTCGTCGTGCAAAAAAAAATTTGGATGCGATGCCGTCGTCGTCGTGAGAAGAAAAAATTTGGACGCGATGCCGTCATCGTCGTGCGAAAATATTTGGACGCGACACCATCGTCGTCGACAGGTAAAAAAAATTTGGACGCAATTCCGTCGTCGTCGTGCGAAAACAAAAATTTGGACGCGATGCCGTCGTCGTCGTGTGAAAATATTTGGACGCGACACCGTCGTCGTCGACGGGCGAAAAAAATTTGGACGCCATTCCGTCGTCGTCGTGCGAAAACAAAAATTTGGACGCGATGCCGTCGTCGTCGACGTGCGAAAAAAAAATTTGGACGCGACGCCGTCGTTGTCGTGCGAAAAAAAATTTTGACGCGATGCCGTCGTCGTCCTACGAAGAAAAGATTTTCACGCGATGCCGTCATCATCGTGCGAAAAAAAATTTGGATGCGACACCGTCGTCTTCGACGTGCGGAAAAAATTTTTGAACGCGATGCCGTCGTTGTCGACGGGCGAAAAAAATTTGGACGCGATGCCGTCGTCGTCTACGGGCGAAAAAAATTTTGACGCGATGCTGTTGACGTCGTGCGAAAAAAAAATTTGGACGCGATGCCGTTGTCATCGTGCGAAAAAAAAATTTGGACGCGATGCCGTCGACTTCGACGTGCGGAAAAAAAATTTGAACGCGATGCCGTCGTCGTCGACGTGCGAAAAAAAATTTGGAAGCGATCCCGTCGTCGTCATGCGAAAAAAATTTGACGCGACACCGTCGTCGTCGTGCGAAAAAAAAATTTGGACGCGATGCCGTTGCCGTCGTGCGAAAAAAAAATTTGGACGTGATGCTGTCGTCGTCGTCGTGCGAAAAAAAATTTTGACGCGACGCCGTCGTCATCGATATGCGAAAAAAAATTTGGACGCGATGCCGTCACCCTCGTGTGAAAAAAAAATTTGGACGCGATGCCGTCACCATCGTGGAAAAAAAAATTTGGAAGCGATGCTGTCGTCGTCGTCATGCAAAAAAATATTTATACGCGAAGCCGTCGTCGTCTTCGTGCGAAAAAATAATTTGGAGGCTATGCCTTCGTCTTCTTCCTGCGAAAAATAAATTTAGACGCGACACAGTCGTCGTCGTGTGGAAAAAAAATTTGGACGCGACGCAGTCGTCGTCATGTGGAAAAAAAATTTGGACGCCATGCCGTCGTCGTCGACGTGCGAAAAAAATTTGGACGACACGCCGTCGTCGACGTGCGAAAAAAAATTTGAACGCGATGCCGTCGTCGTCGAATTGCGAAAAAAAATTTGGACGCGATGCCGTCGTCGTCGACGCACGAAAAAAATTTTAAAGCGACACCGACGTCGTCGTGCAAAAAAAAATTTGGATGCGACGCCGTCGCTGTCGTGCGAAAAAAAATTTTGACGTGATGCCGTCGTCGTCGTGTGAAGAAAAAATTTGGACGCGATGCCGTCGTCGTCGTGCGAAAATATTTGGACGCGACACCGTCGTCGTGGACGTGCGAAAAAAAAATTTGGAAGCGATCCCGTCGTCGTCGTGCGAAAAAAAATTTGGACGCGATGCCGTTGCCGTCGTGCGAAAAAAAAATTTGGACGTGATGCTGTCGTCGTCGTCGTGCGAAAAAAAATTTGGACGCGACGCCGTCGTCGTCGACGTGCGAAGAAAAGTTTCGACGCGATGCCGTCACCGTCGTGCGAAAAAAAAATTTGGACGCGATGCCGTCGTCGTGCGAAAAAAAAAATTTGGACGCGACGCCGTCGTCGTGCGAAAAAAAATTTGGACACGACGCCGTCGTCGTCGTCGTGCGAAAAAAAAATTTGGACGCGACGCCGTCGTCGTCGACGTGCGAAGAAAAGTTTCGACGCGATGCCATCACCCTCGTGCGAAAAAAAAATTTGGACGCGATGCCGTCGTCGTGCGAAAAAAAAAATTTGGACGCGACGCCGTCGTCGTGCGAAAAAAAATTTGGACACGACGCCGTCGTCGTCGTCGTGCGAAAAAAAAATTTGGACGCGACGCCGTCGTTGTCAAAGTGCGAAAATAAATCTGGACGCGATGCCGTCGTCGTCGACGTGCAAAAAAAAATCTGAATGCGATGTCGTCGTCGTCGTCGTGCGAAAAAAAATTTGGACGCGACGCCGTCGTCGTCGACGTGCGAAAAAAATTTGGACGCGATGCCGTCGTCGTCGTGCGAAAAAAATATTTGGACGCGATACCGTTGTTGTCGCCGTGCGAAAAAAAATTTGGACGCGATGCCGTCGTCGTCGACGTGCGAAAAAAAATTTGGACGCGATGCCGTCGTCGTCGACGTGCGAAAAAAAAATTTGGACGCGATGCCGTCGTCGTCGACGTGCGAAAAAAAATTTGGACGCGATGCCGTCGTCGTCGACGTGCGAAAAAAAAATTTGGACGCGATGCCGTCGTCGTCGTCGTGCGAGAAAAAATTTGGACGCGATGCCGTCGTCGTCGTGCGAAAATATTTGGACGCAACACCGTCGTCGTCGACGTGCGAAAAAAAAATTTGGACGCGATGCCGTTGTCGTCGTGCGAAAAAAAAATTTGGACGCGATGCCGTTGTCGTCATGCGAAAAAAAAATTTGGACGCGATGCCGTCGACTTCGACGTGCGAAAAAAAAATTTGAACGCGATGCCGTCGTCGTCGACGTGCGAAAAAAAATTTCTACGCGACGCCGTCGTCGTCGAATTGCGAAAAAAAATCTGGACGCGATGCCGTCGTCGTCGACGTACGAAAAAAATTTGAACGCGACACCGACGTCGTCGTGCAAAAAAAAATTTGGATGCAACGCCGTCGCTGTCGTACGAAAAAAAATTTTGACGCGATGCCGTCGTCGTCGTGAGAAGAAAAAATTTGGACGCAATTCCGTCGTCGTCGTGCGAAAACAAAAATTTGGACGCGATGCCGTCGTCGTCGTGTGAAAATATTTGGACGCGACACCGTCGTCGTCGACGGGCGAAAAAAATTTGGACGCCATTCCGTCGTCGTCGTGCGAAAACAAAAATTTGGACGCGATGCCGTCGTCGTCGTGTGAAAAAAAAATTTGGACGCGATGCCGTTGTCGTCGAAGTGTGGAAAAAAAAATTTGGACGCGATGCCGTCGTCGTCGACGTGCGAAAAAAAAATTTGGACGCGATGCCGTTGTCGTCGAAGTGTGGAAAAAAAAATTTGGACGCGATGCCGCCGTCGTCGACGTGCGAAAAAAAATTTGGACGCGATGCCGTCGTCGTCGACGTGCGAAAAAAATATTTGGACGCGATGCCGTCGTCGTCGACGTGCGAGAAAAAATTTGGACGCAATGCCGTCGTCGTCGTGCGAAAATATTTGGACGCGACACCGTCGTCGTCGACGTGCAAAAAAAAATTTGGACGCGATGCCGGCGACTTCGACGTGCGGAAAAAAAATTTGAACGCGATGCCGTCGTCGTCGACGTGCGAAAAAAAATTTGGACGCGATGCCGTCGTCGTCGACGTACGAAAAAAATTTGAACGCGACACCGACGTCGTCGTGCAAAAAAAAATTTGGATGCGATGCCGTCGTCGTCGTGAGAAGAAAAAATTTGGACGCGATGCCGTCATCGTCGTGCGAAAATATTTGGACGCGACACCATCGTCGTCGACAGGTAAAAAAAATTTGGACGCAATTCCGTCGTCGTCGTGCGAAAACAAAAATTTGGACGCGATGCCGTCGTCGTCGTGTGAAAATATTTGGACGCGACACCGTCGTCGTCGACGGGCGAAAAAAATTTGGACGCGATTCCGTCGTCGTCGTGCGAAAACAAAAATTTGGACGCGATGCCATCGTCGTCGTGTGAAAAAAAAATTTGGACGCGATGCCGTTGTCGTCGAAGTGTGGAAAAAAAAATTTGGACGCGATGCCGTCGTCGTCGACGTGCGAAAAAAAAATTTGGACGCGACGCCGTCGTTGTCGTGCGAAAAAAAATTTTGACGCGATGCCGTCGTCGTCCTACGAAGAAAAAATTTTCACGCGATGCCGTCATCATCGTGCGAAAAAAAATTTGGATGCGACACCGTCGTCTTCGACGTGCGAAAAAAATTTTTGAACGCGATGCCGTCGTTGTCGACGGGCGAAAAAAATTTGGACGCGATGCCGTCGTCGTCTACGGGCGAAAAAAATTTTGACGCGATGCTGTTGACGTCGTGCGAAAAAAAAATTTGGACGCGATGCCGTTGTCGTCGTGCGAAAAAAAAATTTGGACGCGATGCCATCGACTTCGACGTGCGGAAAAAAAATTTGAACGCGATGCCGTCGACTTCGACGTGCGAAAAAAAAATTTGAACGCGATGCCGTCGTCGTCGACGTGCGAAAAAAAATTTCTACGCGACGCCGTCGTCGTCGAATTGCGAAAAAAAATCTGGACGCGATGCCGTCGTCGTCGACGTACGAAAAAAATTTGAACGCGACACCGACGTCGTCGTGCAAAAAAAAATTTGGATGCAACGCCGTCGCTGTCGTGCGAAAAAAAATTTTGACGCGATGCCGTCGTCGTCGTGAGAAGAAAAAATTTGGACGCAATTCCGTCGTCGTCGTGCGAAAACAAAAATTTGGACGCGATGCCGTCGTCGTCGTGTGAAAATATTTGGACGCGACACCGTCGTCGTCGACGGGCGAAAAAAATTTGGACGCCATTCCGTCGTCGTCGTGCGAAAACAAAAATTTGGACGCGATGCCGTCGTCGTCGTGTGAAAAAAAAATTTGGACGCGATGCCGTTGTCGTCGAAGTGTGGAAAAAAAAATTTGGACGCGATGCCGCCATCGTCGACGTGCGAAAAAAAATTTGGACGCGATGCCGTCGTCGTCGACGTGCGAAAAAAATATTTGGACGCGATGCCGTCGTCGTCGACGTGCGAGAAAAAATTTGGACGCAATGCCGTCGTCGTCGTGCGAAAATATTTGGACGCGACACCGTCGTCGTCGACGTGCGAAAAAAAATTTGGACGCGATGCCGTTGACGTCGTGCGAAAAAAAAATTTGGACGCGATGCCGTTGTCGTCGTGCGAAAAAAAAATTTGGACGCGATGCCGTCGACTTCGACGTGCGGAAAAAAAATTTGAACGCTATGCCGTCGTCGTCGACGTGCGAAAAAAAATTTGGACGCGATGCCGTCGTCGTCGACGTACGAAAAAAATTTGAACGCGACACCGACGTCGTCGTGCAAAAAAAAATTTGGATGCGATGCCGTCGTCGTCGTGAGAAGAAAAAATTTGGACGCGATGCCGTCATCGTCGTGCGAAAATATTTGGACGCGACACCATCGTCGTCGACAGGTAAAAAAAATTTGGACGCAATTCCGTCGTCGTCGTGCGAAAACAAAAATTTGGACGCGATGCCGTCGTCGTCGTGTGAAAATATTTGGACGCGATTCCGTCGTCGTCGTGCGAAAACAAAAATTTGGACGCGATGCCGTCGTCGTCGTGTGAAAAAAAAATTTGGACGCGATGCCGTTGTCGTCGAAGTGTGGAAAAAAAAATTTGGACGCGATGCCGTCGTCGTCGACGTGCGAAAAAAAAATTTGGACGCGACGCCGTCGTTGTCGTGCGAAAAAAAATTTTGACGCGATGCCGTCGTCGTCCTACGAAGAAAAAATTTTCACGCGATGCCGTCATCATCGTGCGAAAAAAAATTTGGATGCGACACCGTCGTCTTCGACGTGCGGAAAAAATTTTTGAACGCGATGCCGTCGTTGTCGACGGGCGAAAAAAATTTGGACGCGATGCCGTCGTCGTCTACGGGCGAAAAAAATTTTGACGCGATGCCGTTGACGTCGTGCGAAAAAAAAATTTGGACGCGATGCCGTTGTCGTCGTGCGAAAAAAAAATTTGGACGCGATGCCGTCGACTTCGACGTGCGGAAAAAAAATTTGAACGCGATGCCGTCGTCGTCGACGTGCGAAAAAAAATTTGGAAGCGATCCCGTCGTCGTCATGCGAAAAAAATTTGACGCGACACCGTCGTCGTCGTGCGAAAAAAAAATTTGGACGCGATGCCGTTGCCGTCGTGCGAAAAAAAAATTTGGACGTGATGCTGTCGTCGTCGTCGTGCGAAAAAAAATTTTGACGCGACGCCGTCGTCATCGATATGCGAAAAAAAATTTGGACGCGATGCCGTCACCCTCGTGTGAAAAAAAAATTTGGACGCGATGCCGTCACCATCGTGGAAAAAAAAATTTGGAAGCGATGCTGTCGTCGTCGTCATGCAAAAAAATATTTATACGCGAAGCCGTCGTCGTCTTCGTGCGAAAAAATAATTTGGAGGCGATGCCTTCGTCTTCTTCCTGCGAAAAATAAATTTAGACGCGACACAGTCGTCGTCGTGTGGAAAAAAAATTTGGACGCGACGCAGTCGTCGTCATGTGGAAAAAAAATTTGGACGCCATGCCGTCGTCGTCGACGTGCGAAAAAAATTTGGACGACACGCCGTCGTCGACGTGCGAAAAAAAATTTGGACGCGATGTCGTCGTCGTCGACAGGCGAAAAAAAAAATTTGGACGCGACGCCGTCGTCGTCGTGCGAAAAAAAAATTTGAACGCGATGCCGTCGTCGTCGAATTGCGAAAAAAAATTTGGACGCGATGCCGTCGTCGTCATGCGAAGAAAAAATTTGGACGCGATGCCGTCGTCATGCAAAAAAAATTTAGACGCGACACAGTCGTCGACGGGCGAAAAAAAAATTTGGACGCGATGCCGTCGTCGTCGTGCGAAAAAAAATTTGGTCGTGATGCCGTCATCGTCGCCGGGCGAAAAAAAAATTTGGGCGACACGCTGTCGTCGACGTGCGAAAAAAAATTTGGACGCGATGCCGTAGTCGTCGTGCGAAGAAAAAATTTGGACGCGATGCCGTCGTCGTCGACGGGCGAAAAAAAAATTTGGACGCGACGCCGTCGTCGTCGTGCGAAAAAAAAAATTTGGACGCAACGCCATCGTCGTCTACGGGCGAAAAAAATTTTGACGCGACACCGACGTCGTCGTGGCAAAAAAAAATTGGATGCGACGCTGTCGCTGTCGTGCGAAAAAAAATTTGGACGCGATGCCGTTGTCGTCGTGCGAAAAAAAAATTTGGACGCGATGCCGTCGACTTCGACGTGCGGAAAAAAAAATTTGAACGCGATGCCGTCGTCGTCGTGCGAAGAAAAACTTTGGACGCGACACAGTCGTCGTTGTGCGAAAAAAAAAATTTGGACGCGAAGTCGTCGTCGTCGACAGGCGAAAAAAAAAATTTGGATGCGACACCGTCGTCGTCGTCGTGTGAAAAAAATTTGGACGCGATGCCGTCGTCGTCTACGGGCGAAAAAAATTTTGACGCGACACCGACGTCGTCGTGCAAAAAAAAATTTGGACGCGATGCTGTAGCCGTCGTGCGAAAAAAAAATTTGGACGTGATGCTGTCGTCGTCGACGTGCGAAAAAAAATTTGGACGCGACGCCGTCGTTGTCGTGCGAAAAAAAATTTTGACGCGATTCCGCAGTCGATGTGTGAAAAAAAAATTTGGACGCGACGCCTTCGTCGTCGACAGGCGAAAAAAAAATTTGGACGCGATGTCGTCTTCGTGCGAAAAAAAAATTTGGATGCGATGCCATCGTTGTCATCGTGCGAATAAAAATTTGGACGCGATGCCGTCGTCGTCGTGCGAAGAAAAAATTTGAACGCGATGCCGTCGTTGTCGAATTGCGAAAAAAAATTTGGACGCGATGCCGTCGTCGTCGTGCGAAGAAAAAATTTGGACGACACTCCGTCGTCGACGTACGAAAAAAATTTGAACGCGACACCGACGTCGTCGTGCAAAAAAAAATTTGGATGCGACGCCGTCGCTGTCGTGCGAAAAAAAATTTTGACGTGATGCCGTCGTCGTCGTGCGGAAAAAAAATTTGGACGTGATGCCGTTGTCGTCACCGTGCGAAAAAAAATTTGGACGACACGCCGTCGTCGACGTGCGAAAAAAAATTTGGACGCAATGCCGTCGTCGTCGACGTGCGAAAAAAAATTTGGACGCGATGCCGTCGTCGTCGAATTGCGAAAAAAATTTGAACAAGACACCGACGTCGTCGTGCAAAAAAAAATTTGGATGCGACGCCGTCGCTGTCGTGCAAAAAAAAATTTGGATGCGACGCCGTCGCTGTCGTGCGAAAAAAATTTTGACGTGACACCGTCGTCGTCGACGTGCGAAAAAAAAATTTGGACGCGATGCCGTTGTCAACGTGCGGAAAAAAAATTTGAACGCGATGCCGTCGTCGTCGACGTGCGAAAAAAAATTTGGACGTGATGCCGTCGTCGTCGAATTGCAAAAAAAAATTCGGACGCGATGCCGTCGTCGTCGACGTACGAAAAAATTTGAATGCGACACCGATGTCATCGTGCAAAAAAAAATTTGGATGCGATGCCGTCGCTGTCGTGCGAAAAAATAATTGGTCGCGATGCCGTCGTCGTCGCCGGGCGAAAAAAAAATTTGGACGACACGCCGTCGTCGACGTGCGAAAAAAAATTTGGATGCGATGCCGTCGTCGTCGACGGGCGAAAAAGAAATTTGGACGCGACGCCGTCGTCGTCGTGCGAAAAAAAAAATTTGGACGCAACGCCATCGTCGTTGTGCGAAAAAAAAATTTGGACGCGATGCCGTTGTCGTCGTGCGAAAAAAAATTTGGACGCGATGCCGTCGACTTCGATGTGCGGAAAAAAAAATTTGAACGCGATGCCGTCGTCGTCGACGTGCGAAAAAAAATTTGGACGCGATGCCGTCGTCGTCGAATTGCGAAAAAAAAATTTGGACGCGATGCCGTCGTCGTCGACGTACGAAAAAAATTTTGACGCGACACCGACGTCGTCGTGCAAAAAAAAATTTGGATGCGACGCTGTTGCTGTCGTGCGAAAAAAATTTGGACGCGATGCCGTCGTCGTCGTGCGAAAAAAAATTTGGACGGGACACCGTCGTCGTCGCCAGGCGAAAAAAATTTGGACGCGATTCCGTCGTCGTCGTGCGAAAACAAAAATTTGGACGCGATGCCGTTGTCGTCGTGTGAAAAAAAAGTTTGGACGCGATGCCGTCGTCGGCGACGCACCAAAAAATAATTTGGACGTGAAGCCGTTGTCTTCGACGTGCAAAAAAAAATTTGGACGCGATGCCGTCGCCGTCGTGCAAAAAAAAATTTGGAAGCGAAACCGTCGTCGTCGACGTGCGAAAAAAATTTGGACGTGATGCCGTCGTCGTCTACGGGCGAAAAAAATTTTGACGCGACACCGACGTCGTCGTGGCAAAAAAAAATTGGATGCGACGCTGTCGCTGTCGTGCGAAAAAAAATTTTGACGCGATGCCGTCGTCGTTGTGCGAAGAAAAAATTTTGACGCAATGCCGTTGCCGTCGTGCGAAAAAAAAATTTGGACGCGATGCCGTCGACTTCGACGTGCGGAAAAAAAAATTTGAACGCGATGCCGTCGTCGTCGTGCGAAGAAAAACTTTGGACGCGACACAGTCGTCGTTGTGTGAAAAAAAAAATTTGGACGCGAAGTCGTCGTCGTCGACAGGCAAAAAAAAAAATTTGGATGCGACACCGTCGTCGTCGTCGTGCGAAAAAAATTTGGACGCGATGCCGTCGTCGTCTACGGGCGAAAAAAATTTTGACGCGACACCGACGTCGTCGTGCAAAAAAAAATTTGGATGCGACGCTGTCGCTGTCGTGCGAAAAAAAATTTTGACGCGATGCCGGCGTCATCATGCGAAGAAAAAATTTGGACGCGATGCCGTCGTCATGCAAAAAAAATTTAGACGCGACACAGTCGTCGACGGGCGAAAAAAAAATTTGGACGCGATGCCGTCGTCGTCGTGCGAAAAAAAATTTGGTCGTGATGCCGTCATCGTCGCCGGGCGAAAAAAAAATTTGGGCGACACGCTTTCGTCGACGTGCGAAAAAAAATTTGGACGCGATGCCGTAGTCGTCGTGCGAAGAAAAAATTTGGACGCGATGCCGTCGTCGTCGACGGGCGAAAAAAAAATTTGGACGCGACGCCGTCGTCGTCGTGCGAAAAAAAAAATTTGGACGCAACGCCATCGTCGTCTACGGGCGAAAAAAATTTTGACGCGACACCGACGTCGTCGTGGCAAAAAAAAATTGGATGCGACGCTGTCGCTGTCGTGCGAAAAAAAATTTGGACGCGATGCCGTCGACGTCGACGTGCGGAAAAAAAAATTTGAACGCGATGCCGTCGTCGTCGTGCGAAGATAAACTTTGGACGCGACACAGTCGTCGTTGTGCGAAAAAAAAAATTTGGACGCGAAGTCGTCGTCGTCGACAGGCGAAAAAAAAAATTTGGATGCGACACCGTCGTCGTCGTCGTGTGAAAAAAATTTGGACGCGATGCCGTCGTCGTCTACGGGCGAAAAAAATTTTGACGCGACACCGACGTCGTCGTGCAAAAAAAAATTTGGACGCGATGCTGTAGCCGTCGTGCGAAAAAAAAATTTGGACGTGATGCTGTCGTCGTCGCTGGGCGAAAAAAAAATTTGGACGCGACGCCGTCGCTGTCGTGCGAAAAAAAATTCGGACGCGACGCCGTCGTCGTCGTCGTAAAAAAAAATTTGGACGCGATGCCGTCGTCGTAAACGGGCGAAAAAAAATTTGGACGCGATTCCGTCGTCGACGTGCGGAAAAAAAAATTTGGACGCGATGCTGCCGTCGTCGTACGAAAAAGAATTTGGACACGATGCCGTCATCGTCGTGCGAAAAAAAATTTGTACGCGATGCTGTCGTCGTCGTGCGAAAAAAAATTTGGACGCGATGCTGTCGTCTTCGACGAGCGGAAAAAAAAATTTGAACGCGATGCCGTCGTCGTCGATGTGGAAAAAAAATTTGGACGCAACGTCGTCGTTGTTGTGCGAAAAAAAATTTGGATGCGACACCGTCGTCGTCGACGGGCGAAAAAAATTTGGACACGATGCCGTCGTCATCGTGCGAAAAAAAATTTGGATGCGACACCGTCGTCGTCGACGGGCGAAAAAAATTTGGACGCGATGCCGTCGTCGTCTACGGGCGAAAAATATTTTGACGCGACACCGACGTCGTCGTGCAAAAAAAAATTTGGATGAGACGCTGTCGCTGTCGTGCGAAAAAAAATTTTGACGCGATGCCGTCGTCGTCGTGCGAAGAAAAAATTTGGACGCGATGCCGTCGTCGACGTGCGAAAAAAAATTTGGACGTGATGCCGTCGTCGTCGAATTGCGAAAAAAAATTCGGACGCGATGCCGTCGTCGTCGACGTACGAAAAAATTTGAATGCGACACCGATGTCATCGTGCAAAAAAAAATTTGGATGCGATGCCGTCGCTGTCGTGTGAAAAAAAAATTGGTCGCGATGCCGTCGTCGTCGCCGGGCGAAAAAAAAATTTGGACGACGCGCCGTCGTCGACGTGCGAAAAAAAATTTGGATGCGATGCCGTCGTCGTCGACGGGCGAAAAAATATTTGGACGCGATGCCGTCGTCGTCGAATTGCGAAAAAAATTTGAACGCGACACCGACGTCGTCGTGCAAAAAAAAATTTGGATGCGACGCCGTCGTCGTCGATGTGCGAAAAAAAATTTGGACGCAACGCCGTCGTCGTCGTGCGAAAAAAAATTTGGACGTGATGCCGTCGTCGTCGTCGTGTGAAAAAAAAATTTGGACACGATGCCGTCGAGTTCGACGTACGAAAAAAATTTTGACGCGACACCAACGTCGTCGTGCAAAAAAAAATTTGGATGCGACGCTGTTGCTGTCGTGCGAAAAAAATAATTGGTCGCGATGCCGTCGTCGTCGCCGGGCGAAAAAAAAATTTGGACGACACGCCGTCGTCGACGTGCGAAAAAAAATTTGGATGCGATGCCGTCGTCGTCGACGGGCGAAAAAGAAATTTGGACGCGACGCCGTCGTCGTCGTGCGAAAAAAAAAATTTGGACGCAACGCCATCGTCGTTGTGCGAAAAAAAAATTTGGACGCGATGCCGTTGTCGTCGTGCGAAAAAAAATTTGGACGCGATGCCGTCGACTTCGATGTGCGGAAAAAAAAATTTGAACGCGATGCCGTCGTCGTCGACGTGCGAAAAAAAATTTGGACGCGATGCCGTCGTCGTCGAATTGCGAAAAAAAAATTTGGACGCGATGCCGTCGTCGTCGACGTACGAAAAAAATTTTGACGCGACACCGACGTCGTCGTGCAAAAAAAAATTTGGATGCGACGCTGTTGCTGTCGTGCGAAAAAAATTTTGACGCGATGCCGTCGTCGTCGTGCGAAGAAAAAATTTGGACGCGATGCCGTCGTCGTCGTGCGAAAAAAAATTTGGACGGGACACCGTCGTCGTCGCCAGGCGAAAAAAATTTGGACGCGATTCCGTCGTCGTCGTGCGAAAACAAAAATTTGGACGCGATGCCGTTGTCGTCGTGTGAAAAAAAAGTTTGGACGCGATGCCGTCGTCGGCGACGCACCAAAAAATAATTTGGACGTGAAGCCGTTGTCTTCGACGTGCAAAAAAAAATTTGGACGCGATGCCGTCGCCGTCGTGCAAAAAAAAATTTGGAAGCGAAACCGTCGTCGTCGACGTGCGAAAAAAATTTGGACGTGATGCCGTCGTCGTCTACGGGCGAAAAAAATTTTGACGCGACACCGACGTCGTCGTGGCAAAAAAAAATTGGATGCGACGCTGTCGCTGTCGTGCGAAAAAAAATTTTGACGCGATGCCGTCGTCGTTGTGCGAAGAAAAAATTTTGACGCAATGCCGTTGCCGTCGTGCGAAAAAAAAATTTGGACGCGATGCCGTCGACTTCGACGTGCGGAAAAAAAAATTTGAACGCGATGCCGTCGTCGTCGTGCGAAGAAAAACTTTGGACGCGACACAGTCGTCGTTGTGTGAAAAAAAAAATTTGGACGCGAAGTCGTCGTCGTCGACAGGCAAAAAAAAAAATTTGGATGCGACACCGTCGTCGTCGTCGTGCGAAAAAAATTTGGACGCGATGCCGTCGTCGTCTACGGGCGAAAAAAATTTTGACGCGACACCGACGTCGTCGTGCAAAAAAAAATTTGGATGCGACGCTGTCGCTGTCGTGCGAAAAAAAATTTTGACGCGATGCCGGCGTCGTCATGCGAAGAAAAAATTTGGACGCGATGCCGTCGTCATGCAAAAAAAATTTAGACGCGACACAGTCGTCGACGGGCGAAAAAAAAATTTGGACGCGATGCCGTCGTCGTCGTGCGAAAAAAAATTTGGTCGTGATGCCGTCATCGTCGCCGGGCGAAAAAAAAATTTGGGCGACACGCTTTCGTCGACGTGCGAAAAAAAATTTGGACGCGATGCCGTAGTCGTCGTGCGAAGAAAAAATTTGGACGCGATGCCGTCGTCGTCGACGGGCGAAAAAAAAATTTGGACGCGACGCCGTCGTCGTCGTGCGAAAAAAAAAATTTGGACGCAACGCCATCGTCGTCTACGGGCGAAAAAAATTTTGACGCGACACCGACGTCGTCGTGGCAAAAAAAAATTGGATGCGACGCTGTCGCTGTCGTGCGAAAAAAAATTTGGACGCGATGCCGTCGACGTCGACGTGCGGAAAAAAAAATTTGAACGCGATGCCGTCGTCGTCGTGCGAAGAAAAACTTTGGACGCGACACAGTCGTCGTTGTGCGAAAAAAAAAATTTGGACGCGAAGTCGTCGTCGTCGACAGGCGAAAAAAAAAATTTGGATGCGACACCGTCGTCGTCGTCGTGTGAAAAAAATTTGGACGCGATGCCGTCGTCGTCTACGGGCGAAAAAAATTTTGACGCGACACCGACGTCGTCGTGCAAAAAAAAATTTGGACGCGATGCTGTAGCCGTCGTGCGAAAAAAAAATTTGGACGTGATGCTGTCGTCGTCGCTGGGCGAAAAAAAAATTTGGACGCGACGCCGTCGCTGTCGTGCGAAAAAAAATTCGGACGCGACGCCGTCGTCGTCGTCGTAAAAAAAAATTTGGACGCGATGCCGTCGTCGTAAACGGGCGAAAAAAAATTTGGACGCGATTCCGTCGTCGACGTGCGGAAAAAAAAATTTGGACGCGATGCTGCCGTCGTCGTACGAAAAAGAATTTGGACACGATGCCGTCATCGTCGTGCGAAAAAAAATTTGTACGCGATGCTGTCGTCGTCGTGCGAAAAAAAATTTGGACGCGATGCTGTCGTCTTCGACGAGCGGAAAAAAAAATTTGAACGCGATGCCGTCGTCGTCGATGTGGAAAAAAAATTTGGACGCAACGTCGTCGTTGTTGTGCGAAAAAAAATTTGGATGCGACACCGTCGTCGTCGACGGGCGAAAAAAATTTGGACACGATGCCGTCGTCATCGTGCGAAAAAAAATTTGGATGCGACACCGTCGTCGTCGACGGGCGAAAAAAATTTGGACGCGATGCCGTCGTCGTCTACGGGCGAAAAATATTTTGACGCGACACCGACGTCGTCGTGCAAAAAAAAATTTGGATGAGACGCTGTCGCTGTCGTGCGAAAAAAAATTTTGACGCGATGCCGTCGTCGTCGTGCGAAGAAAAAATTTGGACGCGATGCCGTCGTCGACGTGCGAAAAAAAATTTGGACGTGATGCCGTCGTCGTCGAATTGCGAAAAAAAATTCGGACGCGATGCCGTCGTCGTCGACGTACGAAAAAATTTGAATGCGACACCGATGTCATCGTGCAAAAAAAAATTTGGATGCGATGCCGTCGCTGTCGTGTGAAAAAAAAATTGGTCGCGATGCCGTCGTCGTCGCCGGGCGAAAAAAAAATTTGGACGACGCGCCGTCGTCGACGTGCGAAAAAAAATTTGGATGCGATGCCGTCGTCGTCGACGGGCGAAAAAATATTTGGACGCGATGCCGTCGTCGTCGAATTGCGAAAAAAATTTGAACGCGACACCGACGTCGTCGTGCAAAAAAAAATTTGGATGCGACGCCGTCGTCGTCGATGTGCGAAAAAAAATTTGGACGCAACGCCGTCGTCGTCGTGCGAAAAAAAATTTGGACGTGATGCCGTCGTCGTCGTCGTGTGAAAAAAAAATTTGGACACGATGCTGTTGTCGTCGTGCGAAAAAAAAATTTGGACGCGATGCCGTCGAGTTCGACGTACGAAAAAAATTTTGACGCGACACCAACGTCGTCGTGCAAAAAAAAATTTGGATGCGACGCTGTTGCTGTCGTGCGAAAAAAATTTGGACGCGATGCCGTCGTCGTCGTGCGAAGAAAAAATTTGGACGCGATGCTGTCGTCGTCGTGCGAAAAAAAATTTGGACGCGACACCGTCGTCGTCGCCGGGCGAAAAAAATTTGGACGCGATTCCGTCGTCGTCGTGCGAAAACAAAAATTTGGACGCGATTCCGTCGTTGTAGTGCGAAAACAAAAATTTGGACGCGATGCCGTCGTCGTCGTGTGAAAAAAAAGTTTGGACGCGATGCCGTCGTCGGCGACGCACGAAAAAATAATTTGGACGTGAAGCCGTTGTCTTCGATGTGCAAAAAAAAATTTTGACGCGATGCCGTCGTCGTCGTGCGAAGAAAAAATTTGGACGCGATGCCGTCGTCGTCGTGCGAAAAAAAATTTGGACGCGATGCCGTCGTCGTCGACGTGCAAAAAAAAAATTTGGACGCGACGCTGTCGCTGTCGTGCGAAAAAAAATTTGGTCGCGATGCCGTCTTCGTCGACGGGCGAAAAAAAAAATTTGGACGCGACGCCGTCGTCGTCCAATTGCGAAAAAAAAATTTGGACGCGATGCCGTCGTCGTCGACGTACGAAAAAAATTTGGACGCGATGCCGTCGTCGTCGTGCGAAAAAATATTTGGACGTGATGCCATCGTCGTCGTCGTGCGAAAAAAAGATTTGGACGCGATGCCGTTGTCGTCGTGCGAAAAAAAAATTTGGACGCGATGCCGTCGACTTCGACGTGCGGAAAAAAAAATTTGAACGCGATGCCGTCGTCGTCGTGCGAAGAAAAACTTTGGACGCGACGCCGTCGTCGTTGTGCGAAAAAAAAAATTTGGACGCGATGCCGTGGTCGTCGACGTGCGAAAAAACAATTTGGATGCAACGCCGTCGTCGTCGTGCGAAAAAAAAGTTTGGACGCGATGCCATTGTCGTCGTGCGAAAAAATAATTTGGACGCGAAGCCGTTGTCTTCGACGTGCAAAAAAAATTTGGCCGCGATGCCGTCGCCATCGTGCAAAAAGAAATTTGGAAGCGAAACCGTCGTCGTCATGAGAAAAAAAATTTTGACGCGACGCCGTCGTCGTCGACGTGCGAAAAAAATATTTGGATGCGATGCCATCGTCGTCATCGTGGGAGAAAAAAATTGGACGCAAAGCCGTCGTCATCGTGAGAAAAAAAAAATTGGACGCGATGCCGTCGTCATCGATGTGCGAAAAAAAAAATGTGGACGCGATGTCGTCTTCGTGCGAAAAAAAAATTTGGATGCGATGCTGTCGTCGTCATCGTGCGAAAAAAAAATTTGGATGCGATGCCATCGTCGTCGTCGTGCGAAAAAAATTTGGACGCAATGCCGTCGTCGTCGTGCGAAACAAAAATTTGGACGCGATGCCGTCATCGTCGATATGCGAAAAAAAATTTGGACGCGAAGCCATCGTCGTTGTGTGAAAAAAAAATTTGGACGTGATGCCGTCACCATCGTGGGAAAAAAAATTTGGAAGCGATGCTGTCGTCGTCGTCATGCGAAAAAATATTTATACGCGAAGCCATCGTCGTCTTCGTGCGAAAAAAAAATTCGGAGGCGATGCCGTCGTCTTCTTCCTGCGAAAACAAAAATTTGGACGCGATGCCGTCGTCGTCGTGCGAAAAAAAAGTTTGGACACGATGCCGTCGTCGGCGACGCATGAAAAAATAATTTGGAGGTGAAGCCGTTGTCTTCGACGTGCAAAAAAAAATTTTGACGCGATGCCGTCGTCGTTGTGCGAAGAAAAAATTTGGATGCGATGCCGTCGTCGTCGTGCAAAAAAAAATTTGGACGCGATGCCGTCGTCGTCGACGTGCAAAAACAAAATTTGGATGCGACGCCGTAGTCGTCGTGCAAAAAAAAAAATTTGGACGCGACGCCGTCGTCGTCGATGTGCGAAAAAAAAATTTGGATGCAATGCCGTCGTCGTCATGCGAAAAAAAAATTTGGACGCGATGCTGTTGTCGTCGTGCGAAAAAAAAATTTGGACGCGATGCCGTCGACTTCGACGTGCGGAAAAAAAAATTTGAACGCGATGCTGTCGTCGTCGACGTGCGAAAAAAAATTTGGACGCGATGCCGTCGTCGTCGAATTGCGAAAAAAAAATTTGGACGCGATGCCGTCGTTGTCGAATTGCGAAAAAAAATTTGGACGCGATGCCGTCGTCGTCATGCGAAGAAAAAATTTGGACGCGATGCCGTCGTCGTCGACAGGCGAAAAAAAATTTGGACGCGATGCCGTCGTCGTCGTGCGAAGAAAAAATTTGAACGCGATGCCGTCGTTGTCGAATTGCGAAAAAAAATTTGGACGCGATGCCGTCGTCGTCGTGCGAAGAAAAAATTTGGACGACACTCCGTCGTCGACGTACGAAAAAAATTTGAACGCGACACCGACGTCATCGTGCAAAAAAAAATTTGGATGCGACGCCGTCGCTGTCGTGCGAAAAAAAATTTTGACGTGATGCCGTCGTCGTCGTGCGAAAAAAAAATTTGGACGTGATGCCGTTGTCGTCACCGTGCGAAAAAAAATTTGGACGACACGCCGTCGTCGACGTGCGAAAAAAAATTTGGACGCAATGCCGTCGTCGTCGACGTGCGAAAAAAAATTTGGACGCGATGCCGTCGTCGTCGAATTGCGAAAAAAATTTGAACAAGACACCGACGTCGTCGTGCAAAAAAAAATTTGGATGCGACGCCGTCGCTGTCGTGCAAAAAAAAATTTGGATGCGACGCCGTCGCTGTCGTGCGAAAAAAAATTTTGACGTGACACCGTCGTCGTCGACGTGCGAAAAAAAAATTTGGACGCGATGCCGTTGTCAACGTGCGGAAAAAAAATTTGAACGCGATGCCGTCGTCGTCGACGTGCGAAAAAAAATTTGGACGTGATGCCGTCGTCGTCGAATTGCAAAAAAAAATTCGGACGCGATGCCGTCGTCGTCGACGTACGAAAAAATTTGAATGCGACACCGATGTCATCGTGCAAAAAAAAATTTGGATGCGATGCCGTCGCTGTCGTGCGAAAAAATAATTGGTCGCGATGCCGTCGTCGTCGCCGGGCGAAAAAAAAATTTGGACGACACGCCGTCGTCGACGTGCGAAAAAAAATTTGGATGCGATGCCGTCGTCGTCGACGGGCGAAAAACAAATTTGGACGCGACGCCGTCGTCGTCGTGCGAAAAAAAAAATTTGGACGCGACGCCGTCGTCGTCGTCATGCGAAAAAAAATTTGGACGACACGCCGTCGTCGTCGTGCGAAAAAAAAATTTGGACGACACGCCGTCGTCGACGTGTGAAAAAAAATTTGGACGCGATGCCGTAGTCGTCGTGCGAAGAAAAAATTTGGACGCGATGCCGTCGTCGTCGACGGGCGAAAAAAAAATTTGGACGCAATACCGTCGACTTCGACGTGCGGAAAAAAAAATTTGAACGCGATGCTGTCGTCGTCGACGTGCGAAAAAAAATTTGGATGCGATGCCGTCGTCGTCCAATTGCGAAAAAAAAATTTGGACGCGATGCCGTCGTCGTTGACGTACGAAAAAATTTGAACGCGACACCGACGTCGTCGTGCAAAAAAAAATTTGGATGCGACGCCGTCGCTGTCGTGGGAAAAAAAATTTGGAAGCGATGCTGTCGTCGTCGTCATGCGAAAAAATATTTATACGTGAAGCCATCGTCGTCTTCGTGCGAAAAAAAAATTCGGAGGCAATGCCGTCGTCTTCTTCCTGCGAAAAAAAATTTGGACGCGACACAGTCGTCGTCGTGTGGAAAAAAAATTTGGACGCGATGCCGTTCGTCGTCGTGCGAAGAAAAAATTTGGTCACGATGCCGTCGTCGTCGACGTGCGAAAAAAAATTTGGACGACACGCCGTCGTCGACGTGCGAAAAAAAATTTGGACGCGATGCCGTAGTCGTCGTGCGAAGAAAAAATTTGGACGCGATGCCGTCGTCGTCGACGGGCGAAAAAAAAATTTGGACGCGACGCCGTCGTCGTCGTGCGAAAAAAAAAATTTGGACGCAACGCCATCGTCGTCGTGCGAAAAAAAAATTTGGACGCGATGCCGTTGTCGTCGTGCGAAAAAAAATTTGGACGCGATGCCGTCGAGTTCGACGTGCGGAAAAAAAAATTTGAACGCGATGCCGTCGTCGTCGTGTGAAAAAAAAATTTGGACGCGATGCCGTCACCATCGTGGGAAAAAAAATTTGGAAGCGATGCTTTCGTCGTCGTCATGCGAAAAAATATTTATACGCGAAGCCGTCGTCGTCTTCGTGCGAAAAAATAATTCGGAGGCGATGCCGTCGTCTTCTTCCTGCGAAAAAAAAATATAGACGCGACACAGTCGTCGACGGGCGAAAAAAAAATTTGGACGCGATGCTGTTGTCGTCGTGCGAAAAAAAAATTTGGACGCGATACCGTCGACTTCGACGTGCGGAAAATAAAATTTGAACGCGATGCCGTCGTCGTCGACGTGCGAAAAAAAATTTGGACGCGATGTCGTCGTCGTCCAATTGCGAAAAAAAAATTTGGACGCGATGCCGTCATCGTCGACGTACGAAAAAAATTTGAACGCGTAACCGACGTCGTCGTGAAAAAAAAAAATTGGATGCGACGCCGTCGATGTCGTGCGACAAAAAATTTTGACGCGATGCCATCGTCGTCGATGGGCGAAAAAAAATTTGGACGCGATGCCGTCGTCGTTGTCATGCGAAAAAAATATTTGGACACGAAGCAGTCGTCATCGGTGCGCGAAAAAAAATTTGCACGTGACGCCGTCGTCGTCGATGTGCAAAAAAAAATATTTGGACGCGATGTCGTCGCCGTCGTGCGAAAAAATTTGGACGCGATGCCGTCGTCGGCGACGCACGAAAAAATAATTTGGACGCGAAGCCGTTGTCTTCGACGTGCAAAAAAAATTTGGCCGCGATGCCGTCGCCATCGTGCAAAAAGAAATTTGGAAGCGAAACCGTCGTCGTCGACGTGCGAAAAAAATTTGGACGCGATGCCGTCGTCGTCTACGGGCGAAAAAAAAATTTGGACGACACGCCGTCGTCGACGTGCGAAAAAAAATTTGGATGCGATGCCGTCGTCGTCGACGGGCGAAAAACAAATTTGGACGCGACGCCGTCGTCGTCGTGCGAAAAAAAAAATTTGGACGCGACGCCGTCGTCGTCGTCATGCGAAAAAAAATTTGGACGACACGCCGTCGTCGTCGTGCGAAAAAAAAATTTGGACGACACGCCGTCGTCGACGTGTGAAAAAAAATTTGGACGCGATGCCGTAGTCGTCGTGCGAAGAAAAAATTTGGACGCGATGCCGTCGTCGTCGACGGGCGAAAAAAAAATTTGGACGCGACGCCGTCGTCGTCGTGCGAAAAAAAAAATTTGGACACAACGCCATCGTCGTTGTGCGAAAAAAAAATTTGGACGCGATGCCGTTGTCGTCGTGCGAAAAAAAAATTTGGACGCGATGCCGTTGTCGTCGTGCGAAAAAAAATTTGGACGCGATGCCGTCGACTTCGATGTGCGGAAAAAAAAATTTGAACGCGATGCTGTCGTCGTCGACGTGCGAAAAAAAATTTGGACGCGATGCCGTAGTCGTCGAATTGCGAAAAAAAAATTTGGACGCGATGCCATCGTCGTCGTGCAAAAAAAAAAATTTGGACGCGATGCCGTTGTCGTCGTGCGAAAAAAAATTTGAACGTAATGCCGTCGACTTCGACGTGCGAAAAAAAATTTGGACGCGATGCCGTCGTCGTCGAATTGCGAAAAAAAAATTTGGACGCGATGCCGTCGTCGTCGACGTACGAAAAAAATTTTGACGCGACACCAACGTCGTCGTGCAAAAAAAAATTTGGATGCGACGCTGTTGCTGTCGTGCGAAAAAAATTTTGACGCGATGCCGTCGTCGTCGTGCGAAGAAAAAGTTTGGACGCGATGCCGTCGTCGTCGTGCGAAAAAAAATTTGGACGCGACACCGTCGTCGTCGCCGGGCGAAAAAATTTGGACGCGATTCCGTCGTCATCGTGCAAAAAAAAAAATTTTGACGCGATTCCGCAGTCGATGTGTGAAAAAAAAATTTGGACGCGACGCCTTCGTCGTCGACAGGCGAAAAAAAAAATTTGGACGCGATGTCGTCTTCGTGCGAAAAAAAAATTTGGATGCGATGCCATCGTTGTCATCGTGCGAATAAAAATTTGGACGCGATGCCGTCGTCGTCGTGCGAAACAAAAATTTGGATGCGATGCCGTCGTCGTCGATATGCGAAAAAAATTTGGACGCGAAGCCGTCGTCGTCGTGTGAAAAAAAAATTTGGACGCGATGCCGTCACCATCGTGGGAAAAAAAATTTGGAAGCGATGCTGTCGTCGTCGTCATGCGAAAAAATATTTATACGCGAAGCTGTCGTCGTCTTCGTGCGAAAAAATAATTCGGAGGCGATGCCGTCGTCTTCTTCCTGCGAAAAAGAAATTTGGACGCGATGCCGTCGTCGTCGTGTGGAAAAAAAATTTGGACGCGACGCAGTCGTCGTCATGTGGAAAAAAAGTTTGGACGCGATGCCGTCGTCGTCGACAGGCGAAAAAAAATTTGGACGCGATGCCGTCGTCGTCGTGCGAAAAAAAATTTGGACGCGATGCCGTCGTCGTCGACAGGCGAAAAAAAATTTGGACGCGATGCCGTCGTCGTCGTGCGAAGAAAAAATTTGAACGCGATGCCGTCGTTGTCGAATTGCGAAAAAAAATTTGGACGCGATGCCGTCGTCGTCATGCGAAGAAAAAATTTGGATGCGATGCCGTCGTCGTCGACAGGCGAAAAAAAATTTGGACGCGATGCCGTCGTCGTCGTGCGAAGAAAAAATTTGAACGCGATGCCGTCGTTGTCGAATTGCGAAAAAAAATTTGGACGCGATGCCGTCGTCGTCGTGCGAAGAAAAAATTTGGACGACACTCCGTCGTCGACGTACGAAAAAAATTTGAACGCGACACCGACGTCGTCGTGCAAAAAAAAATTTGGATGCGACGCCGTCGCTGTCGTGCGAAAAAAAATTTTGACGTGATGCCGTCGTCGTCGTGCGGAAAAAAAATTTGGACGTGATGCCGTTGTCGTCACCGTGCGAAAAAAAATTTGGACGACACGCCGTCGTCGACGTGCGAAAAAAAATTTGGACGCAATGCCGTCGTCGTCAACGTGCGAAAAAAAATTTGGACGCGATGCCGTAGTCGTCGTGCGAAGAAAAAATTTGGACGCGACGCCGTCGTCGTCGTGCGAAAAAAAAAATTTGGACGCAACGCTATCGTCGTTGTGCGAAAAAAAAATTTGGACGCGATGCCGTTGTCGTCGTGCGAAAAAAAAATTTGGACGCGATGCCGTTGTCGTCGTGCGAAAAAAAATTTGGACGCGATGCCGTCGACTTCGATGTGCGGAAAAAAAAATTTGAACGCGATGCCGTCGTCGTCGACGTGCGAAAAAAAATTTGGACGCGATGCCGTCGTCGTCGAATTGCGAAAAAAAAATTTGGACGCGATGCCGTCGTCGTCGACGTACGAAAAAAATTTTGACGTGACACCGACGTCGTCGTGCAAAAAAAAATTTGGATGTGACGCTGTTGCTGTTGTGCGAAAAAAATTTTGACGCGATGCCGTCGTCGTCGTGCGAAGAAAAAATTTGGACGCGATGCCGTCGTCGTCGTGCGAAAAAAAATTTGGACGGGACACCGTCGTCGTCGCCAGGCGAAAAAAATTTGGACGCGATTCCGTCGTCGTCGTGCGAAAACAAAAATTTGGACGCGATGCCGTCGTCGGCGACGCACCAAAAAATAATTTGGACGTGAAGCCGTTGTCTTCGACGTGCAAAAAAAAATTTGGACGCGATGCCGTCGCCGTCGTGCAAAAAAAAATTTGGAAGCGAAACCGTCGTCGTCGACGTGCGAAAAAAATTTGGACGTGATGCCGTCGGCGTCTACGGGCGAAAAAAATTTTGACGCGACACCGACGTCGTCGTGGCAAAAAAAAATTGGATGCGACGCTGTCGCTGTCGTGCGAAAAAAAATTTTGACGCGATGCCGTCGTCGTTGTGCGAAGAAAAAATTTTGACGCAATGCCGTTGCCGTCGTGCGAAAAAAAAATTTGGACGCGATGCCGTCGACTTCGACGTGCGGAAAAAAAAATTTGAACGCGATGCCGTCGTCGTCGTGCGAAAAAAAATTTGGTCGTGATGCCGTCATCGTCGCCGGGCGAAAAAAAAATTTGGGCGACACGCTGTCGTCGACGTGCGAAAAAAAATTTGGACGCGATGCCGTAGTCGTCGTGCGAAGAAAAAATTTGGACGCGATGCCGTCGTCGTCGACGGGCGAAAAAAAAATTTGGACGCGACGCCGTCGTCGTCGTGCGAAAAAAAAAATTTGGACGCAACGCCATCGTCGTCTACGGGCGAAAAAAATTTTGACGCGACACCGACGTCGTCGTGGCAAAAAAAAATTGGATGCGACGCTGTCGCTGTCGTGCGAAAAAAAATTTGGACGCGATGCCGTTGTCGTCGTGCGAAAAAAAAATTTGGACGCGATGCCGTCGACTTCGACGTGCGGAAAAAAAAAATTGAACGCGATGCCGTCGTCGTCGTGCGAAGAAAAACTTTGGACGCGACACAGTCGTCGTTGTGCGAAAAAAAAAATTTGGACGCGAAGTCGTCGTCGTCGACAGGCGAAAAAAAAAATTTGGATGCGACACCGTCGTCGTCGTGCGAAAAAAAAATTTGGACGCGATGCTGTAGCCGTCGTACGAAAAAAAAATTTGGACGTGATGCTGTCGTCGTCGCCGGGCGAATAAAAATTTGGACGCGACGCCGTCGCTGTCGTGCGAAAAAAAATTCGGACGCGACGCCGTCGTCGTCGTCGTAAAAAAAAATTTGGACGCGATGCCGTCGTCGTAAACGGGCGAAAAAAAATTTGGACGCGATGCTGTCGTCTTCGACGAGCGGAAAAAAAAATTTGAACGCGATGCCGTCGTCGTCGATGTGGAAAAAAAATTTGGACGCAACGTCGTCGTTGTTGTGCGAAAAAAAATTTGGATGCGACACCGTCGTCGTCGACGGGCGAAAAAAATTTGGACGCGATGCCGTCGTCATCATGCGAAAAAAAATTTGGATGCGACACCGTCGTCGTCGACGGGCGAAAAAAATTTGGACGCGATGCCGTCGTCGTCGTGCGAAGAAAAAATTTGGACGCGATGCTGTCGTCGTCGTGCGAAAAAAAATTTGGACGCGACACCGTCGTCGTCGCCGGGCGAAAAAAATTTGGACGCGATTCCGTCGTCGTCGTGCGAAAACAAAAATTTGGACGCGATTCCGTCGTTGTCGTGCGAAAACAAAAATTTGGAAGCGATGCCGTCGTCGTCGTGTGAAAAAAAAGTTTGGACGCGATGCCGTCGTCGGCGACGCACGAAAAAATAATTTGGACGTGAAGCCGTTGTCTTCGACGTGCAAACAAAAATTTTGACGCGATGCCGTCGTCGTCGTGCGAAGAAAAAATTTGGACGCGATGCCGTCGTCGTCGTGCGAAAAAAAATTTGGACGCGATGCCGTCGTCGTCGACGTGCAAAAAAAAAATTTGGACGCGACGCTGTCGCTGTCGTGCGAAAAAAAATTTGGTCGCGATGCCGTCTTCGTCGACGGGCGAAAAAAAAAATTTGGACGCGACGCCGTCGTCGTCCAATTGCGAAAAAAAAATTTGGACGCGATGCCGTCGTCGTCGTGCAAAAAAAAAAATTTGGACGCGATGCCGTTGTCGTCGTGCGAAAAAAAATTTGAACGTAATGCCGTCGACTTCGACGTGCGAAAAAAAATTTGGACGCGATGCCGTCGTCGTCGAATTGCGAAAAAAAAATTTGGACGCGATGCCGTCGTCGTCGACGTACGAAAAAAATTTTGACGCGACACCAACGTCGTCGTGCAAAAAAAAATTTGGATGCGACGCTGTTGCTGTCGTGCGAAAAAAATTTTGACGCGATGCCGTCGTCGTCGTGCGAAGAAAAAGTTTGGACGCGATGCCGTCGTCGTCGTGCGAAAAAAAATTTGGACGCGACACCGTCGTCGTCGCCGGGCGAAAAAATTTGGACGCGATTCCGTCGTCATCGTGCAAAAAAAAAAATTTTGACGCGATTCCGCAGTCGATGTGTGAAAAAAAAATTTGGACGCGACGCCTTCGTCGTCGACAGGCGAAAAAAAAAATTTGGACGCGATGTCGTCTTCGTGCGAAAAAAAAATTTGGATGCGATGCCATCGTTGTCATCGTGCGAATAAAAATTTGGACGCGATGCCGTCGTCGTCGTGCGAAACAAAAATTTGGATGCGATGCCGTCGTCGTCGATATGCGAAAAAAATTTGGACGCGAAGCCGTCGTCGTCGTGTGAAAAAAAAATTTGGACGCGATGCCGTCACCATCGTGGGAAAAAAAATTTGGAAGCGATGCTGTCGTCGTCGTCATGCGAAAAAATATTTATACGCGAAGCTGTCGTCGTCTTCGTGCGAAAAAATAATTCGGAGGCGATGCCGTCGTCTTCTTCCTGCGAAAAAGAAATTTGGACGCGATGCCGTCGTCGTCGTGTGGAAAAAAAATTTGGACGCGACGCAGTCGTCGTCATGTGGAAAAAAAGTTTGGACGCGATGCCGTCGTCGTCGACAGGCGAAAAAAAATTTGGACGCGATGCCGTCGTCGTCGTGCGAAAAAAAATTTGGACGCGATGCCGTCGTCGTCGACAGGCGAAAAAAAATTTGGACGCGATGCCGTCGTCGTCGTGCGAAGAAAAAATTTGAACGCGATGCCGTC
The DNA here is from genome assembly GCA_028020825.1 of Podargus strigoides. Classification (NCBI taxonomy): domain Eukaryota; kingdom Metazoa; phylum Chordata; class Aves; order Caprimulgiformes; family Podargidae; genus Podargus; species Podargus strigoides. Next base: position 158,924 of record CM051637.1, read on the forward strand.
GTTGTCGAATTGCGAAAAAAAATTTGGACGCGATGCCGTCGTCGTCATGCAAAGAAAAAATTTGGATGCGATGCCGTCGTCGTCGACAGGCGAAAAAAAATTTGGACGCGATGCCGTCGTCGTCGTGCGAAGAAAAAATTTGAACGCGATGCCGTCGTCGTCGAATTGCGAAAAAAAATTTGGACGCGATGCCGTCGTCGTCGTGCGAAGAAAAAATTTGGACGACACTCCGTCGTCGACGTACGAAAAAAATTTGAACGCGACACCGACGTCGTCGTGCAAAAAAAAATTTGGATGCGACGCCGTCGCTGTCGTGCGAAAAAAAATTTTGACGTGATGCCGTCGTCGTCGTGCGGAAAAAAAATTTGGACGTGATGCCGTTGTCGTCACCGTGCGAAAAAAAATTTGGACGACACGCCGTCGTCGACGTGCGAAAAAAAATTTGGACGCAATGCCGTTGTCGTCAACGTGCGAAAAAAAATTTGGACGCGATGCCGTCGTCGTCGAATTGCGAAAAAAATTTGAACAAGACACCGACGTCGTCGTGCAAAAAAAAATTTGGATGCGACGCCGTCGCTGTCGTGCAAAAAAAAATTTGGATGCGACGCCGTCGCTGTCGTGCGAAAAAAAATTTTGACGTGACACCGTCGTCGTCGACGTGCGAAAAAAAATTTGGACGTGATGCCGTCGTCGTCGAATTGCAAAAAAAAATTCGGACGCGATGCCGTCGTCGTCCACGTACGAAAAAATTTGAATGCGACACCGATGTCATCGTGCAAAAAAAATTTGGATGCGATGTCGTCGCTGTCGTGCGAAAAAATAATTGGTCGCGATGCCGTCGTCGTCGCCGGGCGAAAAAAAAATTTGGACGACACACCGTCGTCGACGTGCGAAAAAAAATTTGGATGCGATGCCGTCGTCGTCGACGGGCGAAAAAGAAATTTGGACGCGACGCCGTCGTCGTCGTGCGAAAAAAAAAATTTGGACGCGACGCCGTCGTCGTCGTCGTGCGAAAAAAAATTTGGACGACACGCCATCGTCGTCGTGCGAAAAAAAAAATTTGGACGCGATGCCGTTGTCGTCGTGCGAAAAAAAATTTGGACGCGATGCCGTCGACTTCGATGTGCGGAAAAAAAAATTTGAACGCGATGCCGTCGTCGTCGACGTGCGAAAAAAAATTTGGACGCGATGCCGTCGTCGTCGAATTGCGAAAAAAAAATTTGGACGCGATGCCGTCGTCGTCGACGTACGAAAAAAATTTTGACGTGACACCGACGTCGTCGTGCAAAAAAAAATTTGGATGTGACGCTGTTGCTGTTGTGCGAAAAAAATTTTGACGCGATGCCGTCGTCGTCGTGCGAAGAAAAAATTTGGACGCGATGCCGTCGTCGTCGTGCGAAAAAAAATTTGGACGCGACACCGTCGTCGTCGCCGGGCGAAAAAATTTGGACGCGATTCCGTCGTCATCGTGCAAAAAAAAAAATTTTGACGCGATTCCGCAGTCGATGTGTGAAAAAAAAATTTGGACGCGACGCCTTCGTCGTCGACAGGCGAAAAAAAAAATTTGGACGCGATGTCGTCTTCGTGCGAAAAAAAAATTTGGATGCGATGCCATCGTTGTCATCGTGCGAATAAAAATTTGGACGCGATGCCGTCGTCGTCGTGCGAAACAAAAATTTGGATGCGATGCCGTCGTCGTCGATATGCGAAAAAAATTTGGACGCGAAGCCGTCGTCGTCGTGTGAAAAAAAAATTTGGACGCGATGCCGTCACCATCGTGGGAAAAAAAATTTGGAAGCGATGCTGTCGTCGTCGTCATGCGAAAAAATATTTATACGCGAAGCTGTCGTCGTCTTCGTGCGAAAAAATAATTCGGAGGCGATGCCGTCGTCTTCTTCCTGCGAAAAAGAAATTTGGACGCGATGCCGTCGTCGTCGTGTGGAAAAAAAATTTGGACGCGACGCAGTCGTCGTCATGTGGAAAAAAAGTTTGGACGCGATGCCGTCGTCGTCGACAGGCGAAAAAAAATTTGGACGCGATGCCGTCGTCGTCGTGCGAAAAAAAATTTGGACGCGATGCCGTCGTCGTCGTCGTGCGAAAAAAAATTTGGACGACACGCCATCGTCGTCGTGCGAAAAAAAAAATTTGGACGCGATGCCGTTGTCGTCGTGCGAAAAAAAATTTGGACGCGATGCCGTCGACTTCGATGTGCGGAAAAAAAAATTTGAACGCGATGCCGTCGTCGTCGACGTGCGAAAAAAAATTTGGACGCGATGCCGTCGTCGTCGAATTGCGAAAAAAAAATTTGGACGCGATGCCGTCGTCGTCGACGTACGAAAAAAATTTTGACGTGACACCGACGTCGTCGTGCAAAAAAAAATTTGGATGTGACGCTGTTGCTGTTGTGCGAAAAAAATTTTGACGCGATGCCGTCGTCGTCGTGCGAAGAAAAAATTTGGACGCGATGCCGTCGTCGTCGTGCGAAAAAAAATTTGGACGGGACACCGTCGTCGTCGCCAGGCGAAAAAAATTTGGACGCGATTCCGTCGTCGTCGTGCGAAAACAAAAATTTGGACGCGATGCCGTCGTCGGCGACGCACCAAAAAATAATTTGGACGTGAAGCCGTTGTCTTCGACGTGCAAAAAAAAATTTGGACGCGATGCCGTCGCCGTCGTGCAAAAAAAAATTTGGAAGCGAAACCGTCGTCGTCGACGTGCGAAAAAAATTTTGACGCGATGCCGTCGTCGTTGTGCGAAGAAAAAATTTTGACGCAATGCCGTTGCCGTCGTGCGAAAAAAAAATTTGGACGCGATGCCGTCGACTTCGACGTGCGGAAAAAAAAATTTGAACGCGATGCCGTCGTCGTCGTGCGAAAAAAAATTTGGTCGTGATGCCGTCATCGTCGCCGGGCGAAAAAAAAATTTGGGCGACACGCTGTCGTCGACGTGCGAAAAAAAATTTGGACGCGATGCCGTAGTCGTCGTGCGAAGAAAAAATTTGGACGCGATGCCGTCGTCGTCGACGGGCGAAAAAAAAATTTGGACGCGACGCCGTCGTCGTCGTGCGAAAAAAAAAATTTGGACGCAACGCCATCGTCGTCTACGGGCGAAAAAAATTTTGACGCGACACCGACGTCGTCGTGGCAAAAAAAAATTGGATGCGACGCTGTCGCTGTCGTGCGAAAAAAAATTTGGACGCGATGCCGTTGTCGTCGTGCGAAAAAAAAATTTGGACGCGATGCCGTCGACTTCGACGTGCGGAAAAAAAAAATTGAACGCGATGCCGTCGTCGTCGTGCGAAGAAAAACTTTGGACGCGACACAGTCGTCGTTGTGCGAAAAAAAAAATTTGGACGCGAAGTCGTCGTCGTCGACAGGCGAAAAAAAAAATTTGGATGCGACACCGTCGTCGTCGTCGTGTGAAAAAAATTTGGACGCGATGCCGTCGTCGTCTACGGGCGAAAAAAATTTTGACGCGACACCGACGTCGTCGTGCAAAAAAAAATTTGGATGCGACGCTGTCGCTGTCGTGCGAAAAAAAATTTTGACGCGATGCCGTCGTCGTCATGCGAAGAAAAAATTTGGACGCGATGCCGTCGTCGTCATGCAAAAAAAATTTTGACGCGACACCGTCGTCGTCGTGCGAAAAAAAAATTTGGACGCGATGCTGTAGCCGTCGTACGAAAAAAAAATTTGGACGTGATGCTGTCGTCGTCGCCGGGCGAATAAAAATTTGGACGCGACGCCGTCGCTGTCGTGCGAAAAAAAATTCGGACGCGACGCCGTCGTCGTCGTCGTAAAAAAAAATTTGGACGCGATGCCGTCGTCGTAAACGGGCGAAAAAAAATTTTGACGCGATGCTGTCGTCTTCGACGAGCGGAAAAAAAAATTTGAACGCGATGCCGTCGTCGTCGATGTGGAAAAAAAATTTGGACGCAACGTCGTCGTTGTTGTGCGAAAAAAAATTTGGATGCGACACCGTCGTCGTCGACGGGCGAAAAAAATTTGGACGCGATGCCGTCGTCATCATGCGAAAAAAAATTTGGATGCGACACCGTCGTCGTCGACGGGCGAAAAAAATTTGGACGCGATGCCGTCGTCGTCGTGCGAAGAAAAAATTTGGACGCGATGCTGTCGTCGTCGTGCGAAAAAAAATTTGGACGCGACACCGTCGTCGTCGCCGGGCGAAAAAAATTTGGACGCGATTCCGTCGTCGTCGTGCGAAAACAAAAATTTGGAAGCGATGCCGTCGTCGTCGTGTGAAAAAAAAGTTTGGACGCGATGCCGTCGTCGGCGACGCACGAAAAAATAATTTGGACGTGAAGCCGTTGTCTTCGACGTGCAAACAAAAATTTTGACGCGATGCCGTCGTCGTCGTGCGAAGAAAAAATTTGGACGCGATGCCGTCGTCGTCGTGCGAAAAAAAATTTGGACGCGATGCCGTCGTCGTCGACGTGCAAAAAAAAAATTTGGACGCGACGCTGTCGCTGTCGTGCGAAAAAAAATTTGGTCGCGATGCCGTCTTCGTCGACGGGCGAAAAAAAAAATTTGGACGCGACGCCGTCGTCGTCCAATTGCGAAAAAAAAATTTGGACGCGATGCCGTCGTCGTCGACGTACGAAAAAAAATTTGGACGCGATGCCGTCGTCGTCGTGCGAAAAAAAGATTTGGACGCGATGCCGTTGTCGTCGTGCGAAAAAAAAATTTGGACGCGATGCCGTCGACTTCGACGTGCGGAAAAAAAAATTTGAACGCGATGCCGTCGTCGTCGTGCGAAGAAAAACTTTGGACGCGACGCCGTCGTCGTTGTGCGAAAAAAAAAATTTGGACGCGATGCCGTCGCCATCGTGCAAAAAGAAATTTGGAAGCGAAACCGTCGTCGTCATGAGAAAAAAAATTTTGACGCGACGCCGTCGTCGTCGACGTGCGAAAAAAATATTTGGATGCGATGCCATCGTCGTCGTCGTGGGAGAAAAAAATTGGACGCAAAGCCGTCGTCATCGTGAGAAAAAAAAAATTGGACGCGATGCCGTCGTCATCGATGTGCGAAAAAAAAAATGTGGACGCGATGTCGTCTTCGTGCGAAAAAAAAATTTGGATGCGATGCCGTCGTCGTCATCGTGCGAAAAAAAAATTTGGATGCGATGCCATCGTCGTCGTCGTGCGAAAAAAATTTGGACGCAATGCCGTCGTCGTCGTGCGAAACAAAAATTTGGACGCGATGCCGTCATCGTCGATATGCGAAAAAAAATTTGGACGCGAAGCCATCGTCGTTGTGTGAAAAAAAAATTTGGACGCGATGCCGTCACCATCGTGGGAAAAAAAACTTGGAAGCGATGCTGTCGTCGTCGTCATGCGAAAAAATATTTATACGCGAAGCCATCGTCGTCTTCGTGCGAAAACAAAAATTCGGAGGCGATGCCGTCGTCTTCTTCCTGCGAAAACAAAAATTTGGACGCGATGCCGTCGTCGTCGTGCGAAAAAAAAGTTTGGACACGATGCCGTCGTCGGCGACGCATGAAAAAATAATTTGGAGGTGAAGCCGTTGTCTTCGACGTGCAAAAAAAAATTTTGACGCGATGCCGTCGTCGTTGTGCGAAGAAAAAATTTGGATGCGATGCCGTCGTCGTCGTGCAAAAAAAAATTTGGACGCGATGCCGTCGTCGTCGACGTGCAAAAAAAAAATTTGGATGCGACGCCGTCGTCGTCGTGCAAAAAAAAAAATTTGGACGCGACGCCGTCGTCGTCGATGTGCGAAAAAAAAATTTGGATGCAATGCCGTCGTCGTCATGCGAAAAAAAAATTTGGACGCGATGCTGTTGTCGTCGTGCGAAAAAAAAATTTGGACGCGATGCTGTCGACTTCGACGTGCGGAAAAAAAAATTTGAACGCGATGCTGTCGTCGTCGACGTGCGAAAAAAAATTTGGACGCGATGCCGTCGTCGTCGAATTGCGAAAAAAAAATTTGGACGCGATGCCGTCGTTGTCGAATTGCGAAAAAAAATTTGGACGTGATGCCGTCGTCGTCATGCGAAGAAAAAATTTGGACGCGATGCCGTCGTCGTCGACAGGCGAAAAAAAATTTGGACGCGATGCCGTCGTCGTCGTGCGAAGAAAAAATTTGAACGCGATGCCGTCGTTGTCGAATTGCGAAAAAAAATTTGGACGCGATGCCGTCGTCGTCGTGCGAAGAAAAAATTTGGACGACACTCCGTCGTCGACGTACGAAAAAAATTTGAACGCGACACCGACGTCGTCGTGCAAAAAAAAATTTGGATGCGACGCCGTCGCTGTCGTGCGAAAAAAAATTTTGACGTGATGCCGTCGTCGTCGTGCGAAAAAAAAATTTGGACGCGATGCCGTTGTCGTCACCGTGCGAAAAAAAATTTGGACGACACGCCGTCGTCGACGTGCGAAAAAAAATTTGGACGCAATGCCGTCGTCGTCGACGTGCGAAAAAAAATTTGGACGCGATGCCGTCGTCGTCGAATTGCGAAAAAAATTTGAACAAGACACCGACGTCGTCGTGCAAAAAAAAATTTGGATGCGACGCCGTCGCTGTCGTGCAAAAAAAAATTTGGATGCGACGCCGTCGCTGTCGTGCGAAAAAAAATTTTGACGTGACACCGTCGTCGTCGACGTGCGAAAAAAAATTTGGACGTGATGCCGTCGTCGTCGAATTGCAAAAAAAAATTCGGACGCGATGCCGTCGTCGTCCACGTACGAAAAAATTTGAATGCGACACCGATGTCATCGTGCAAAAAAAAATTTGGATGCGATGCCGTCGCTGTCGTGCGAAAAAATAATTGGTCGCGATGCCGTCGTCGTCGCCGGGCGAAAAAAAAATTTGGACGACACGCCGTCGTCGACGTGCGAAAAAAAATTTGGATGCGATGCCGTCGTCGTCGACGGGCGAAAAAGAAATTTGGACGCGACGCCGTCGTCGTCGTGCGAAAAAAAAAATTTGGACGCGACGCCGTCGTCGTGCGAAAAAAAATTTGGACGACACGCCGTCGTCGTCGTGCGAAAAAAAAATTTGGACGACACGCCGTCGTCGACGTGTGAAAAAAAATTTGGACGCGATGCCGTAGTCATCGTGCGAAGAAAAAATTTGGACGCGATGCCGTCGTCGTCGACGGGCGAAAAAAAAATTTGGACGCGACGCCGTCGTCGTCGTGCGAAAAAAAAAATTTGGATGCAACGTCATCGTCGTTGTGCGAAAAAAAAATTTGGACGCGATGCCGTTGTCGTCGTGCGAAAAAAAAATTTGGACGCGATGCCGTTGTCGTCGTGCGAAAAAAAATTTGGACGCGATGCCGTCGACTTCGATGTGCGGAAAAAAAAATTTGAACGCGATGCCGTCGTCGTCGACGTGCGAAAAAAAATTTGGACGCGATGCCGTCGTCGTCAAATTGCGAAAAAAAATTTGGACGCGATGCCGTCGTCTTCGACGTACGAAAAAAATTTTGACGCGACACCGACGTCGTCGTGCAAAAAAAAATTTGGATGCGACGCTGTTGCTGTCGTGCGAAAAAAATTTTGACGCGATGCCGTCGTCGTCGTGCGAAGAAAAAATTTGGACGCGATGCCGTCGTCGTCGTGCGAAAAAAAATTTGGACGGGACACCGTCGTCGTCGCCAGGCGAAAAAAATTTGGACGCGATTCCGTCGTCGTCGTGCGAAAACAAAAATTTGGACGCGATGCCGTTGTCGTCGTGTGAAAAAAAAGTTTGGACGCGATGCCGTCGTCGGCGACGCACCAAAAAATAATTTGGACGTGAAGCCGTTGTCTTCGACGTGCAAAAAAAAATTTGGACGCGATGCCGTCGCCGTCGTGCAAAAAAAAATTTGGAAGCGAAACCGTCGTCGTCGACGTGCGAAAAAAATTTGGACGTGACGCCGTCGTCGTCTACGGGCGAAAAAAATTTGGACGCGACACCGACGTCGTCGTGGCAAAAAAAAATTGGATGCGACGCTGTCGCTGTCGTGCGAAAAAAAATTTTGACGCGATGCCGTCGTCGTTGTGCGAAGAAAAAATTTTGACGCAATGCCGTTGCCGTCGTGCGAAAAAAAAATTTGGACGCGATGCCGTCGACTTCGACGTGCGGAAAAAAAATTTGAACGCGATGCCGTCGTCGTCGTGCGAAGAAAAACTTTGGACGCGACACAGTCGTCGTTGTGTGAAAAAAAAAATTTGGACGCGAAGTCGTCGTCGTCGACAGGCAAAAAAAAAAATTTGGATGCGACACCGTCGTCGTCGTCGTGCGAAAAAAATTTGGACGCGATGCCGTCGTCGTCTACGGGCGAAAAAAATTTTGACGCGACACCGACGTCGTCGTGCAAAAAAAAATTTGGATGCGACGCTGTCGCTGTCGTGCGAAAAAAAATTTTGACGCGATGCCGTCGTCGTCATGCGAAGAAAAAATTTGGACGCGATGCCGTCGTCATGCAAAAAAAATTTAGACGCGACACAGTCGTCGACGGGCGAAAAAAAATTTGGACGCGATGCCGTCGTCGTCGTGCGAAAAAAAATTTGGTCGTGATGCCGTCATCGTCGCCGGGCGAAAAAAAAATTTGGGCGACACGCTGTCGTCGACGTGCGAAAAAAAATTTGGACGCGATGCCGTAGTCGTCGTGCGAAGAAAAAATTTGGACGCGATGCCGTCGTCGTCGACGGGCGAAAAAAAAATTTGGACGCAACGCCGTCGTCGTCGTGCGAAAAAAAAAATTTGGACGCAACGCCATCGTCGTCTACGGGCGAAAAAAATTTTGACGCGACACCGACGTCGTCGTGGCAAAAAAAAATTGGATGCGACGCTGTCGCTGTCGTGCGAAAAAAAATTTGGACGCGATGCCGTTGTCGTCGTGCGAAAAAAAAATTTGGACGCGATGCCGTCGACTTCGACGTGCGGAAAAAAAAATTTGAACGCGATGCCGTCGTCGTCGTGCGAAGAAAAACTTTGGACGCGACACAGTCGTCGTTGTGCGAAAAAAAAAATTTGGACGCGAAGTCGTCGTCGTCGACAGGCGAAAAAAAAAATTTGGATGCGACACCGTCGTCGTCGTCGTAAAAAAAAATTTGGACGCGATGCCGTCGTCGTCTACGGGCGAAAAAAATTTTGACGCGACACCGACGTCGTCGTGCAAAAAAAAATTTGGATGCGACGCTGTCGCTGTCGTGCGAAAAAAAATTTGGACGCGATGCCGTCGTCGTCATGCAAAAAAAATTTTGACGCGACACCGTCGTCGTCGTGCGAAAAAAAAATTTGGACGCGATGCTGTAGCCGTCGTGCGAAAAAAAAATTTGGACGTGATGCTGTCGTCGTCGCCGGGTGAATAAAAATTTGGACGCGACGCCGTCGCTGTCGTGCGAAAAAAAATTCGGACGCGACGCCGTCGTCGTCGTCGTAAAAAAAAATTTGGACGCGATGCCGTCGTCGTAAACGGGCGAAAAAAAATTTGGACGCGATTCCGTCGTCGACGTGCGGAAAAAAAAATTTGGACGCGATGCTGCCGTCGTCGTACGAAAAAGAATTTGGACACAATGCAGTCATCGTCGTGCGAAAAAAAATTTGTACGCGATGCTGTCGTCGTCGTGCGAAAAAAAATTTGGACGCGATGCTGTCGTCTTCGACGAGCGGAAAAAAAAATTTGAACGCGATGCCGTCGTCGTCGATGTGCGAAAAAAAATTTGGACGCAACGCCGTCGTTGTTGTGCGAAAAAAAATTTGGATGCGACACCGTCGTCGTCGACGGGCGAAAAAAATTTGGACGCGATGCCGTCGTCATCGTGCGAAAAAAAATTTGGATGCGACACCGTCGTCGTCGACGGGCGAAAAAAATTTGGACGCGATGCCGTCGTCGTCTACGGGCGAAAAATATTTTGACGCGACACCGACGTCGTCGTGCAAAAAAAAATTTGGATGAGACACTGTCGCTGTCGTGCGAAAAAAAATTTTGACGCGATGCCGTCGTCGTCGTGCGAAGAAAAAATTTGGACGCGATGCCGTCGTCGTCGAATTGCGAAAAAAATTTGAACGCGACACCGACGTCGTCGTGCAAAAAAAAATTTGGATGCGACGCCGTCGTCGTCGATGTGCGAAAAAAAATTTGGACGCGACGCCGTCGTCGTCGTGCGAAAAAAAATTTGGACGTGATGCCGTCGTCGTCGTCGTGTGAAAAAAAAATTTGGACGCGATGCTGTTGTCGTCGTGCGAAAAAAAAATTTGGACGCGATGCCGTCGAGTTCGACGTGCGGAAAAAAAAATTTGAACGCGATGCCGTCGTCGTCGACGTGCGAAAAAAAATTTGGACGCGATGCCGTCGTCGTCGAATTGCGAAAAAAAAATTTGGACGCGATGCCGTTGTCGTCGACGTACGAAAAAAATTTTGACGCGACACCAACGTCGTCGTGCAAAAAAAAATTTGGATGCGACGCTGTTGCTGTCGTGCGAAAAAAATTTGGACGCGATGCCGTCGTCGTCGTGCGAAGAAAAAATTTAGACGCGATGCCGTCGTCGCCGGGCAAAAAAAAAATTTGGACGACACGATATCGTCGACGTGCGAAAAAAAATTTGGACGCGATGCCGTCTTCGTCGACGGGCGAAAAAAAAAATTTGGACGCGACGCCGTCCTCGTCGTGCAATAAAAAAAATTTGGACGCGACGCCGTCGTCGTCGATGTGCGAAAAAAAATTTGGACGCAATGCCGTCGTCGTCCAATTGCGAAAAAAAAATTTGGACGCGATGCCGTCGTCGTCGACGTACGAAAAAAATTTGGACGCGATGCCGTCGTCGTGAAAAAAAAAATTTGGATGCGACGCCGTCGATGTCGTGCGAAAAAAAATTTGGACGCGATGCCGTCGTCGTCGTGCGAAAAAATATTTGGACGTGATGCCATCGTCGTTGCCGTGCGAAAAAAAAATTTGGACGCGATGCTGTTGTCGTCGTGCGAAAAAAAAATTTGGACGCGATGCCGTCGACTTCGACGTGCGGAAAAAAAAATTTGAACGCGATGCTGTAGTCGTCGAGGTGCGAAAAAAAATTTGGACGCGATGCCGTCGTCGTCCAATTGCGAAAAAAAAATTTGGACGCGATGCCGTCGTCGTTGACGTACGAAAAAATTTGAAAGCGACACCGACGTCGTCGTGCAAAAAAAAATTTGGATGCGACGCCGTCGCTGTCGTGGGAAAAAAAATTTGGAAGCGATGCTGTCGTCGTCGTCATGCGAAAAAATATTTATACGTGAAGCCATCGTCGTCTTCGTGCGAAAAAAAAATTCGGAGGCAATGCCGTCGTCTTCTTCCTGCGAAAAAAAATTTGAACGCGACACAGTCGTCGTCGTGTGGAAAAAAAATTTGGACGCGATGCCGTTCGTCGTCGTGCGAAGAAAAAATTTGGACGTGATGCCGTTGTCGTCACCGTGCGAAAAAAAAATTTGGACGTGATGCCGTTGTCGTCACCGTGCGAAAAAAAAATTTGGACGACACGCCATCGTCGACGTGCGAAAAAAAATTTGGACGCAATGCCGTCGTCGTCGACGTGCGAAAAAATATTTGGACGCGATGCCGTCGTCGTCGAATTGCGAAAAAAATTTGAACGCGACACCGACGTCGTCGTGCAAAAAAAAATTTGGATGCGACGCCGTCGTCGTCGATGTGCGAAAAAAAATTTGGACGTGATGCTGTCGTCGTCGTCGTGTGAAAAAAAAATTTGGACGCGATGCTGTTGTCGTCGTGCGAAAAAAAAATTTGGACGCGATGCCGTCGAGTTCGACGTGCGGAAAAAAAAATTTGAACGCGATGCTGTCGTCGTCGACGTGCGAAAAAAAATTTGGACGCGATGCCGTCGTCGTCGAATTGCGAAAAAAAAATTTGGACGCGATGCCGTCGTTGTCGACGTACGAAAAAAATTTTGACGCGACACCAACGTCGTCGTGCAAAAAAAAATTTGGATGCGACGCTGTTGCTGTCGTGCGAAAAAAATTTTGACGCGATGCCGTCGTCGTCGTGCGAAGAAAAAATTTGGACGCGATGCTGTCGTCGTCGTGCGAAAAAAAATTTGGACGCGACACCGTCGTCGTCGCCGGGCGAAAAAAATTTGGACGCGATTCCGTCGTCGTCGTGCGAAAACAAAAATTTGGACGCGATGCCGTCGTCGTCGTGTGAAAAAAAAGTTTGGACGCGATGCCGTCGTCGGCGACGCACGAAAAAATAATTTGTACGTGAAGCCGTTGTCTTCGACGTGCAAAAAAAAATTTGGACGACACGCCATCGTCGACGTGCGAAAAAAAATTTGGACGCAATGCCGTCGTCGTCGACGTGCGAAAAAATATTTGGACGCGATGCCGTCGTCGTCGAATTGCGAAAAAAATTTGAACGCGACACCGACGTCGTCGTGCAAAAAAAAATTTGGATGCGACGCCGTCGTCGTCGATGTGCGAAAAAAAATTTGGACGTGATGCCGTCGTCGTCGTCGTGTGAAAAAAAAATTTGGACGCGATGCTGTTGTCGTCGTGCGAAAAAAAAATTTGGACGCGATGCCGTCGAGTTCGACGTGCGGAAAAAAAAATTTGAACGCGATGCTGTCGTCGTCGACGTGCGAAAAAAAATTTGGACGCGATGCCGTCGTCGTCGAATTGCGAAAAAAAAATTTGGACGCGATGCCGTCGTTGTCGACGTACGAAAAAAATTTTGACGCGACACCAACGTCGTCGTGCAAAAAAAAATTTGGATGCGACGCTGTTGCTGTCGTGCGAAAAAAATTTTGACGCGATGCCGTCGTCGTCGTGCGAAGAAAAAATTTGGACGCGATGCTGTCGTCGTCGTGCGAAAAAAAATTTGGACGCGACACCGTCGTCGTCGCCGGGCGAAAAAAATTTGGACGCGATTCCGTCGTCGTCGTGCGAAAACAAAAATTTGGACGCGATGCCGTCGTCGTCGTGTGAAAAAAAAGTTTGGACGCGATGCCGTCGTCGGCGACGCACGAAAAAATAATTTGTACGTGAAGCCGTTGTCTTCGACGTGCAAAAAAAAATTTTGACGCGATGCCGTCGTCGTCGACGTGCAAAAAAAAAATTTGGACGCGACGCTGTCGCTGTCGTGCGAAAAAAAATTTGGTCGCGATGCCGTCGTCGTCGTCGTGCGAAAAAAAAACTTGGACGCAATGTTGTTGTCGTCGTGCGAAAAAATAATTTGGACGCGATGCCGTCGACTTCGACGTGCGGAAAAAAAAATTTGAACGCGATGCTGTCGTCGTCGACGTGCGAAAAAAAATTTGGATGCGATGCCGTCGTCGTCCAATTGCGAAAAAAAAATTTGGACGCGATGCCGTCGTCGTTGACGTACGAAAAAATTTGAACGCGACACCGACGTCGTCGTGCAAAAAAAAATTTGGATGCGACGCCGTCGCTGTCGTGGGAAAAAAAATTTGGAAGCGATGCTGTCGTCGTCGTCATGCGAAAAAATATTTATACGTGAAGCCATCGTCGTCTTCGTGCGAAAAAAAAATTCGGAGGCAATGCCGTCGTCTTCTTCCTGCGAAAAAAAATTTGGACGCGACACAGTCGTCGTCGTGTGGAAAAAAAATTTGGACGCAATGCCGTTCGTCGTCGTGCGAAGAAAAAATTTGGTCACGATGCCGTCGTCGTCACCGTGCGAAAAAAAATTTGGACGCGATGCCGTCGTCGTCGAATTGCGAAAAAAATTTGAACGCGACACCGACGTCGTCGTGCAAAAAAAAATTTGGATGCGACGCCGTCGTCGTCGATGTGCGAAAAAAAATTTGGACGCGACGCCGTCGTCGTCGTGCGAAAAAAAATTTGGACGTGATGCCGTCGTCGTCGTCGTGTGAAAAAAAAATTTGGACGCGATGCTGTTGTCGTCGTGCGAAAAAAAAATTTGGACGCGATGCCGTCGAGTTCGACGTGCGGAAAAAAAAATTTGAACGCGATGCCGTCGTCGTCGACGTGCGAAAAAAAATTTGGACGCGATGCCGTCGTCGTCGAATTGCGAAAAAAAAATTTGGACGCGATGCCGTTGTCGTCGACGTACGAAAAAAATTTTGACGCGACACCAACGTCGTCGTGCAAAAAAAAATTTGGATGCGACGCTGTTGCTGTCGTGCGAAAAAAATTTGGACGCGATGCCGTCGTCGTCGTGCGAAGAAAAAATTTAGACGCGATGCCGTCGTCGCCGGGCAAAAAAAAAATTTGGACGACACGATATCGTCGACGTGCGAAAAAAAATTTGGACGCGATGCCGTCTTCGTCGACGGGCGAAAAAAAAAATTTGGACGCGACGCCGTCCTCGTCGTGCAATAAAAAAAATTTGGACGCGACGCCGTCGTCGTCGATGTGCGAAAAAAAATTTGGACGCAATGCCGTCGTCGTCCAATTGCGAAAAAAAAATTTGGACGCGATGCCGTCGTCGTCGACGTACGAAAAAAATTTGGACGCGATGCCGTCGTCGTGAAAAAAAAAATTTGGATGCGACGCCGTCGATGTCGTGCGAAAAAAAATTTTGACGCGATGCCGTCGTCGTCGTGAGAAGAAAAAATTTGGACGCGATGCCGTCGTCGTCGTGCGAAAAAATATTTGGACGTGATGCCATCGTCGTTGCCGTGCGAAAAAAAAATTTGGACGCGATGCTGTTGTCGTCGTGCGAAAAAAAAATTTGGACGCGATGCCGTCGACTTCGACGTGCGGAAAAAAAAATTTGAACGCGATGCTGTAGTCGTCGAGGTGCGAAAAAAAATTTGGACGCGATGCCGTCGTCGTCCAATTGCGAAAAAAAAATTTGGACGCGATGCCGTCGTCGTTGACGTACGAAAAAATTTGAAAGCGACACCGACGTCGTCGTGCAAAAAAAAATTTGGATGCGACGCCGTCGCTGTCGTGGGAAAAAAAATTTGGAAGCGATGCTGTCGTCGTCGTCATGCGAAAAAATATTTATACGTGAAGCCATCGTCGTCTTCGTGTGAAAAAAAAATTCGGAGGCAATGCCGTCGTCTTCTTCCTGCGAAAAAAAATTTGAACGCGACACAGTCGTCGTCGTGTGGAAAAAAAATTTGGACGCGATGCCGTTCGTCGTCGTGCGAAGAAAAAATTTGGACGTGATGCCGTTGTCGTCACCGTGCGAAAAAAAAATTTGGACGACACGCCCTCGTCGTCATGCGAAAAAAAAATTTGGACGTGATGCCGTTGTCGTCACCGTGCGAAAAAAAAATTTGGACGACACGCCATCGTCGACGTGCGAAAAAAAATTTGGACGCAATGCCGTCGTCGTCGACGTGCGAAAAAATATTTGGACGCGATGCCGTCGTCGTCGAATTGCGAAAAAAATTTGAACGCGACACCGACGTCGTCGTGCAAAAAAAAATTTGGATGCGACGCCGTCGTCGTCGATGTGTGAAAAAAAATTTGGACGTGATGCCGTCGTCGTCGTCGTGTGAAAAAAAAATTTGGACGCGATGCTGTTGTCGTCGTGCGAAAAAAAAATTTGGACGCGATGCCGTCGAGTTCGACGTGCGGAAAAAAAAATTTGAACGCGATGCTGTCGTCGTCGACGTGCGAAAAAAAATTTGGACGCGATGCCGTCGTCGTCGAATTGCGAAAAAAAAATTTGGACGCGATGCCGTCGTTGTTGACGTACGAAAAAAATTTTGACGCGACACCAACGTCGTCGTGCAAAAAAAAATTTGGATGCGACGCTGTTGCTGTCGTGCGAAAAAAATTTTGACGCGATGCCGTCGTCGTCGTGCGAAGAAAAAATTTGGACGCGATGCTGTCGTCGTCGTGCGAAAAAAAATTTGGACGCGACACCGTCGTCGTCGCCGGGCGAAAAAAATTTGGACGCGATTCCGTCGTCGTCGTGCGAAAACAAAAATTTGGACGCGATGCCGTCGTCGTCGTGTGAAAAAAAAGTTTGGACGCGATGCCGTCGTCGGCGACGCACGAAAAAATAATTTGTACGTGAAGCCGTTGTCTTCGACGTGCAAAAAAAAATTTGGACGACACGCCATCGTCGACGTGCGAAAAAAAATTTGGACGCAATGCCGTCGTCGTCGACGTGCGAAAAAATATTTGGACGCGATGCCGTCGTCGTCGAATTGCGAAAAAAATTTGAACGCGACACCGACGTCGTCGTGCAAAAAAAAATTTGGATGCGACGCCGTCGTCGTCGATGTGCGAAAAAAAATTTGGACGTGATGCCGTCGTCGTCGTCGTGTGAAAAAAAAATTTGGACGCGATGCTGTTGTCGTCGTGCGAAAAAAAAATTTGGACGCGATGCCGTCGAGTTCGACGTGCGGAAAAAAAAATTTGAACGCGATGCTGTCGTCGTCGACGTGCGAAAAAAAATTTGGACGCGATGCCGTCGTCGTCGAATTGCGAAAAAAAAATTTGGACGCGATGCCGTCGTCGTCGACGTACGAAAAAAATTTTGACGCGACACCAACGTCGTCGTGCAAAAAAAAATTTGGATGCGACGCTGTTGCTGTCGTGCGAAAAAAATTTTGACGCGATGCCGTCGTCGTCGTGCGAAGAAAAAATTTGGACGCGATGCTGTCGTCGTCGTGCGAAAAAAAATTTGGACGCGACACCGTCGTCGTCGCCGGGCGAAAAAAATTTGGACGCGATTCCGTCGTCGTCGTGCGAAAACAAAAATTTGGACGCGATGCCGTCGTCGTCGTGTGAAAAAAAAGTTTGGACGCGATGCCGTCGTCGGCGACGCACGAAAAAATAATTTGTACGTGAAGCCGTTGTCTTCGACGTGCAAAAAAAAATTTTGACGCGATGCCGTCGTCGTCGACGTGCAAAAAAAAAATTTGGACGCGACGCTGTCGCTGTCGTGCGAAAAAAAATTTGGTCGCGATGCCGTCGTCGTCGTCGTGCGAAAAAAAAACTTGGACGCAATGTTGTTGTCGTCGTGCGAAAAAATAATTTGGACGCGATGCCGTCGACTTCGACGTGCGGAAAAAAAAATTTGAACGCGATGCTGTCGTCGTCGACGTGCGAAAAAAAATTTGGATGCGATGCCGTCGTCGTCCAATTGCGAAAAAAAAATTTGGACGCGATGCCGTCGTCGTTGACGTACGAAAAAATTTGAACGCGACACCGACGTCGTCGTGCAAAAAAAAATTTGGATGCGACGCCGTCGCTGTCGTGGGAAAAAAAATTTGGAAGCGATGCTGTCGTCGTCGTCATGCGAAAAAATATTTATACGTGAAGCCATCGTCGTCTTCGTGCGAAAAAAAAATTCGGAGGCAATGCCGTCGTCTTCTTCCTGCGAAAAAAAATTTGGACGCGACACAGTCGTCGTCGTGTGGAAAAAAAATTTGGACGCAATGCCGTTCGTCGTCGTGCGAAGAAAAAATTTGGTCACGATGCCGTCGTCGTCACCGTGCGAAAAAAAATTTGGACGACACGCCGTCGTCGACGTGCGAAAAAAAATTTGGACGCGATGCCGTAGTCGTCGTGCGAAGAAAAAATTTGGACGCGATGCCGTCGTCGTCGACGGGCGAAAAAAAAATTTGGACGCGACGCCGTCGTCGTCGTGCGAAAAAAAAAATTTGGACGCAACGCCATCGTCGTCGTGCGAAAAAAAAATTTGGACGCGATGCCGTTGTCGTCGTGCGAAAAAAAATTTGGACGCGATGCCGTCGAGTTCGACGTGCGGAAAAAAAAATTTGAACGCGATGCCGTCGTCGTCGTGTGAAAAAAAAATTTGGACGCGATGCCGTCACCATCGTGGGAAAAAAAATTTGGAAGCGATGCTTTCGTCGTCGTCATGCGAAAAAATATTTATACGCGAAGCCGTCGTCGTCTTCGTGCGAAAAAATAATTCGGAGGCGATGCCGTCGTCTTCTTCCTGCGAAAAAAAAATATAGACGCGACACAGTCGTCGACGGGCGAAAAAAAAATTTGGACGCGATGCCGTCGTCGTCGTGCGAAAAAGAATTTGGTCGTGATGCCGTCATCGTCGCCGGGCGAAAAAAAAATTTGGGCGACACGCCGTCGTCGACGTGCGAAAAAAAATTTGGACGCGATGCCGTAGTCGTCGTGCGAAGAAAAAATTTGGACGCGACGCCGTCGTCGTCGACGGGCGAAAAAAAAATTTGGACGCGATGCTGTCGTCGTCGTGAGAAGAAAAAATTTGGACGCGATGCCGTCGTCGTCGTGCGAAAAAATATTTGGATGCGACACCGTCGTCGTCGACGGACGAAAAAAATTTGGACGCGATTCCGTCGTCGTCGCCGGGCGAAAAAAAAATTTGGACGACACGATATCGTCGACGTGCGAAAAAAAATTTGGACGCGATGCCGTCTTCGTCGATGGGCGAAAAAAAAAATTTGGACGCGACGCCGTCTTCGTCGTGCAATAAAAAAAATTTGGACGCGACGCCGTCGTCGTCGATGTGCAAAAAAAAATTTGGACGTGATGCTGTCGTCGTCGTGCGAAAAAAAAATTTGGACGCGATGCTGTTGTCGTCGTGCGAAAAAAAAATTTGGACGCGATACCGTCGAATTCGACGTGCGGAAAATAAAATTTGAACGCGATGCCGTCGTCGTCGACGTGCGAAAAAAAATTTGGACGCGATGTCGTCGTCGTCCAATTGCGAAAAAAAAATTTGGACGCGATGCCGTCGTCGTCGACGTACGAAAAAAATTTGAACGCGTAACCGACGTCGTCGTGAAAAAAAAAAATTGGATGCGACGCCGTCGATGTCGTGCGACAAAAAATTTTGACGCGATGCCATCGTCGTCGATGGGCGAAAAAAAATTTGGACGCGATGCCGTCGTCGTTGTCATGCGAAAAAAATATTTGGACACGAAGCAGTCGTCATCGCTGCGCGAAAAAAAATTTGCACGCGACGCCGTCGTCGTCGACGTACGAAAAAAATTTGAACGCGTAACCGACGTCGTCGTGAAAAAAAAAAATTGGACGCGATGTCGTCGCCGTCGTGCGAAAAAATTTGGACGCGATGCCGTCGTCGGCGACGCACGAAAAAATAATTTGGACGCGAAGCCGTTGTCTTCGACGTGCAAAAAAAATTTGGCCGCGATGCCGTCGCCATCGTGCAAAAAGAAATTTGGAAGCGAAACCGTCGTCGTCGACGTGCGAAAAAAATTTGGACGCGATGCCGTCGTCGTCTACGGGCGAAAAAAATTTTGACGCGACACCGACGTCGTCGTGCCAAAAAAAATTTGGATGCGACGCTGTCGCTGTCGTGCGAAAAAAAATTTTGACGCAATGCCGTCGTCGTCGTGCGAAGAAAAAATTTGAACGCGATGCCGTCGTCGTCATGCGAAAAATATTTGGACGCGACACCGTCGTCGTCGTGCGAAAAAAAAATTTGGACGCGATGCCGTTGCCGTCGTGCGAAAAAAAGATTAGGACGCGATGCCGTTGTCGTCGTGCGAAAAAAAAATTTGGACGCGATGCCGTCGACTTCGACGTGCGGAAAAAAAAATTTGAACGCGATGCCGTCGTCGTCGTGCGAAGAAAAACTTTGGACGCGACGCCGTCGTCGTTGTGCGAAAAAAAAAATTTGGACGCGATGCCGTCGTCGTCGACGTGCGAAAAAAAAATTTGGATGCAACGCCATCGTCGTCGTGCGAAAAAAAAATTTGGACGCGATGCCGTTGCCGTCGTGCGAAAAAAAAGTTTGGACGCGATGCCGTTGTCGTCGTGCGAAAAAAAAATTTGGACGCGATGCCGTCGACTTCGACATGCGGGAAAAAAAATTTGAACGCGTTGCCGTCGTCGTCGACGTGCGAAAAAAAATTTGGACGCGATGCCGTTGCCGTCGTGCGAAAAAAAAGTTTGGACGCGATGCCATTGTCGTCGTGCGAAAAAATAATTTGGACACGAAGCCGTTGTCTTCGACGTGCAAAAAAAATTTGGCCGCGATGCCGTCGCCATCGTGCAAAAAGAAATTTGGAAGCGAAACCGTCGTCGTCATGAGAAAAAAAATTTTGACGCGACGCCGTCGTCGTCGACGTGCGAAAAAAATATTTGGATGCGATGCCATCGTCGTCGTCGTGGGAGAAAAAAATTGGACGCAAAGCCGTCGTCATCGTGAGAAAAAAAAAATTGGACGCGATGCCGTCGTCATCGATGTGCGAAAAAAAAAATGTGGACGCAATGTCGTCTTCGTGCGAAAAAAAAATTTGGATGCGATGCCGTCGTCGTCATCGTGCGAAAAAAAAATTTGGACGCGATGCCATCGTCGTCGTCGTGCGAAAAAAATTTGGACGCAATGCCGTCGTCGTCGTGCGAAACAAAAATTTGGACGCGATGCCGTCATCGTCGATATGCGAAAAAAAATTTGGACGCGAAGCCATCGTCGTTGTGTGAAAAAAAAATTTGGACGCGATGCCGTCACCATCGTGGGAAAAAAAATTTGGAAGCGATGCTGTCGTCGTCGTCATGCGAAAAAATATTTATACGCGAAGCCATCGTCGTCTTCGTGCGAAAAAAAAATTCGGAGGCGATGCCGTCGTCTTCTTCCTGCGAAAACAAAAATTTGGATGCGATGCCGTCGTCGTCGTGTGAAAAAAAAGTTTGGACGCGATGCCGTCGTCGGCGACACATGAAAAAATAATTTGGACGTGAAGCCGTTGTCTTCGACGTGCAAAAAAAAATTTGGACGCGATGCCGTCGTCGTCGTGCAAAAAAAAATTTGGACGCGATGCCGTCGTCGTCGACGTGCAAAAAAAAAATTTGGATGCGACGCCGTCGTCGTCGTGCAAAAAAAAAAATTTGGACGCGACGCCGTCGTCGTCGATGTGCGAAAAAAAAATTTGGATGCAACGCCATCGTCGTCATGCGAAAAAAAAATTTGGACGCGATGCTGTTGTCGTCGTGCGAAAAAAAAATTTGGACGCGATGCCGTCGACTTCGACGTGCGGAAAAAAAAATTTGAACGCGATGCTGTCGTCGTCGACGTGCGAAAAAAAATTTGGACGCGATGCCGTCGTCGTCGAATTGCGAAAAAAAAATTTGGACGCGATGCCGTCGTCGTCGACGTACGAAAAAAACTTTGACGTGACACCAACGTCGTCGTGCAAAAAAAAATTTGGATGCGACGCTGTTGCTGTCGTGTGAAAAAAATTTTGACGCGATGCCGTCATCGTCGTGCGAAGAAAAAATTTGGACGCGATTCCGTCGTCGTCGTGCGAAAACAAAAATTTGGACGCGATTCCGTCGTCGTTGTGCGAAAACAAAAATTTGGACGTGATGCCGTCGTCGTCGTGTGAAAAAAAAGTTTGGACGCGATGCCGTCGTCGGCGACGCACGAAAAAATAATTTGGACGTGAAGCCGTTGTCTTCGACGTGCAAAAAAAAATTTTGACGCGATGCCGTCGTCGTCGTGCGAAGAAAAAATTTGGACGCGATGCCGTCGTCGTCGTGCGAAAAAAAATTTGGACGCGATGCCGTCGTCGTCGACGTGCAAAAAAAAAATTTGGACGCGACGCTGTCGCTGTCGTGCGAAAAAAAATTTGGTCGCGATGCCGTCATCGTCGCCGGGCGAAAAAAAAATTTGGACGACACGATATCGTCGACGTGCGAAAAAAAATTTGGACGCGATGCCGTCTTCGTCGACGGGCGAAAAAAAAAATTTGGACGCGACGCCGTCCTCGTCGTGCAATAAAAAAAATTTGGACG
The DNA here is from genome assembly GCA_028020825.1 of Podargus strigoides. Taxonomy (NCBI): domain Eukaryota; kingdom Metazoa; phylum Chordata; class Aves; order Caprimulgiformes; family Podargidae; genus Podargus; species Podargus strigoides. Next base: position 180,588 of record CM051637.1, read on the forward strand.
CGACGCCGTCGTCGTCGATGTGCGAAAAAAAATTTGGACGCGATGCCGTCGTCGTCCAATTGCGAAAAAAAAATTTGGACGCGATGCCATCGTCGTCGACGTACGAAAAAAATTTGGACGCGATGCCGTCGTCGTGAAAAAAAAAATTTGGATGCGACGCCGTCGATGTCGTGCGAAAAAAAATTTTGACGCGATGCCGTCGTCGTCGTGAGAAGAAAAAATTTGGACGCGATGCCGTCGTCGTCGTGCGAAAAAGTATTTGGACGTGATGCCATCGTCGTTGTCGTGCGAAAAAAAAATTTGGACGCGATGCTGTTGTCGTCGTGCGAAAAAAAAATTTGGACGCGATGCCGTCGACTTCGACGTGCGGAAAAAAAAATTTGAACGCGATGCTGTAGTCGTCGAGGTGCGAAAAAAAATTTGGACGCGATGCCGTCGTCGTCCAATTGCGAAAAAAAAATTTGGACGCGATGCCGTCGTCGTTGACGTACGAAAAAATTTGAACGCGACACCGACGTCGTCGTGCAAAAAAAAATTTGGATGCGACGCCGTCGCTGTCGTGGGAAAAAAAATTTGGAAGCGATGCTGTCGTCGTCGTCATGCGAAAAAATATTTATACGTGAAGCCATCGTCGTCTTCGTGCGAAAAAAAAATTCGGAGGCAATGCCGTCGTCTTCTTCCTGCGAAAAAAAATTTGGACGTGACACAGTCGTCGTCGTGTGGAAAAAAAATTTGGACGCAATGCCGTTCGTCGTCGTGCGAAGAAAAAATTTGGTCACGATGCCGTCGTCGTCACCGTGCGAAAAAAAATTTGGACGACACGCCGTCGTCGACGTGCGAAAAAAAATTTGGACGCGATGCCGTAGTCGTCGTGCGAAGAAAAAATTTGGACGCGATGCCGTCGTCGTCGACGGGCGAAAAAAAAATTTGGACGCGACGCCGTCGTCGTCGTGCGAAAAAAAAAATTTGGACGCAACGCCATCGTCGTCGTGCGAAAAAAAAATTTGGACGCGATGCCGTTGTCGTCGTGCGAAAAAAAATTTGGACGCGATGCCGTCGAGTTCGACGTGCGGAAAAAAAAATTTGAACGCGATGCCGTCGTCGTCGTGTGAAAAAAAAATTTGGACGCGATGCCGTCACCATCGTGGGAAAAAAAATTTGGAAGCGATGCTTTCGTCGTCGTCATGCGAAAAAATATTTATACGCGAAGCCGTCGTCGTCTTCGTGCGAAAAAATAATTCGGAGGCGATGCCGTCGTCTTCTTCCTGCGAAAAAAAAATATAGACGCGACACAGTCGTCGACGGGCGAAAAAAAAATTTGGACGCGATGCTGTTGTCGTCGTGCGAAAAAAAAATTTGGACGCGATACCGTCGACTTCGACGTGCGGAAAATAAAATTTGAACGCGATGCCGTCGTCGTCGACGTGCGAAAAAAAATTTGGACGCGATGTCGTCGTCGTCCAATTGCGAAAAAAAAATTTGGACGCGATGCCGTCATCGTCGACGTACGAAAAAAATTTGAACGCGTAACCGACGTCGTCGTGAAAAAAAAAAATTGGATGCGACGCCGTCGATGTCGTGCGACAAAAAATTTTGACGCGATGCCATCGTCGTCGATGGGCGAAAAAAAATTTGGACGCGATGCCGTCGTCGTTGTCATGCGAAAAAAATATTTGGACACGAAGCAGTCGTCATCGGTGCGCGAAAAAAAATTTGCACGTGACGCCGTCGTCGTCGATGTGCAAAAAAAAATATTTGGACGCGATGTCGTCGCCGTCGTGCGAAAAAATTTGGACGCGATGCCGTCGGCGGCGACGCACGAAAAAATAATTTGGACGCGAAGCCGTTGTCTTCGACGTGCAAAAAAAATTTGGCCGCGATGCCGTCGCCATCGTGCAAAAAGAAATTTGGAAGCGAAACCGTCGTCGTCGACGTGCGAAAAAAATTTGGACGCGATGCCGTCGTCGTCTACGGGCGAAAAAAATTTTGACGCGACACCGACGTCGTCGTGCCAAAAAAAATTTGGATGCGACGCTGTCGCTGTCGTGCGAAAAAAAATTTTGACGCAATGCCGTCGTCGTCGTGCGAAGAAAAAATTTGAACGCGATGCCGTCGTCGTCATGCGAAAAATATTTGGACGCGACACCGTCGTCGTCGTGCGAAAAAAAAATTTGGACGCGATGCCGTTGCCGTCGTGCGAAAAAAAGATTTGGACGCGATGCCGTTGTCGTCGTGCGAAAAAAAAATTTGGACGCGATGCCGTCGACTTCGACGTGCGGAAAAAAAAATTTGAACGCGATGCCGTCGTCGTCGTGCGAAGAAAAACTTTGGACGCGACGCCGTCGTCGTTGTGCGAAAAAAAAAATTTGGACGCGATGCCGTCGTCGTCGACGTGCGAAAAAAAAATTTGGATGCAACGCCGTCGTCGTCGTGCGAAAAAAAAATTTGGACGCGATGCCGTTGCCGTCGTGCGAAAAAAAAGTTTGGACGCGATGCCGTTGTCGTCGTGCGAAAAAAAAATTTGGACGCGATGCCGTCGACTTCGACATGCGGGAAAAAAAATTTGAACGCGTTGCCGTCGTCGTCGACGTGCGAAAAAAAATTTGGACGCGATGCCGTTGCCGTCGTGCGAAAAAAAAGTTTGGACGCGATGCCATTGTCGTCGTGCGAAAAAATAATTTGGACGCGAAGCCGTTGTCTTCGACGTGCAAAAAAAATTTGGCCGCGATGCCGTCGCCATCGTGCAAAAAGAAATTTGGAAGCGAAACCGTCGTCGTCATGAGAAAAAAAATTTGAACGCGACGCCGTCGTCGTCGACGTGCGAAAAAAATATTTGGATGCGATGCCATCGTCGTCGTCGTGGGAGAAAAAAATTGGACGCAAAGCCGTCGTCATCGTGAGAAAAAAAAAATTGGACGCGATGCCGTCGTCATCGATGTGCGAAAAAAAAAATGTGGACGCGATGTCGTCTTCGTGCGAAAAAAAAATTTGGATGCGATGCCGTCGTCGTCATCGTGCGAAAAAAAAATTTGGACGCGATGCCATCGTCGTCGTCGTGCGAAAAAAATTTGGACGCAATGCCGTCGTCGTCGTGCGAAACAAAAATTTGGACGCGATGCCGTCATCGTCGATATGCGAAAAAAAATTTGGACGCGAAGCCATCGTCGTTGTGTGAAAAAAAAATTTGGACGCGATGCCGTCACCATCGTGGGAAAAAAAATTTGGAAGCGATGCTGTCGTCGTCGTCATGCGAAAAAATATTTATACGCGAAGCCATCGTCGACTTCGTGCGAAAAAAAAATTCGGAGGCGATGCCGTCGTCTTCTTCCTGCGAAAACAAAAATTTGGATGCGATGCCGTCGTCGTCGTGTGAAAAAAAAGTTTGGACGCGATGCCGTCGTCGGCGACACATGAAAAAATAATTTGGACGTGAAGCCGTTGTCTTCGACGTGCAAAAAAAAAATTTTGACGCGATGCCGTCGTCGTTGTGCGAAGAAAAAATTTGGATGCGATGCCGTCGTCGTCGTGCAAAAAAAAATTTGGACGCGATGCCGTCGTCGTCGACGTGCAAAAAAAAAATTTGGATGCGACGCCGTCGTCGTCGTGCAAAAAAAAAATTTGGACGCGATGCTGTTGTCGTCGTGCGAAAAAAAATTTGGACGCGATGCCGTCGTCGTCGACGTATGAAAAAAATTTGAACGCGTCACCGACATCGTCGTGTAAAAAAAAATTTGGATGCGACGCCGTCGATGTCGTGCGAAAATAAATTTTGACGCGATGCCGTCGTCGTCGTGAGAAGAAAAAATTTGGACGCGATGCCGTCGTCGTCGTGCGAAAAAATATTTGGATGCGACACCGTCGTCGTCGACGGACGAAAAAAATTTGGACGCGATTCCGTCGTCGTCGTGCGAAAAAAAAATTGGACGCGATGCCGTCGTCGGCGACACATGAAAAAATAATTTGGAGGTGAAGCCGTTGTCTTCGACGTGCAAAAAAAAATTTGGACGCGATGCCATCGTCGTCGTCGTGGGAGAAAAAAATTGGACGCAAAGCCGTCGTCATCGTGAGAAAAAAAAAATTGGACGCGATGCCGTCGTCGTCGACGTGCGAAAAAAAAATTTGGACTCGAAGCCGTCGTCGTTGTGCGAAAAAAAATTTGGACGCGAAGCCGTCGTCTTCGTGAGAAAAAAAAAATTGGACGCGACGCCGTCGTCATCGACGTGCGAAAAAAAAAATTTGGACGCGATGTCGTCTTCGTGCGAAAAAAAAATTTGGATGCGATGCCGTCGTCGTCATCGTGCGAAAAAAAATTTGGACGCGATGCCGTCGTCGTCGTGCGAAACAAAAATTTGGACGCGATGCCGTTGTCGTCGATATGCGAAAAAAAATTTGGACGCGAAGCCGTCGTCATCGTGTGAAAAAAAAATTTGGACGCGATGCCGTCACCATCGTGGGAAAAAAAATTTGGAATCGATGCTGTCGTCGTCGTCATGCGAAAAAATATTTATACGCGAAGCCGTCGTCGTCTTCGTGCGAAAAAATAATTCGGAGGCGATGCCGTCGTCTTCTTCCTGCGAAAAAAAAATTTAGACGCGACACAGTCGTCGACGGGCGAAAAAAAAATTTGGACGCGATGCCGTCGTCGTCGTGCGAAAAAAAATTTGGTCGTGATGCCGTAGTCGTCGTGCGAAGAAAAAATTTCGACGCGATGCTGTCGTCGTCGTGCGAAAAAAAAATTTGGACGCGATGCTGTTGTCGTCGTGCGAAAAAAAAATTTGGACGCGATACCGTCGACTTCGACGTGCGGAAAATAAAATTTGAACGCGATGCCGTCGTCGTCGACGTGAGAAAAAAAATTTGGACGCGATGTCGTCGTCGTCCAATTGCGAAAAAAAAATTTGGACGCGATGCCGTCGTCGTCGACGTATGAAAAAAATTTGAACGCGTCACCGACGTCGTCGTGAAAAAAAAAATTTGGATGCGACGCCGTCGATGTCGTGCGAAAAAAAATTTTGACGTGATGCCGTCGTCGTCGTGAGAAGAAAAAATTTGGACGCGATGCCGTCGTCGTCGTGCGAAAAAATATTTGGATGCGACACCGTCGTCGTCGACGGGCGAAAAAAAAAATTTGGACGCGACGCCGTCGTCGTCGTGCAATAAAAAAAATTTGGACGCGACGCCGTCGTCATCGATGTGCGAAAAAAAATTTGGACGTGATGCTGTCGTCGTCGTGCGAAAAAAAAATTTGGACGCGATGCTGTTGTCGTCGTGCGAAAAAAAAATTTGGACGCGATACCGTCGACTTCGACGTGCGGAAAATAAAATTTGAACGCGATGCCGTCGTCGTCGATGTGCGAAAAAAAATTTGGACGCGATGTCGTCGTCGTCCAATTGCGAAAAAAAAATTTGGACGCGATGCCGTCGTCGTCGACGTACGAAAAAAATTTGAACGCGTCACCGACGTCGTCGTGAAAAAAAAAATTTGGATGCGACGCCGTCGATGTCGTGCGAAAAAAAATTTTGACGCGATGCCGTCGTCGTCGTGAGAAGAAAAAATTTGGACGCGATGCCGTCGTCGTCGTGCGAAAACAAAAATTTGGACGCGATGCCGTCGTCGTCGTGTGAAAAAAAAGTTTGGACGCGATGCCGTCATCGGCGACGCACGAAAAAATAATTTGGAGGTGAAGCCGTTGTCTTCGACGTGCAAAAAAAAATTTGGACGCGATGCCATCGTCGTCGTCGTGGGAGAAAAAAATTGGACGCAAATCCGTCGTCATCGTGAGAAAAAAAAATTTGGACGCGATGCCGTCGTCGTCGACGTGCGAAAAAAAAATTTGGACTCGAAGCCGTCGTCGTTGTGCAAAAAAAATTTGGACGCGAAGCCGTCGTCTTCGTGAGAAAAAAAAAATTGGACGCGACGCCGTCGTCGTCGACGTGCGAAAAAAAAAATTTGGACGCGATGTCGTCTTCGTGCGAAAAAAAAATTTGGATGCGATGCCGTCGTCGTCATCGTGCGAAAAAAAATTTGGACGCGATGCCGTCGTCGTCGTGCGAAACAAAAATTTGGACGCGATGCCGTCATAGTCGATATGCGAAAAAAAAATTTGAACGCGACACCGACGTCGTCGTGCAAAAAAAAATTTGGATGCGACGCCGTCGCTGTCGTGGGAAAAAAAATTTGGAAGCGATGCTGTCGTCGTCGTCATGCGAAAAAATATTTATACGCGAAGCCATCGTCGTCTTCGTGTGAAAAAAAAATTCGGAGGCGATGCCGTCGTCTTCTTCCTGCGAAAAAAAATTTGGACGCTACACAGTCGTCGTCGTGTGGAAAAAAAATTTGGACGCGATGCCGTTCGTCGTCGTGCGAAGAAAAATTTGGTCGTGATGCCGTCATCGTCGCCGGGCGAAAAAAAAATTTGGGCGACACGCCGTCGTCGACGTGCGAAAAAAAATTTGGACGCGATGCCGTAGTCGTCGTGCGAAGAAAAAATTTGGACGCGATGCCGTCGTCGTCGACGGGCGAAAAAAAAATTTGGACGCGACGCCGTCGTCGTCGTGTGAAAAAAATAAATTTGGATGCAACGCCATCGTCGTCGTGCGAAAAAAAAATTTGGACGCGATGCCGTCGTCGTTGTGCGAAGAAAAAATTTGGACGCGATGCCGTCGTCGTCGACGGGCGAAAAAAAAATTTGGACGCGACGCCGTCGTCGTCGTGTGAAAAAAATAAATTTGGATGCAACGCCATCGTCGTCGTGTGAAAAAAAAATTTGGACGCGATGCCGTCGTCGTCGTGCGAAGAAAAACTTTGGACGCGACGCCGTCGTCGTTGTGCGAAAAAAAAAATTTGGACGCGATGCCGTCGTCGTCGACGTGCGAAAAAAAAATTTGGACGCAACGCCGTCGTCGTCGTGCAAAAAAAAAATTTGGACGCGATGCCGTTGCCGTCGTGCGAAAAAAAAGTTTGGACGCGATGCCGTTGTCGTCGTGCGAAAAAAAAATTTGGACGCGATGCCGTCGACTTCGACATGCGGGAAAAAAATTTGAACGCGTTGCCGTCGTCGTCGACGTGCGAAAAAAAATTTGGATGCGATGCCGTCGTCGTCGACGTGCGAAAAAAATTTGAACGCGACACCGACGTCGTTGTGCAAATAAAAATTTGGATGCGACGCCGTCGCTGTCATGGGAAAAAAAATTTTGACGCGATGCCGTCGTCGTCGTGCGAAGAAAAAATTTGGACGCGATGCCGTCGTCGTCGTGCGAAAAAAAACTTGGACGCGATGCCGTCATCGTCACCGGGCGAAAAAAAAACTTTGGACGCGACGCCGTCGTCGTCGTGCAAAAAAAAAAATTTGGACGCGATGCCGTCGTCGTCGATGTGCGAAAAAAAAATTTGGACGCAACGCCGTCGTCGTCGACGTGCAAAAAATATTTGGACGCGACGCTGTCGTCGTCGACGTGCAAAAAAAATTTGGACACGATGCCGTCGCTGTCGTGCGAAAAAAAATTTGGACGCGACGCCGTCGTCGTCGACGTGCGAAAAAAAATTTGGACGCGATGCCATCGCCGTCGTGCGAAAAAAAATATTTGGACGCGATGCCGTTGTTGTCGCCGTGCTAAAAAAATTTGGACGTGAAGCCGTCGTCGTCGTGCGCAAAAAAAATTTGGACGCGATGCCGTCGTTGTCGCCGTGCGAAAAAAAATTTGGACGCGACGCCGTCGTTGTCGCCATGCGAAAAAAAAATTTGGACGCGACGCCAACGTCGTCGTGGTGCGGAAAAAAATTTGGACGCGACGCCGTCGTCCTCGAAGTGCGAAAATAAATCTGGACGCAATGCCATCACCGTCGTGCGAAAAAAATATTTGGACGCGATGCCGTTGTTGTCGCCGTGCGAAAAAAAAATTTGGACGCGACGCCGTTGCTGTCGCTGTGCGAAAAAAAAATTTGGACGTGATGCCGTTGTCGTCGACGTGTGGAAAAAATAATTTGGACGCGATGCCGTCGTCGTCGACCTGCGAAAAAAAATTTGGACGCGATGCCGTCGTTGTCGTGCGAAAAAAAATTTGGACGCGACGCCGTCGTCTTCGTGCAAAAAAAATTGGGACGCGATGCCGTCGTCGTCGTGCGAAAAAAAATTTGGACGCGATGCCGTCGTCTTCGACGTGCGGAAAAAAAATTTGGACGCGATACCATCGCCGTCGTGCGAAAAAAAATTTGGACGCCATGCCGTCTTCGTCGTGCGAAAAAAAATTTGGACGCGACGCAGTCGTTGTCTTTCGGAAAAAAAATTTGGATGCGAAGTCGTCTTTGTCGACGTGCGAAAAAAAATTTGGACGCGACGCCGTCGTCGTCAACGTGCAAAAAATATTTGGACGCGACGCTGTCGTCGTCGACGTGCGAAAAAAAATTTGGACGCGACGCCGTCGTCGTCGACGTGCAAAAAATATTTGGACGCGACGCTGTCGTCGTCGACGTGCAAAAAAAATTTGGACACGATGCCGTCGCTGTCGTGCGAAAAAAAAGTTTCGACGCGAAGCCATTGTCGTCGTGCGAAAAAAAAATTTGGACGCGACGCCGTCGTCGTCGACGTGCGAAAAAAAGTTTCGACGCGATGCCGTCACCCTCGTGCGAAAAAAAAATTTGGAGGCGATGCCGTAGTCGTGCGAAAAAAAAAATTTGGACGCGACGCCGTCGTCGTGCGAAAAAAAATTTGGACACGAAGCCGTCGTCGTCGTCGTGCGAAAAAAAAATTTGGACGCGACGCCGTCGTCGTCGACGTGCGAAAAAAAATTTGGACGCGATGCCGTCGCCGTCGTGCGAAAAAAAATATTTGGACGCGATGCCGTTGTTGTCGCCGTGCTAAAAAAATTTGGACGTGAAGCCGTCGTCGTCGTGCGCAAAAAAAATTTGGACGCGATGCCGTCGTTGTCGCCGTGCGAAAAAAAATTTGGACGCGACGCCGTCGTTGTCGCCGTGCGAAAAAAAAATTTGGATGCGACGCCGTCGTCGTCAACGTGCGAAAAAAAATTTGGACGCGATGCCGTCGCTGTCGTGCGAAAAAAAAATTTCGACGCGAAGCCATTGTCGTCGTGCGAAAAAAAATTTGGACGCGACGCCGTCGTCGTCAACGTGCGAAAAAAATTTGGACGCGATGCTGTCGTCGTCGTGCGAAAAAAAAAATTTGGAGGCGATGCCGTCGTCGCCTTCCTGTGAAAAAAAAATTTGGATGCGACGCCGTCGTCGTCAACGTGCGAAAAAAAATTTGGACGCGATGCCGTCGCTGTCGTGCGAAAAAAAAATTTCGACGCGAAGCCATTGTCGTCGTGCGAAAAAAAATTTGGACGCGCCGCCGTCGTCGTCAACGTGCGAAAAAAATGTGGACGCGATGCTGTCGTCGTCGTGCGAAAAAAAAAATTTGGAGGCGATGCCGTCGTCGCCTTCCTGTGAAAAAAAAATTTGGATGTGAAGTCGTCTTTGTCGACGTGCGAAAAAAAATTTGGACGCGATGCCATCGCCGTCGTGCGAAAAAAATAGTTGGACGCGAAGCCGTTGTTGTCGCCGTGCTAAAAAAATTTGGACGTGAAGCCGTCGTCGTCGTGCGCAAAAAAAATTTGGACTCGATGCCGTCGTCGCTGTGCGAAAAAAAATTTGGACGCGACGCCGTCGTTGTCGCCGTGCGAAAAAAAAATTTGGACGCGATGCCGTCGTCGTCAACGTGCGAAAAAAAATTTGGACGCGATGCCATCGCCGTCGTGCGAAAAAAAATATTTGGACGCGATGCCGTTGTTGTCGCCGTGCTAAAAAAATTTGGACGTGAAGCCGTCGTCAACGTGCGCAAAAAAAATTTGGACGCGATGCCGTCGTTGTCGCCGTGCGAAAAAAAATTTGGACGCGACGCCGTCGTTGTCGAAGTGCGAAAAAAAAATTTGGACGCGATGCCGTCGTCGTCAACGTGCGAAAAAAAATTTGGACGCGATGCCGTCGTTGTCGTGCGAAAAAAAATTTGGACGCGACGCCGTCGTCTTCGTGCGAAAAAAATTGGGACGCGATGGCGTCACTGATGTGCGAAAAAAAAATTTCGACGCCATGCCGTTGTTGTCGCCGTGCGAAAAAAAATTTAGACGCGACGCCGTTGTTGTCACCGTGCGAAAAAAAAATTTGGACGCAATGCCGTTGTCGTCGACGTGTGGAAAAAATAATTTGGAAGCGATGCCGTCGTCGTCGACCTGCGAAAAAAAATTTGGACGCGATGCCATCGTTGTCGTGCGAAAAAAAATTTGGACGCGAAGCCGTCGTCTTCGTGCAAAAAAAATTGGGACGCGATGGCGTCGCTGACGTGCGAAAAAAAAATTTCGACGCGAAGCCATTGTCGTCGTGCGAAAAAAAATTTGGACGCGACGCCGTCGTCGTCGACGTGCGAAATAAATTTGGACGCGATGCTGTCGTCGTCGTGCGAAAAAAAAAATTTGGAGGCGATGCCGTCGTCGTCGACATGCGAAAAAAAAATTGGGACGCGACGCCGTCGTTGTTGCCGTGCGAAAAAAAAATTTGGATGCGATGCCGTCGTCGTCAACGTGCGAAAAAAAATTTGGACGCGATGCCGTCGCTGTCGTGCGAAAAAAAAATTTCGACGCGAAGCCATTGTCGTCGTGCGAAAAAAAATTTGGACGCGACGCCGTCGTCGTCGACGTGCGAAATAAATTTGGACGCGATGCTGTCGTCGTCGTGCGAAAAAAAAAATTTGGAGGCGATGCCGTCGTCGCCTTCCTGTGAAAAAAAAATTTGGATGTGAAGTCGTCTTTGTCGACGTGCGAAAAAAAATTTGGACGCGATGCCATCGCCGTCGTGCGAAAAAAATATTTGGACGCGAAGCCGTTGTTGTCGCCGTGCTAAAAAAATTTGGACGTGAAGCCGTCGTCGTCGTGCGCAAAAAAAATTTGGACGCGATGCCGTCGTCGTCGTGCGAAAAAAAATTTGGACGCGATGCCGTCGTCTTCGACGTGCGGAAAAAAAAATTTGGACGCGATGCCATCGCCGTCGTGCGAAAAAAAATTTGGACGCCATGCCGTCTTCGTCGTGCGAAAAAAAATTTGGACGCGACGCAGTCGTTGTCTTTCGGAAAAAAAATTTGGACACCGTGCCGTCGCCGTCGACGTGCGAAAAAAAAACTTTGGAGGCGATGCCGTCGTCGCCTTCCTGTGAAAAAAAAATTTGGATGCGAAGTCGTCTTTGTCGACGTGCGAAAAAAAATTTGGACGCGACGCTGTCATCGTCGACGTGCAAAAAATATTTGGACGCGACGCTGTCGTCGTCGACGTGCAAAAAAAATTTGGACACGATGCCGTCGCTGTCGTGCGAAAAAAAATTTGGACGCGACGCCGTCGTCGTCGACGTGCGAAAAAAAATTTGGACGCGATGCCATCGCCGTCGTGTGAAAAAAAATATTTGGACGCGATGCCGTTGTTGTCGCCGTGCTAAAAAAATTTGGACGTGAAGCCGTCGTCGTCGTGCGCAAAAAAAATGGACGCTATGCCGTCGTTGTCGCCGTGCGAAAAAAAATTTGGACGCGACGCCGTCGTCGCCATGCGAAAAAAAAATTTGGACGCGATGCCGTTGTCGTCGACGTGTGGAAAAAATAATTTGGACGCGATGCCGTCGTCGTCGACCTGAAAAAAAAAATTTGGACACGATGCCGTCGTTGCCGTGCGAAAAAAAATTTGGACGCGACGCCGTCGTCTTCGTGCAAAAAAAATTGGGACGCGATGCCGTCGTCGTCGTGCGAAAAAAAATTTGGACGCGATGCCGTCGTCTTCGACGTGCGGAAAAAAAATTTGGACGCGATGCCATCGCCGTCGTGCGAAACAAAATTTGGACGCCATGCCGTCTTCGTCGTGCGAAAAAAAATTTGGACGCGACGCAGTCGTTGTCTTTCGGAAAAAAAATTTGGACACCGTGCCGTCGCCGTCGACGTGCGAAAAAAAAACTTTGGAGGCGATGCCGTCGTCGCCTTCCTGTGAAAAAAAAATTTGGATGCGAAGTCGTCTTTGTCGACGTGCGAAAAAAAAATTTGGACGCGACGCCGTCGTTGTCGAAGTGCGAAAATAAATCTGGAAGCGATGCCGTCGTCGTCGACGTGCGAAAAAATAATTTGGACGCGATGCCGTCGTCGTCGACCTGCGAAAAAAAATTTGGACGCGATGCCGTCGTTGTCGTGCGAAAAAAAATTTGGACGCTATGCCGTCGTCTTCGACGTGCGGAAAAAAAAATTTGGACGCGATGCCATCGCCGTCGTGCGAAAAAAAATTTGGACGCCATGCCGTCTTCGTCGTGCGAAAAAAAATTTGGACGCGACGCAGTCGTTGTCGTGCGGAAAAAAAATTTGGACACCGTGCCGTCGCCGTCGACGTGCGAAAAAAAAAATTTGGAGGCGATGCCGTCGTCGCCTTCCTGTAAAAAAAAAATTTGGATGCGAAGTCGTCTTTGTCGACGTGCGAAAAAAAATTTGGACGCGACGCCGTCATCGTCGACGTGCAAAAAATATTTGGACGTGACGCTGTCGTCGTCGACGTGCAAAAAAATTTGGACACGATGCTGTCGCTGTCGTGCGAAAAAAAAATTTCGACGCGAAGCCATTGTCGTCGTGCGAAAAAAAAATTTGGACGCGACGCCGTAGTCGTGCGAAAAAAAAAATTTGGACGCGACGCCGTCGTCGTGCGAAAAAAAATTTGGACACGAAGCCGTCGTCGTCATCGTGCGAAAAAGAAATTTGGACGCGACGCCGTCGTTGTCGCCATGCGAAAAAAAAATTTGGACGCGACGCCGTCGTCGTCGACGTGCGAAAAGAAGTTTCGACGCGATGCCGTCACCCTCGTGCGAAAAAAAAATTTGGACGCAAAGCCGTAGTCGTGCGAAAAAAAAAATTTGGACGCGACGCCGTCGTCGTGCGAAAAAAAATTTGGACACGAAGCCGTCGTCGTCGTCGTGCGAAAAAAAAATTTGGACGCGACGCCGTCGTTGTCGAAGTGCGAAAATAAATCTGGACGCGATGCCGTCGTCGTCGACGTGCAAAAAAAAATTTGGATGCGATGCCGTCGTCGTCGTCGTGCGAAAAAAAATTTGGACGCGACGCCGTCATCGTCGACGTGCGAAAAAAAATTTGGACGCGATGCCGTCGCGGTCGTGCGAAAAAAAATATTTGGACGCGATGCCGTTGTTGTCGCCATGCTAAAAAAATTTGGACGTGAAGCCGTCGTCGTCGTGCGCAAAAAAAATTTGGACGCGATGCCGTCGTTGTCGCCGTGCGAAAAAAAATTTGGACGCGACGCCGTCGTTGTCGCCGTGCGAAAAAAAAATTTGGACGCGATGCCGTTGTCGTCGACGTGTGGATAAAATAATTTGGACGCGATGCCGTCGTCGTCGACCTGCGAAAAAAAATTTGGACGCGATGCCGTCGTTGTCGTACGAAAAAATATTTGGACGCGAAGCCGTCGTCTTCGTGCAAAAAAAATTGGGACGCGATGGCGTCGCTGACGTGCGAAAAAAAAATTTGGACGCGACGCCGTCGTCGTCGACGTGCGAAAAAAAATTTGGACGCGATGCCGTCGCTGTCGTGCGTAAAAAAAATTTCGACGCGAAGCCATTGTCGTCGTGCGAAAAAAAATTTGGACGCGACGCCGTCTTCGTCGACGTGCGAATAAAATTTGGACGCCATGCTGTCGTCGTCGTGCGAAAAAAAAAAATTTGGAGGCGATGCCGTCGTCGCCTTCCTGTGAAAAAAAAATTTGGATGTGAAGTCGTCTTTGTCGACGTGCGAAAAAAAATTTGGACGCGATGCCATCGCCGTCGTGCGAAAAAAATATTTGGACGCGAAGCCGTTGTTGTCGCCGTGCTAAAAAAATTTGGACGTGAAGCCGTCGTCGTCGTGCGCAAAAAAAATTTGGACGCGATGCCGTCGTCGTCGTGTGAAAAAAAATTTGGACGCGATGCCGTCGTCTTCGACGTGCGGAAAAAAATATTTGGACGCGATGCAGTCGTTGTCTTTCGGAAAAAAAATTTGGACACCGTGCCGTCGCCGTCGACGTGCGAAAAGAAAACTTTGGAGGCGATGCCGTCGTCGCCTTCCTGTGAAAAAAAAATTTGGATGCGAAGTCGTCTTTGTCGACGTGCGAAAAAAAATTTGGACGCGACGCCGTCGTCGTCGACGTGCAAAAAATATTTGGACGCGACGCTGTCGTCGTCGACGTGCAAAAAAAATTTGGACACGATGCCGTCGCTGTCGTGCGAAAAAAAATATTTGGACGCGATGCCGTTGTTGTCGCCGTGCTAAAAAAATCTGGACGTGAAGCCGTCGTCGTCGTGCGCAAAAAAAATTTGGATGCGAAGTCGTCTTTGTCGACGTGCGAAAAAAAATTTGGACGCGACGCCGTCGTCGTCGATGTGCAAAAAATATTTGGACGCGACGCTGTCGTCGTCGACGTGCAAAAAAAATTTGGACACGATGCCGTCGTTGTCGAAGTGCGAAAATAAATCTGGAAGCGATGCCGTCGTCGTCGACGTGCAAAAAAAAATTTGGATGCGATGCCGTCGTCGTCGTCGTGCGAAAAAAAATTTGGACGCGACGCCGTCGTCGTCGACGTGCGAAAAATAATTTGGACGCGATGCTGTCGCCGTCGTGCGAAAAAAAATATTTGGACGCGATGCCGTTGTTGTCGCCGTGCTAAAAAAATTTGGACGTGAAGCCGTCGTCGTCGTGCGCAAAAAAAATTTGGACGCGATGCCGTCGTTGTCGCCGTGCGAAAAAAAATTTGGACGCGACGCCGTCGTCGTCGACCTGCGAAAAAAAATTTGGACGCGATGCCGTCGTTGTCGTGCGAAAAAAAATTTGGACACGACGCCGTCGTCTTCGTGCGAAAAAAATTGGGACGCGATGGCGTCACTGACGTGCGAAAAAAAAATTTGGACGCGATGCCGTTGTTGTCGCCGTGCGAAAAAAAAATTTGGACGCGACGCCGTTGTTGTCACCGTGCGAAAAAAAAATTTGGACGCGATGCCGTTGTCGTCGACGTGTGGAAAAAATAATTTGGACGCGATGCCGTCGTCGTCGACCTGCGAAAAAAAATTTGGACGCGATGCCGTCGTTGTCGTGCGAAAAAAAATTTGGACGCTATGCCGTCGTCTTCGACGTGCGGAAAAAAAAATTTGGACGCGATGCCATCGCCGTCGTGCGAAAAAAAATTTGGACGCCATGCCGTCTTCGTCGTGCGAAAAAAAATTTGGACGCGACGCCGTCATTGTCGTGCGGAAAAAAAATTTGGACACCGTGCCGTCGCCGTCGACGTGCGAAAAAAAAAATTTGGAGGCGATGCCGTCGTCGCCTTCCTGTGAAAAAAAAATTTGGATGCGAAGTCGTCTTTGTCGACGTGCGAAAAAAAATTTGGACGCGACGCCGTCGTCGTCGACGTGCAAAAAATATTTGGACGCGACGCTGTCCTCGTCGACGTGCAAAAAAATTTGGACACGATGCTGTCGCTGTCATGCGAAAAAAAAATTTCCACGCGAAGCCATTGTCGTCGTGCGAAAAAAATATTTGGACGCGACGCCGTAGTCGTGCGTAAAAAAAAATCTGGACGCGACGACGTCGTCGTGCGAAAAAAAATTTGGACACGAAGCCGTCGTCGTCGTCGTGCGAAAAAAAAATTTGGACGCGACGCCGTCGTCCTCGAAGTGCGAAAAATATTTGGACGCGACGCTGTCGTCGTCGACGTGCAAAAAATATTTGGACGCGACGCTGTTGTCGTCGACGTGGAAAAAAAATTTGGACACGATACCGTCGCTGTCGTGCGAAAAAAAAATTTCGACGCGAAGCCATTGTCGTCGTGCAAAAAAAAAATTTGGACGCGACGCCGTCGTCGTCGACGTGCAAAAAATATTTGGACGCGACGCTGTCGTCGTCGACGTGCAAAAAAATTTGGACACGATGCTGTCGCTGTCATGCGAAAAAAAAATTTCCACGCGAAGCCATTGTCGTCGTGCGAAAAAAATATTTGGACGCGACGCCGTAGTCGTGCGAAAAAAAAAATCTGGACGCGACGACGTCGTCGTGCGAAAAAAAATTTGGACACGAAGCCGTCGTCGTCGTCGTGCGAAAAAAAAATTTGGACGCGACGCCGTCGTCCTCGAAGTGCGAAAAATATTTGGACGCGACGCTGTCGTCGTCGACGTGCAAAAAATATTTGGACGCGACGCTGTTGTCGTCGACGTGGAAAAAAAATTTGGACACGATACCGTCGCTGTCGTGCGAAAAAAAAATTTCGACGCGAAGCCATTGTCGTCGTGCAAAAAAAAAATTTGGACGCGACGCCGTCGTCGTCGACGTGCGAAAAAAAAAATTTGGACGCGATGCCGTCGCCGTCCTGCGAAAAAAAATATTTGGACGCGATGCCGTTGTTGTCGCCGTGCTAAAAAAATTTGGACGTGAAGCCGTCATCGTCGTGCGAAAAAAAATTTGGACGCGACGCCGTCGTCGTCGACGTGCGAAAAAAATTTGGACGCGATGCTGTCGTCGTCGTGCGAAAAAAAAAATTTGGAGGCGATGCCGTCGTCGCCTTCCTGTGAAAAAAAAATTTGGATGTGAAGTCGTCTTTGTCGACGTGCGAAAAAAAAATTTGGACGCGACGCCGTTGTTGTCACCGTGCGAAAAAAAAATTTGGACGCGACGCCGTCGTCGTCGACGTGCGAAAAAAAATTTGGACGCGATGCCGTCGCTGTCGTGCGTAAAAAAAATTTCGACGCGAAGCCATTGTCGTCGTGCGAAAAAAAATTTGGACGCGACGCCGTCTTCGTCGACGTGCGAATAAAATTTGGACGCCATGCTGTCGTCGTCGTGCGAAAAAAAAAAATTTGGAGGCGATGCCGTCGTCGCCTTCCTGTGAAAAAAAAATTTGGATGTGAAGTCGTCTTTGTCGACGTGCGAAAAAAAATTTGGACGCGATGCCATCGCCGTCGTGCGAAAAAAATATTTGGACGCGAAGCCGTTGTTGTCGCCGTGCTAAAAAAATTTGGACGTGAAGCCGTCGTCGTCGTGCGCAAAAAAAATTTGGACGCGATGCCGTCGTCGTCGTGTGAAAAAAAATTTGGACGCGATGCCGTCGTCTTCGACGTGCGGAAAAAAATATTTGGACGCGATGCAGTCGTTGTCTTTCGGAAAAAAAATTTGGACACCGTGCCGTCGCCGTCGACGTGCGAAAAGAAAACTTTGGAGGCGATGCCGTCGTCGCCTTCCTGTGAAAAAAAAATTTGGATGCGAAGTCGTCTTTGTCGACGTGCGAAAAAAAATTTGGACGCGACGCCGTCGTCGTCGACGTGCAAAAAATATTTGGACGCGACGCTGTCGTCGTCGACGTGCAAAAAAAATTTGGACACGATGCCGTCGCTGTCGTGCGAAAAAAAATATTTGGACGCGATGCCGTTGTTGTCGCCGTGCTAAAAAAATTTGGACGTGAAGCCGTCGTCGTCGTGCGCAAAAAAAATTTGGATGCGAAGTCGTCTTTGTCGACGTGCGAAAAAAAATTTGGACGCGACGCCGTCGTCGTCGATGTGCAAAAAATATTTGGACGCGACGCTGTCGTCGTCGACGTGCAAAAAAAATTTGGACACGATGCCGTCGTTGTCGAAGTGCGAAAATAAATCTGGAAGCGATGCCGTCGTCGTCGACGTGCAAAAAAAAATTTGGACGCGACGCCGTCGTCGTCGACGTGCGAAAAATAATTTGGACGCGATGCTGTCGCCGTCGTGCGAAAAAAAATATTTGGACGCGATGCCGTTGTTGTCGCCGTGCTAAAAAAATTTGGACGTGAAGCCGTCGTCGTCGTGCGCAAAAAAAATTTGGACGCGATGCCGTCGTTGTCGCCGTGCGAAAAAAAATTTGGACGCGACGCCGTCGTCGTCGACCTGCGAAAAAAAATTTGGACGCGATGCCGTCGTTGTCGTGCGAAAAAAAATTTGGACACGACGCCGTCGTCTTCGTGCGAAAAAAATTGGGACGCGATGGCGTCACTGACGTGCGAAAAAAAAATTTGGACGCGATGCCGTTGTTGTCGCCGTGCGAAAAAAAAATTTGGACGCGACGCCGTTGTTGTCACCGTGCGAAAAAAAAATTTGGACGCGATGCCGTTGTCGTCGACGTGTGGAAAAAATAATTTGGACGCGATGCCGTCGTCGTCGACCTGCGAAAAAAAATTTGGACGCGATGCCGTCGTTGTCGTGCGAAAAAAAATTTGGACGCTATGCCGTCGTCTTCGACGTGCGGAAAAAAAAATTTGGACGCGATGCCATCGCCGTCGTGCGAAAAAAAATTTGGACGCCATGCCGTCTTCATCGTGCGAAAAAAAATTTGGACGCGACGCCGTCATTGTCGTGCGGAAAAAAAATTTGGACACCGTGCCGTCGCCGTCGACGTGCGAAAAAAAAAATTTGGAGGCGATGCCGTCGTCGCCTTCCTGTGAAAAAAAAATTTGGATGCGAAGTCGTCTTTGTCGACGTGCGAAAAAAAATTTGGACGCGACGCCGTCGTCGTCGACGTGCAAAAAATATTTGGACGCGACGCTGTCCTCGTCGACGTGCAAAAAAATTTGGACACGATGCTGTCGCTGTCATGCGAAAAAAAAATTTCCACGCGAAGCCATTGTCGTCGTGCGAAAAAAATATTTGGACGCGACGCCGTAGTCGTGCGTAAAAAAAAATCTGGACGCGACGACGTCGTCGTGCGAAAAAAAATTTGGACACGAAGCCGTCGTCGTCGTCGTGCGAAAAAAAAATTTGGACGCGACGCCGTCGTCCTCGAAGTGCGAAAAATATTTGGACGCGACGCTGTCGTCGTCGACGTGCAAAAAATATTTGGACGCGACGCTGTTGTCGTCGACGTGGAAAAAAAATTTGGACACGATACCGTCGCTGTCGTGCGAAAAAAAAATTTCGACGCGAAGCCATTGTCGTCGTGCAAAAAAAAAATTTGGACGCGACGCCGTCGTCGTCGACGTGCAAAAAATATTTGGACGCGACGCTGTCGTCGTCGACGTGCAAAAAAATTTGGACACGATGCTGTCGCTGTCATGCGAAAAAAAAATTTCCACGCGAAGCCATTGTCGTCGTGCGAAAAAAATATTTGGACGCGACGCCGTAGTCGTGCGAAAAAAAAAATCTGGACGCGACGACGTCGTCGTGCGAAAAAAAATTTGGACACGAAGCCGTCGTCGTCGTCGTGCGAAAAAAAAATTTGGACGCGACGCCGTCGTCCTCGAAGTGCGAAAAATATTTGGACGCGACGCTGTCGTCGTCGACGTGCAAAAAATATTTGGACGCGACGCTGTTGTCGTCGACGTGGAAAAAAAATTTGGACACGATACCGTCGCTGTCGTGCGAAAAAAAAATTTCGACGCGAAGCCATTGTCGTCGTGCAAAAAAAAAATTTGGACGCGACGCCGTCGTCGTCGACGTGCGAAAAAAAAAATTTGGACGCGATGCCGTCGCCGTCCTGCGAAAAAAAATATTTGGACGCGATGCCGTTGTTGTCGCCGTGCTAAAAAAATTTGGACGTGAAGCCGTCATCGTCGTGCGAAAAAAAATTTGGACGCGACGCCGTCGTCGTCGACGTGCGAAAAAAATTTGGACGCGATGCTGTCGTCGTCGTGCGAAAAAAAAAATTTGGAGGCGATGCCGTCGTCGCCTTCCTGTGAAAAAAAAATTTGGATGTGAAGTCGTCTTTGTCGACGTGCGAAAAAAAAATTTGGACGCGACGCCGTTGTTGTCACCGTGCGAAAAAAAAATTTGGACGCGATGCCGTTGTCGTCGACGTGTGGAAAAAATAATTTGGACGCGATGCCGTCGTCGTCGACCTGCGAAAAAAAATTTGGACGCGATGCCGTCGTTGTCGTGCGAAAAAAAATTTGGACGCTATGCCGTCGTCTTCGACGTGCGGAAAAAAAAATTTGGACGCGATGCCATCGCCGTCGTGCGAAAAAAAATTTGGACGCCATGCCGTCTTCGTCGTGCGAAAAAAAATTTGGACGCGACGCCGTCATTGTCGTGCGGAAAAAAAATTTGGACACCGTGCCGTCGCCGTCGACGTGCGAAAAAAAAAATTTGGAGGCGATGCCGTCGTCGCCTTCCTGTGAAAAAAAAATTTGGATGCGAAGTCGTCTTTGTCGACGTGCGAAAAAAAATTTGGACGCGACGCCGTCGTCGTCGACGTGCAAAAAATATTTGGACGCGACGCTGTCCTCGTCGACGTGCAAAAAAATTTGGACACGATGCTGTCGCTGTCATGCGAAAAAAAAATTTCCACGCGAAGCCATTGTCGTCGTGCGAAAAAAATATTTGGACGCGACGCCGTAGTCGTGCGTAAAAAAAAATCTGGACGCGACGACGTCGTCGTGCGAAAAAAAATTTGGACACGAAGCCGTCGTCGTCGTCGTGCGAAAAAAAAATTTGGACGCGACGCCGTCGTCCTCGAAGTGCGAAAAATATTTGGACGCGACGCTGTCGTCGTCGACGTGCAAAAAATATTTGGACGCGACGCTGTTGTCGTCGACGTGGAAAAAAAATTTGGACACGATACCGTCGCTGTCGTGCGAAAAAAAAATTTCGACGCGAAGCCATTGTCGTCGTGCAAAAAAAAAATTTGGACGCGACGCCGTCGTCGTCGACGTGCAAAAAATATTTGGACGCGACGCTGTCGTCGTCGACGTGCAAAAAAATTTGGACACGATGCTGTCGCTGTCATGCGAAAAAAAAATTTCCACGCGAAGCCATTGTCGTCGTGCGAAAAAAATATTTGGACGCGACGCCGTAGTCGTGCGAAAAAAAAAATCTGGACGCGACGACGTCGTCGTGCGAAAAAAAATTTGGACACGAAGCCGTCGTCGTCGTCGTGCGAAAAAAAAATTTGGACGCGACGCCGTCGTCCTCGAAGTGCGAAAAATATTTGGACGCGACGCTGTCGTCGTCGACGTGCAAAAAATATTTGGACGCGACGCTGTTGTCGTCGACGTGGAAAAAAAATTTGGACACGATACCGTCGCTGTCGTGCGAAAAAAAAATTTCGACGCGAAGCCATTGTCGTCGTGCAAAAAAAAAATTTGGACGCGACGCCGTCGTCGTCGACGTGCGAAAAAAAAAATTTGGACGCGATGCCGTCGCCGTCCTGCGAAAAAAAATATTTGGACGCGATGCCGTTGTTGTCGCCGTGCTAAAAAAATTTGGACGTGAAGCCGTCATCGTCGTGCGAAAAAAAATTTGGACGCGACGCCGTCGTCGTCGACGTGCGAAAAAAATTTGGACGCGATGCTGTCGTCGTCGTGCGAAAAAAAAAATTTGGAGGCGATGCCGTCGTCGCCTTCCTGTGAAAAAAAAATTTGGATGTGAAGTCGTCTTTGTCGACGTGCGAAAAAAAAATTTGGACGCGACGCCGTTGTTGTCACCGTGCGAAAAAAAAATTTGGACGCGATGCCGTTGTCGTCGACGTGTGGAAAAAATAATTTGGACGCGATGCCGTCGTCGTCGACCTGCGAAAAAAAATTTGGACGCGATGCCGTCGTTGTCGTGCGAAAAAAAATTTGGACGCTATGCCGTCGTCTTCGACGTGCGGAAAAAAAAATTTGGACGCGATGCCATCGCCGTCGTGCGAAAAAAAATTTGGACGCCATGCCGTCTTCGTCGTGCGAAAAAAAATTTGGACGCGACGCCGTCATTGTCGTGCGGAAAAAAAATTTGGACACCGTGCCGTCGCCGTCGACGTGCGAAAAAAAAAATTTGGAGGCGATGCCGTCGTCGCCTTCCTGTGAAAAAAAAATTTGGATGCGAAGTCGTCTTTGTCGACGTGCGAAAAAAAATTTGGACGCGACGCCGTCGTCGTCGACGTGCAAAAAATATTTGGACGCGACGCTGTCCTCGTCGACGTGCAAAAAAATTTGGACACGATGCTGTCGCTGTCATGCGAAAAAAAAATTTCCACGCGAAGCCATTGTCGTCGTGCGAAAAAAATATTTGGACGCGACGCCGTAGTCGTGCGTAAAAAAAAATCTGGACGCGACGACGTCGTCGTGCGAAAAAAAATTTGGACACGAAGCCGTCGTCGTCGTCGTGCGAAAAAAAAATTTGGACGCGACGCCGTCGTCCTCGAAGTGCGAAAAATATTTGGACGCGACGCTGTCGTCGTCGACGTGCAAAAAATATTTGGACGCGACGCTGTTGTCGTCGACGTGGAAAAAAAATTTGGACACGATACCGTCGCTGTCGTGCGAAAAAAAAATTTCGACGCGAAGCCATTGTCGTCGTGCAAAAAAAAAATTTGGACGCGACGCCGTCGTCGTCGACGTGCAAAAAATATTTGGACGCGACGCTGTCGTCGTCGACGTGCAAAAAAATTTGGACACGATGCTGTCGCTGTCATGCGAAAAAAAAATTTCCACGCGAAGCCATTGTCGTCGTGCGAAAAAAATATTTGGACGCGACGCCGTAGTCGTGCGAAAAAAAAAATCTGGACGCGACGACGTCGTCGTGCGAAAAAAAATTTGGACACGAAGCCGTCGTCGTCGTCGTGCGAAAAAAAAATTTGGACGCGACGCCGTCGTCCTCGAAGTGCGAAAAATATTTGGACGCGACGCTGTCGTCGTCGACGTGCAAAAAATATTTGGACGCGACGCTGTTGTCGTCGACGTGGAAAAAAAATTTGGACACGATACCGTCGCTGTCGTGCGAAAAAAAAATTTCGACGCGAAGCCATTGTCGTCGTGCAAAAAAAAAATTTGGACGCGACGCCGTCGTCGTCGACGTGCGAAAAAAAAAATTTGGACGCGATGCCGTCGCCGTCCTGCGAAAAAAAATATTTGGACGCGATGCCGTTGTTGTCGCCGTGCTAAAAAAATTTGGACGTGAAGCCGTCATCGTCGTGCGAAAAAAAATTTGGACGCGACGCCGTCGTCGTCGACGTGCGAAAAAAATTTGGACGCGATGCTGTCGTCGTCGTGCGAAAAAAAAAATTTGGAGGCGATGCCGTCGTCGCCTTCCTGTGAAAAAAAAATTTGGATGTGAAGTCGTCTTTGTCGACGTGCGAAAAAAAATTTGGACGCGATGCCATCGCCGTCGTGCGAAAAAAAATATTTGGACGCGAAACCGTTGTTGTCGCCGTGCTAAAAAAATTTGGACGTGAAGCCGTCGTCGTCGTGCGCAAAAAAAATTTGGACGCGATGCCGTCGTTGTCGCCGTGCGAAAAAAAATTTGGACGCGACGCCGTCGTCTTCGTGCGAAAAAAATTGGGACGCGATGGCGTCACTGACGTGCGAAAAAAAAATTTGGATGCGATGCCGTTGTTGTCGCCGTGCGAAAAAAAAATTTGGACGCGACGCCGTTGTTGTCACCGTGCGAAAAAAAAATTTGGACGCAATGCCGTTGTCGTCGACGTGTGGAAAAAATAATTTGGACGCGATGCCGTCGTCGTCGACCTGCGAAAAAAAATTTGGACGCGATGCCGTCGTTGTCGTGCGAAAAAAAATTTGGACGCTATGCCGTCGTCTTCGACGTGCGGAAAAAAAAATTTGGACGCGATGCCATCGCCGTCGTGCGAAAAAAAATTTGGACGCCATGCCGTCTTCGTCGACGTGCGAAAAAAAATTTGGACGCGACGCAGTCGTTGTCTTTCGGAAAAAAAATTTGGACACCGTGCCGTCGCCGTCGACGTGCGAAAAAAAAACGTTGGAGGCGATGCCGTCGTCGCCTTCCTGTGAAAAAAAAATTTGGATGCGAAGTCGTCTTTGTCGACGTGCGAAAAAAAATTTGGACGCGACGCCGTCGTTGTCGCCGTGCGAAAAAAAATTTGGACGCGACGCCGTCGTTGTCGCCGTGCGAAAAAAAATTTGGACGCGACGCCGTCGTTGTCGCCGTGCGAAAAAAAAGTTTGGACGCGATGCCGTCGTCGTCAACGTGCGAAAAAAAATTTGGACGCGATGCCATCGCCGTCGTGCGAAAAAAAATATTTGGACGCGATGCCGTTGTTGTCGCCGTGCTAAAAAAATTTGGACGTGAAGCCGTCGTCGTCGTGCGCAAAAAAAATTTGGACGCGATGCCGTCGTTGTCGCCGTGCGAAAAAAAATTCGGATGCGACGCCGTCGTTGTCGCCGTGCGAAAAAAAAATTTGGACGCGATGCCGTCGTCGTCAACGTGCGAAAAAAAATCTGGACGCGATGCCGTCGTCGTCGACCTGCGAAAAAAAATTTGGACGCGATGCCGTCGTTGTCGTGCGAAAAAAAATTTGGACGCGACGCCGTCGTCTTCGTGCGAAAAAAATTGGGACGCGATGGCGTCACTGACGTGCGAAAAAAAAATTTGGACGCGATGCCGTTGTTGTCACCGTGCGAAAAAAAAATTTGGACGCGATGCCGTTGTCGTCGACGTGTGGAAAAAATAATTTGGACGCGATGCCGTCGTCGTCGACCTGCGAAAAAAAATTTGGACGCGATGCCGTCATTGTCGTGCGAAAAAAAATTTGGACGCGACGCCGTCGTCTTCGTGCAAAAAAAATTGGGACGCGATGGCGTCGCTGTCGTGCGAAAAAAAAATTTCGACGCGAAGCCATTGTCGTCGTGCGAAAAAAAATTTGGACGCGACGCCGTCGTCGTCGACGTGTGAAAAAAATTTGGACGCGATGCTGTCGTCGTCGTGCGAAAAAAAAAATTTGGAGGCGATGCCGTCGTCGCCTTCCTGTGAAAAAAAAATTTGGATGTGAAGTCGTCTTTGTCGACGTGCGAAAAAAAATTTGGACGCGATGCCATCGCCGTCGTGCGAAAAAAAATATTTGGACGCGAAGCCGTTGTTGTCGCCGTGCTAAAAAAATTTGGACGTGAAGCCGTCGTTGTCGCCGTGCGAAAAAAAAATTTGGACGCGATGCCGTCGTCGTCAACGTGCGAAAAAAAATTTGGACGCGATGCCATCGCCGTCGACCTGCGAAAAAAAATTTGGACGCGATGCCGTCGTTGTCGTGCGAAAAAAAATTTGGACGCGACGCCGTCGTCTTCGTGCGAAAAAAATTGGGACGCGATGGCGTCACTGACGTGCGAAAAAAAAATTTGGACGCGATGCCGTTGTTGTCGCCGTGCGAAAAAAAAATTTGGACGCGACGCCTTTGTTGTCACCGTGCGAAAAAAAAATTTGGACGCGATGCCGTTGTCGTCGACGTGTGGAAAAAATAATTTGGACGCGATGCCGTCGTCGTCGACCTGCGAAAAAAAATTTGGACGCGATGCCGTCGTTGTCGTGCGAAAAAAAATTTGGACGCTATGCCGTCGTCTTCGACGTGCGGAAAAAAAAATTTGGACGCGATGCCATCGCCGTCGTGCGAAAAAAAATTTGGACGCCATGCCGTCTTCGTCGACGTGCGAAAAAAAATTTGGACGCGACGCAGTCGTTGTCGTGCGGAAAAAAAATTTGGACACCGTGCCGTCGCTGTCGACGTGCGAAAAAAAAACTTTGGAGGCGATGCCGTCGTCGCCTTCCTGTGAAAAAAAAATTTGGATGCGAAGTCGTCTTTGTCGACGTGCGAAAAAAAATTTGGACGCGACGCCGTCGTTGTCGAAGTGCGAAAATAAATCTGGACGCGATGCCGTCGTCGTCGACGTGCAAAAAAAAATTTGGACGCGATGCCGTCGTCGTCGAAGTGCGAAAAAAAATTTGGACGCGACGCCGTCGTCGTCGACGTGCGAAAAAAAATTTGGACGCGATGCTGTCGCCGTCGTGCGAAAAAAAATATTTGGACGCGATGCCGTTGTTGTCGCCGTGCTAAAAAAATTTGGACGTGAAGCCGTCGTCGTCGTGCGCAAAAAAAATTTGGACGCGATGCCGTCGTTGTCGCCGTGCGAAAAAAAATTTGGACGCGACGCCGTCGTTGTCGCCATGCGAAAAAAAATTTGGACGCGACGCCGACGTCGTCGTGGTGCGGAAAAAAATTTGGACGCGACGCCGTCGTCCTCGAAGTGCGAAAATAAATCTGGACGCAATGCCATCACCGTCGTGCGAAAAAAATACTTGGACGCGATGCCGTTGTTGTCGCCGTGCGAAAAAAAAATTTGGACGCGACGCCGTCGTCGTCGACGTGCGAAAAAAATTTGGACGCGATGCTGTCGTCGTCGTGCGAAAAAAAAAATTTGGACGCGACGCCGTCGTCGTCGACGTGCGAAAAAAAAATTTGGACGCGATGCTGTCGTCGTCGTGCGAAAAAAAAAATTTGGAGGCGATGCCGTCGTCGCCTTCCTGTGAAAAAAAAATTTGGATGTGAAGTCGTCTTTGTCGACGTGCGAAAAAAAATTTGGACGCGATGCCATCGCCGTCGTGCGAAAAAAAATATTTGGACGCGAAACCGTTGTTGTCGCCGTGCTAAAAAAATTTGGACGTGAAGCCGTCGTCGTCGTGCGCAAAAAAAATTTGGACGCGATGCCGTCGTTGTCGCCGTGCGAAAAAAAATTTGGACGCGACGCCGTCGTCTTCGTGCGAAAAAAATTGGGACGCGATGGCGTCACTGACGTGCGAAAAAAAAATTTGGATGCGATGCCGTTGTTGTCGCCGTGCGAAAAAAAAATTTGGACGCGACGCCGTTGTTGTCACCGTGCGAAAAAAAAATTTGGACGCAATGCCGTTGTCGTCGACGTGTGGAAAAAATAATTTGGACGCGATGCCGTCGTCGTCGACCTGCGAAAAAAAATTTGGACGCGATGCCGTCGTTGTCGTGCGAAAAAAAATTTGGACGCTATGCCGTCGTCTTCGACGTGCGGAAAAAAAAATTTGGACGCGATGCCATCGCCGTCGTGCGAAAAAAAATTTGGACGCCATGCCGTCTTCGTCGACGTGCGAAAAAAAATTTGGACGCGACGCAGTCGTTGTCTTTCGGAAAAAAAATTTGGACACCGTGCCGTCGCCGTCGACGTGCGAAAAAAAAACGTTGGAGGCGATGCCGTCGTCGCCTTCCTGTGAAAAAAAAATTTGGATGCGAAGTCGTCTTTGTCGCCGTGCGAAAAAAAATTTGGACGCGACGCCGTCGTTGTCGCCGTGCGAAAAAAAATTTGGACGCGACGCCGTCGTTGTCGCCGTGCGAAAAAAAAGTTTGGACGCGATGCCGTCGTCGTCAACGTGCGAAAAAAAATTTGGACGCGATGCCATCGCCGTCGTGCGAAAAAAAATATTTGGACGCGATGCCGTTGTTGTCGCCGTGCTAAAAAAATTTGGACGTGAAGCCGTCGTCGTCGTGCGCAAAAAAAATTTGGACGCGATGCCGTCGTTGTCGCCGTGCGAAAAAAAATTCGGATGCGACGCCGTCGTTGTCGCCGTGCGAAAAAAAAATTTGGACGCGATGCCGTCGTCGTCAACGTGCGAAAAAAAATCTGGACGCGATGCCGTTGTCGTCGACCTGCGAAAAAAAATTTGGACGCGATGCCGTCGTTGTCGTGCGAAAAAAAATTTGGACGCGACGCCGTCGTCTTCGTGCGAAAAAAATTGGGACGCGATGGCGTCACTGACGTGCGAAAAAAAAATTTGGACGCGATGCCGTTGTTGTCACCGTGCGAAAAAAAAATTTGGACGCGATGCCGTTGTCGTCGACGTGTGGAAAAAATAATTTGGACGCGATGCCGTCGTCGTCGACCTGCGAAAAAAAATTTGGACGCGATGCCGTCATTGTCGTGCGAAAAAAAATTTGGACGCGACGCCGTCGTCTTCGTGCAAAAAAAATTGGGACGCGATGGCGTCGCTGTCGTGCGAAAAAAAAATTTCGACGCGAAGCCATTGTCGTCGTGCGAAAAAAAATTTGGACGCGACGCCGTCGTCGTCGACGTGTGAAAAAAATTTGGACGCGATGCTGTCGTCGTCGTGCGAAAAAAAAAATTTGGAGGCGATGCCGTCGTCGCCTTCCTGTGAAAAAAAAATTTGGATGTGAAGTCGTCTTTGTCGACGTGCGAAAAAAAATTTGGACGCGATGCCATCGCCGTCGTGCGAAAAAAAATATTTGGACGCGAAGCCGTTGTTGTCGCCGTGCTAAAAAAATTTGGACGTGAAGCCGTCGTTGTCGCCGTGCGAAAAAAAAATTTGGACGCGATGCCGTCGTCGTCAACGTGCGAAAAAAAATTTGGACGCGATGCCATCGCCGTCGACCTGCGAAAAAAAATTTGGACGCGATGCCGTCGTTGTCGTGCGAAAAAAAATTTGGACGCGACGCCGTCGTCTTCGTGCGAAAAAAATTGGGACGCGATGGCGTCACTGACGTGCGAAAAAAAAATTTGGACGCGATGCCGTTGTTGTCGCCGTGCGAAAAAAAAATTTGGACGCGACGCCTTTGTTGTCACCGTGCGAAAAAAAAATTTGGACGCGATGCCGTTGTCGTCGACGTGTGGAAAAAATAATTTGGACGCGATGCCGTCGTCGTCGACCTGCGAAAAAAAATTTGGACGCGATGCCGTCGTTGTCGTGCGAAAAAAAATTTGGACGCTATGCCGTCGTCTTCGACGTGCGGAAAAAAAAATTTGGACGCGATGCCATCGCCGTCGTGCGAAAAAAAATTTGGACGCCATGCCGTCTTCGTCGACGTGCGAAAAAAAATTTGGACGCGACGCAGTCGTTGTCTTTCGGAAAAAAAATTTGGACACCGTGCCGTCGCCGTCGACGTGCGAAAAAAAAACTTTGGAGGCGATGCCGTCGTCGCCTTCCTGTGAAAAAAAAATTTGGATGCGAAGTCGTCTTTGTCGACGTGCGAAAAAAAATTTGGACGCGACGCCGTCGTTGTCGAAGTGCGAAAATAAATCTGGACGCGATGCCGTCGTCGTCGACGTGCAAAAAAAAATTTGGACGCGACGCCGTCGTCGTCGAAGTGCGAAAAAAAATTTGGACGCGACGCCGTCGTCGTCGACGTGCGAAAAAAAATTTGGACGCGATGCTGTCGCCGTCGTGCGAAAAAAAATATTTGGACGCGATGCCGTTGTTGTCGCCGTGCTAAAAAAATTTGGACGTGAAGCCGTCGTCGTCGTGCGCAAAAAAAATTTGGACGCGATGCCGTCGTTGTCGCCGTGCGAAAAAAAATTTGGACGCGACGCCGTCGTTGTCGCCATGCGAAAAAAAAATTTGGACGCGACGCCGACGTCGTCGTGGTGCGGAAAAAAATTTGGACGCGACGCCGTCGTCCTCGAAGTGCGAAAATAAATCTGGACGCAATGCCATCACCGTCGTGCGAAAAAAATACTTGGACGCGATGCCGTTGTTGTCGCCGTGCGAAAAAAAAATTTGGACGCGACGCCGTCGTCGTCGACGTGCGAAAAAAATTTGGACGCGATGCTGTCGTCGTCGTGCGAAAAAAAAAATTTGGACGCGACGCCGTCGTCGTCGACGTGCGAAAAAAAAATTTGGACGCGACGCCGACGTCGTCGTGGTGCGGAAAAAAATTTGGACGCGACGCCGTCGTCCTCGAAGTGCGAAAAATATTTGGACGCGACGCTGTCGTCGTCGACGTGCAAAAAATATTTGGACGCGACGCTGTCGTCGTCGACGTGCAAAAAAAATTTGGACACGATGCCGTCGCTGTCGTGCGAAAAAAAAATTTCGACGCGAAGCCATTGTCGTCGTGCGAAAAAAAATTTGGACGCGACGCCGTCGTCGTCGACGTGCGAAAAAAAGTTTCGACGCGATGCCGTCACCCTCGTACGAAAAAAAAATTTGGACGCAAAGCCGCAGTCGTGCGAAAAAAAAAATTTGGACGCGACGCCGTCGTCGTGCGAAAAAAAATTTGGACACGAAGCCGTCGTCGTCGTCGTGCGAAAAAAAAATTTGGACGCGACGCCGTCGTTGTCGCCATGCAAAAAAAAAATTTGGACGCGACGCCGACGTCGTCGTGTTGCGGAAAAAAATTTGGACGCGACGCCGTCGTCCTTGAAGTGCGAAAAATATTTGGACGCGACGCTGTCGTCGTCGACGTGCAAAAAATATTTGGACGCGACGCTGTCGTCGTCGACGTGCAAAAAAAATTTGGACGCGATGCCGTCGTCGTCGTCGTGCGAAAAAAAATTTGGACGCGACGCCGTCGTCGTCGACGTGCGAAAAAAAATTTGGACGCGATGCTGTCGCCGTCGTGCGAAAAAAAATATTTGGACGCGATGCCGTTGTTGTCGCCGTGCTAAAAAAATTTGGACGTGAAGCCGTCGTCGTCGTGCGCAAAAAAAATTTGGACGCGATGCCGTCGTTGTCGCCGTGCGAAAAAAAATTTGGACGCGATGCCGTCGTTGTCGCCATGCGAAAAAAAAATTTGGACGCGACGCCTAAGTTGTCGTGGTGCGGAAAAAAATTTGGACGCGACGCCGTCGTCCTCAAAGTGCGAAAATAAATCTGGACGCAATGCCATCACCGTCGTGCGAAAAAAATATTTGGACGCGATGCCGTTGTTGTCGCCGTGCGAAAAAAAAATTTGGACGCGATGCCGTTGTCGTCGACGAGTGGAAAAAATAATTTGGACGTGATGCCGTCGTCGTCAACGTGCGAAAAAAAATTTGGACGCGATGCCATCGCCGTCGTGCGAAAAAAAATATTTGGACGCGAAGCCGTTGTTGTCGCCGTGCTAAAAAAATTTGGACGTGAAGCCGTCGTCGTCGTGCGCAAAAAAAATTTGGACGCGATGCCGTCGTTGTCGCCGTGCGTAAAAAAATTTGGACGCGACGCCGTCGTTGTCGCCGTGCGAAAAAAAAATTTGGACGCGATGCCGTCGTCGTCAACGTGCGAAAAAAAATTTGGACGCGATGCCATCGCCGTCGACCTGCGAAAAAAAATTTGGACGCGATGCCGTCGTTGTCGTGCGAAAAAAAATTTGGACGCGACGCCGTCGTCTTCGTGCGAAAAAAATTGGGACGCGATGGCGTCACTGACGTGCGAAAAAAAAATTTGGACGCGATGCCGTTGTTGTCGCCGTGCGAAAAAAAAATTTGGACGCGACGCCTTTGTTGTCACCGTGCGAAAAAAAAATTTGGACGCAATGCCGTTGTCGTCGACGTGTGGAAAAAATAATTTGGACGCGATGCCGTCGTCGTCGACCTGCGAAAAAAAATTTGGACGCGATGCCGTCGTTGTCGTGCGAAAAAAAATTTGGACGCTATGCCGTCGTCTTCGACGTGCGGAAAAAAAAATTTGGACGCGATGCCATCGCCGTCGTGCGAAAAAAAATTTGGACGCCATGCCGTCTTCGTCGACGTGCGAAAAAAAATTTGGACGCGACGCAGTCGTTGTCTTTCGGAAAAAAAATTTGGACACCGTGCCGTCGCCGTCGACGTGCGAAAAAAAAACTTTGGAGGCGATGCCGTCGTCGCCTTCCTGTGAAAAAAAAATTTGGATGCGAAGTCGTCTTTGTCGACGTGCGAAAAAAAATTTGGACGCGACGCCGTCGTTGTCGCCGTGCGAAAAAAAATTTGGACGCGACGCCGTCGTTGTCGCCGTGCGAAAAAAAGGTTTGGACGCGATGCCGTTGTTGTCACCGTGCGAAAAAAAAATTTGGACGCGATGCCGTTGTCGTCGACGAGTGGAAAAAATAATTTGGACACGATGCCGTCGTCGTCGACCTGCGAAAAAAAATTTGGACGCGATGCCGTCATTGTCGTGCGAAAAACAATTTGGACGCGACGCCGTCGTCTTCGTGCAAAAAAAATTGGGACGCGATGGCGTCGCTGTCGTGCGAAAAAAAAATTTCGACGCGAAGCCATTGTCGTCGTGCGAAAAAAAATTTGGACGCGACGCCGTCGTTGTCGACGTGCGAAAAAAAATTTGGACGCGACGCCGTCGTTGTCGCCGTGCGAAAAAAAAATTTGGAGGCGATGCCGTCGTCGCCTTCCTGTGAAAAAAAAATTTGGACGCGATGCCATCGCCGTCGTGCGAAAAAAAATATTTGGACGCGAAGCCGTTGTTGTCGCCGTGCTAAAAAAATTTGGACGTGAAGCCGTCGCCGTCGTGCGCAAAAAAAATTTGGACGCGATGCCGTCGTTGTCGCCGTGCGAAAAAAAAATTTGGACGCGATGCCGTCGTCGTCAACGTGCGAAAAAAAATTTGGACGCGATGCCATCGCCGTCGACCTGCGAAAAAAAATTTGGACGCGATGCCGTCGTTGTCGTGCGAAAAAAAATTTGGACGCGACGCCGTCGTCTTCGTGCGAAAAAAATTGGGACGCGATGGCGTCACTGACGTGCGAAAAAAAAATTTGGACGCGATGCCGTTGTTGTCGCCGTGCGAAAAAAAAATTTGGACGCGACGCCTTTGTTGTCACCGTGCGAAAAAAAAATTTGGACGCGATGCCGTTGTCGTCGACGTGTGGAAAAAATAATTTGGACGCGATGCCGTCGTCGTCGACCTGCGAAAAAAAATTTGGACGCGATGCCGTCGTTGTCGTGCGAAAAAAAATTTGGACGCTATGCCGTCGTCTTCGACGTGCGGAAAAAAAAATTTGGACGCGATGCCATCGCCGTCGTGCGAAAAAAAATTTGGACGCCATGCCGTCTTCGTCGACGTGCGAAAAAAAATTTGGACGTGACGCAGTCGTTGTCGTGCGGAAAAAAAATTTGGACACCGTGCCGTCGCCGTCGACGTGCGAAAAAAAAACTTTGGAGGCGATGCCGTCGTCGCCTTCCTGTGAAAAAAAAATTTGGATGCGAAGTCGTCTTTGTCGACGTGCGAAAAAAAATTTGGACGCGACGCCGTCGTTGTCGAAGTGCGAAAATAAATCTGGACGCGATGCCGTCGTCGTCGACGTGCAAAAAAAAATTTGGACGCGACGCCGTCGTCGTCGAAGTGCGAAAAAAAATTTGGACGCGATGCTGTCGCCGTCGTGCGAAAAAAAATATTTGGACGCGATGCCGTTGTTGTCGCCGTGCTAAAAAAATTTGGACGTGAAGCCGTCGTCGTCGTGCGCAAAAAAAATTTGGACGCGATGCCGTCGTTGTCGCCGTGCGAAAAAAAATTTGGACGCGACGCCGTCGTTGTCGCCATGCGAAAAAAAAATTTGGACGCGACGCCGACGTCGTCGTGGTGCGGAAAAAAATTTGGACGCGACGCCGTCGTCCTCGAAGTGCGAAAATAAATCTGGACGCAATGCCATCACCGTCGTGCGAAAAAAATACTTGGACGCGATGCCGTTGTTGTCGCCGTGCGAAAAAAAAATTTGGACGCGACGCCGTCGTCGTCGACGTGCGAAAAAAATTTGGACGCGATGCTGTCGTCGTCGTGCGAAAAAAAAAATTTGGACGCGACGCCGTCGTCGTCGACGTGCGAAAAAAAAATTTGGACGCGACGCCGACGTCGTCGTGGTGCGGAAAAAAATTTGGACGCGACGCCGTCGTCCTCGAAGTGCGAAAAATATTTGGACGCGACGCTGTCGTCGTCGACGTGCAAAAAATATTTGGACGCGACGCTGTCGTCGTCGACGTGCAAAAAAAATTTGGACACGATGCCGTCGCTGTCGTGCGAAAAAAAAATTTCGACGCGAAGCCATTGTCGTCGTGCGAAAAAAAATTTGGACGCGACGCCGTCGTCGTCGACGTGCGAAAAAAAGTTTCGACGCGATGCCGTCACCCTCGTACGAAAAAAAAATTTGGACGCAAAGCCGCAGTCGTGCGAAAAAAAAAATTTGGACGCGACGCCGTCGTCGTGCGAAAAAAAATTTGGACACGAAGCCGTCGTCGTCGTCGTGCGAAAAAAAAATTTGGACGCGACGCCGTCGTTGTCGCCATGCAAAAAAAAAATTTGGATGCGACGCCGACGTCGTCGTGGTGCGGAAAAAAATTTGGACGCGACGCCGTCGTCCTTGAAGTGCGAAAAATATTTGGACGCGACGCTGTCGTCGTCGACGTGCAAAAAATATTTGGACGCGACGCTGTCGTCGTCGACGTGCAAAAAAAATTTGGACGCGATGCCGTCGTCGTCGTCGTGCGAAAAAAAATTTGGACGCGACGCCGTCGTCGTCGACGTGCGAAAAAAAATTTGGACGCGATGCTGTCGCCGTCGTGCGAAAAAAAATATTTGGACGCGATGCCGTTGTTGTCGCCGTGCTAAAAAAATTTGGACGTGAAGCCGTCGTCGTCGTGCGCAAAAAAAATTTGGACGCGATGCCGTCGTTGTCGCCGTGCGAAAAAAAATTTGGACGCGATGCCGTCGTTGTCGCCATGCGAAAAAAAAATTTGGACGCGACGCCTAAGTTGTCGTGGTGCGGAAAAAAATTTGGACGCGACGCCGTCGTCCTCAAAGTGCGAAAATAAATCTGGACGCAATGCCATCACCGTCGTGCGAAAAAAATATTTGGACGCGATGCCGTTGTTGTCGCCGTGCGAAAAAAAAATTTGGACGCGATGCCGTTGTCGTCGACGAGTGGAAAAAATAATTTGGACGTGATGCCGTCGTCGTCAACGTGCGAAAAAAAATTTGGACGCGATGCCATCGCCGTCGTGCGAAAAAAAATATTTGGACGCGAAGCCGTTGTTGTCGCCGTGCTAAAAAAATTTGGACGTGAAGCCGTCGTCGTCGTGCGCAAAAAAAATTTGGACGCGATGCCGTCGTTGTCGCCGTGCGTAAAAAAATTTGGACGCGACGCCGTCGTTGTCGCCGTGCGAAAAAAAAATTTGGACGCGATGCCGTCGTCGTCAACGTGCGAAAAAAAATTTGGACGCGATGCCATCGCCGTCGACCTGCGAAAAAAAATTTGGACGCGATGCCGTCGTTGTCGTGCGAAAAAAAATTTGGACGCGACGCCGTCGTCTTCGTGCGAAAAAAATTGGGACGCGATGGCGTCACTGACGTGCGAAAAAAAAATTTGGACGCGATGCCGTTGTTGTCGCCGTGCGAAAAAAAAATTTGGACGCGACGCCTTTGTTGTCACCGTGCGAAAAAAAAATTTGGACGCAATGCCGTTGTCGTCGACGTGTGGAAAAAATAATTTGGACGCGATGCCGTCGTCGTCGACCTGCGAAAAAAAATTTGGACGCGATGCCGTCGTTGTCGTGCGAAAAAAAATTTGGACGCTATGCCGTCGTCTTCGACGTGCGGAAAAAAAAATTTGGACGCGATGCCATCGCCGTCGTGCGAAAAAAAATTTGGACGCCATGCCGTCTTCGTCGACGTGCGAAAAAAAATTTGGACGCGACGCAGTCGTTGTCTTTCGGAAAAAAAATTTGGACACCGTGCCGTCGCCGTCGACGTGCGAAAAAAAAACTTTGGAGGCGATGCCGTCGTCGCCTTCCTGTGAAAAAAAAATTTGGATGCGAAGTCGTCTTTGTCGACGTGCGAAAAAAAATTTGGACGCGACGCCGTCGTTGTCGCCGTGCGAAAAAAAATTTGGACGCGACGCCGTCGTTGTCGCCGTGCGAAAAAAAGGTTTGGACGCGATGCCGTTGTTGTCACCGTGCGAAAAAAAAATTTGGACGCGATGCCGTTGTCGTCGACGAGTGGAAAAAATAATTTGGACGCGATGCCGTCGTCGTCGACCTGCGAAAAAAAATTTGGACGCGATGCCGTCATTGTCGTGCGAAAAACAATTTGGACGCGACGCCGTCGTCTTCGTGCAAAAAAAATTGGGACGCGATGGCGTCGCTGTCGTGCGAAAAAAAAATTTCGACGCGAAGCCATTGTCGTCGTGCGAAAAAAAATTTGGACGCGACGCCGTCGTTGTCGACGTGCGAAAAAAAATTTGGACGCGACGCCGTCGTTGTCGCCGTGCGAAAAAAAAATTTGGAGGCGATGCCATCGTCGCCTTCCTGTGAAAAAAAAATTTGGACGCGATGCCATCGCCGTCGTGCGAAAAAAAATATTTGGACGCGAAGCCGTTGTTGTCGCCGTGCTAAAAAAATTTGGACGTGAAGCCGTCGCCGTCGTGCGCAAAAAAAATTTGGACGCGATGCCGTCGTTGTCGCCGTGCGAAAAAAAAATTTGGACGCGATGCCGTCGTCGTCAACGTGCGAAAAAAAATTTGGACGCGATGCCATCGCCGTCGACCTGCGAAAAAAAATTTGGACGCGATGCCGTCGTTGTCGTGCGAAAAAAAATTTGGACGCGACGCCGTCGTCTTCGTGCGAAAAAAATTGGGACGCGATGGCGTCACTGACGTGCGAAAAAAAAATTTGGACGCGATGCCGTTGTTGTCGCCGTGCGAAAAAAAAATTTGGACGCGACGTCTTTGTTGTCACCGTGCGAAAAAAAAATTTGGACGCGATGCCGTTGTCGTCGACGTGTGGAAAAAATAATTTGGACGCGATGCCGTCGTCGTCGACCTGCGAAAAAAAATTTGGACGCGATGCCGTCGTTGTCGTGCGAAAAAAAATTTGGACGCTATGCCGTCGTCTTCGACGTGCGGAAAAAAAAATTTGGACGCGATGCCATCGCCGTCGTGCGAAAAAAAATTTGGACGCCATGCCGTCTTCGTCGACGTGCGAAAAAAAATTTGGACGCGACGCAGTCGTTGTCTTTCGGAAAAAAAATTTGGACACCGTGCCGTCGCCGTCGACGTGCGAAAAAAAAACTTTGGAGGCGATGCCGTCGTCGCCTTCCTGTGAAAAAAAAATTTGGATGCGAAGTCGTCTTTGTCGACGTGCGAAAAAAAATTTGGACGCGACGCCATCGTTGTCGCCGTGCGAAAAAAAATTTGGACGCGATGCCGTCGTCGTCAACGTGCGAAAAAAAATTTGGACGCGATGCCATCGCCGTCGTGCGAAAAAAAATATTTGGACGCGATGCCGTTGTTGTCGCCGTGCTAAAAAAATTTGGACGTGAAGCCGTCGTCGTCGTGCGCAAAAAAAATTTGGACGCGATGCCGTCATTGTCGCCGTGCGAAAAAAAATTTGGACGCGACGCCGTCGTTGTCGCCGTGCGAAAAAAAAATTTGGACGCGATGCCGTCGTCGTCAACGTGCGAAAAAAAATTTGGACGCGACGCCGTCGTCGTCTTCGTGCGAAAAAAATTGGGATGCGATGGCGTCGTCGTCGACGTGCAAAAAATATTTGGACGCGACGCTGTCGTCGTCGACGTGCAAAAAAAATTTGGACACGATGCCGTCGCTGTCGTGCGAAAAAAAATATTTGGACGCGATGCCGTTGTTGTCGCCGTGCTAAAAAAATTTGGACGTGAAGCCGTCGTCGTCGTGCGCAAAAAAAATTTGGACGCGATGCCGTCGTTGTCGCCGTGCGAAAAAAAATTTGGACGCGATGCCGTCGTTGTCGCCATGCGAAAAAAAAATTTGGACGCGACGCCTAAGTTGTCGTGGTGCGGAAAAAAATTTGGACGCGACGCCGTCGTCCTCAAAGTGCGAAAATAAATCTGGACGCAATGCCATCACCGTCGTGCGAAAAAAATATTTGGACGCGATGCCGTTGTTGTCGCCGTGCGAAAAAAAAATTTGGACGAGATGCCGTTGTCGTCGACGAGTGGAAAAAATAATTTGGACGCGATGCCGTTGTCGTCAACGTGCGAAAAAAAATTTGGACGCGATGCCATCGCCGTCGTGCGAAAAAAAATATTTGGACGCGATGCCGTTGTTGTCGCCGTGCTAAAAAAATTTGGACGTGAAGCCGTCGTCGTCGTGCGCAAAAAAAATTTGGACGCGATGCCGTCGTTGTCGCCGTGCGAAAAAAAATTTGGACGCGATGCCGTCGTTTTCGCCATGCGAAAAAAAAATTTGGACGCGACGCCTAAGTTGTCGTGGTGCGGAAAAAAATTTGGACGCGACGCCGTCGTCCTCAAAGTGCGAAAATAAATCTGGACGCAATGCCATCACCGTCGTGCGAAAAAAATATTTGGACGCGATGCCGTTGTTGTCGCCGTGCGAAAAAAAAATTTGGACGCGACGCCGTCGTCGTCGACGTGCGAAAAAAATTTGGACGCGATGCTGTCGTCGTCGTGCGAAAAAAAAAATTTGGACGCAACGCCGTCGTCGTCGACGTGCGAAGAAAAAATTTGGACGAGACGCCGACGTCGTCGTGGTGCGGAAAAAAATTTGGACGCGACGCCGTCGTCCTCGAAGTGCGAAAAATATTTGGACGCGACGCTGTCGTCGTCGACGTGCAAAAAATATTTGGACGCGACGCTGTCGTCGTCGACGTGCAAAAAAAATTTGGACACGATGCCGTCGCTGTCGTGCGAAAAAAAAATTTCGACGCGAAGCCATTGTCGTCGTGCGAAAAAAAATTTGGACGCGACGCCGTTGTCGTCGACGTGCGAAAAAAAGTTTCGACGCGATGCCGTCACCCTCGTACGAAAAAAAAATTTGGACGCAAAGCCGAGGTCGTGCGAAAAAAAAAATTTGGACGCGACGCCGTCGTCGTGCGAAAAAAAATTTGGACACGAAGCCGTCGTCGTCGTCGTGCGAAAAAAAAATTTGGACGCGACGCCGTCGTTGTCGCCATGCGAAAAAAAAATTTGGACGCGACACCGACGTCGTCGTGGTGCGGAAAAAAGTTTGGACGCGACGCCGTCGTCCTTGAAGTGCAAAAAATATTTGGACGCGACGCTGTCGTCGTCGACGTGCAAAAAATATTTGGACGCGACGCTGTCGTCGTCGACGTGCAAAAAAAATTTGGACACGATGCCGTCGCTGTCGTGCGAAAAAAAAATTTCGACGCGAAGCCATTGTCGTCGTGCGAAAAAAAAATTTGGACGCGATGCCGTCCTCGTCGACGTGCGAAAAAAAGTTTCGACGCGATGCCGTCACCCTCGTGCGAAAAAAAAATTTGGACGCAAAGCCGTCGTGGTGCGAAAAAAAAAATTTGGACGCGACGCCGTCGTCGTGCGAAAAAAAATTTGGACACGAAGCCGTCGTCGTCGTCGTGCGAAAAAAAAATTTGGACGCGACGCCGTCGTTGTCGAAGTGCGAAAATAAATCTGGACGCGATGCCGTCGTCGTCGACGTGCAAAAAAAAATTTGGATGCGATGCCGTCGTCGTCGTCGTGCGAAAAAAAATTTGGACGCGACGCCGTCGTCGTCGACGTGCGAAAAATAATTTGGACGCGATGCTGTCGCCGTCGTGCGAAAAAAAATATTTGGACGCGATGCCGTCGTTGTCGCCGTGCTAAAAAAATTTGGACGTGAAGCCGTCGTCGTCGTGCGCAAAAAAAATTTGGACGCGATGCCGTCGTTGTCGCCGTGTGAAAAAAAATTTGGACGCGACGCCGTCGTTGTCGCCATGCGAAAAAAAAATTTGGACGCGACGCCTAAGTCGTCGTGGTGCGGAAAAAAATTTGGACGCGATGCCGTCGTCCTCGAAGTGCGAAAATAAATCTGGATGCAATGCCATCACCGTCGTGCGAAAAAAATACTTGGACGCGATGCCGTCGTTGTCGCCGTGCAAAAAAAAAATTTGGACGCGACGCCGTCGTCGTCGACGTGCGAAAAAAATTTGGACGCGATGCTGTCGTCGTCGTGCGAAAAAAAAAATTTGGACGCGACGCCGTCGTTGTCGCCATGCGAAAAAAAAATTTGGACGCGACGCCGACGTCGTCGTGGTGCGGAAAAAAGTTTGGACGCGACGCCGTCGTCCTTGAAATGCGAAAAATATTTGGACGCGACGCTGTCGTCGTCGACGTGCAAAAAATATTTGGACGCGACGCTGTCGTCGTCGACGTGCAAAAAAAATTTGGACACGATGCCGTCGCTGTCGTGCGAAAAAAAAATTTCGACGCGAAGCCATTGTCGTCGTGCGAAAAAAAAATTTGGACGCGATGCCGTCCTCGTCGACGTGCGAAAAAAAGTTTCGACGCGATGCCGTCACCCTCGTGCGAAAAAAAAATTTGGACGCAAAGCCGTCGTCGTGCGAAAAAAAAAATTTGGACGCGACGCCGTCGTCGTGCGAAAAAAAATATTTGGACGCGATGCCGTCGTTGTCGCCGTGCTAAAAAAATTTGGACGTGAAGCCGTCGTCGTCGTGCGCAAAAAAAATTTGGACGCGATGCCGTCGTTGTCGCCGTGCGAAAAAAAATTTGGACGCGACGCCGTCGTTGTCGCCATGCGAAAAAAAAATTTGGACGCGACGCCTAAGTCGTCGTGGTGCGGAAAAAAATTTGGACGCGATGCCGTCGTCCTCGAAGTGCGAAAATAAATCTGGACGCGATGCTGTCGTCGTCGTGCGAAAAAAAAAATTTGGACGCGACGCCGTCGTCGTCGACGTGCGAAAAAAAAATTTGGACGAGACGCCGACGTCGTCGTGGTGCGGAAAAAAATTTGGACGCGACGCCGTCGTCCTCGAAGTGCGAAAAATATTTGGACGCGACGCTGTCGTCGTCGACGTGCAAAAAATATTTGGACGCGACGCTGTCGTCGTCGACGTGCAAAAAAAATTTGGACACGATGCCGTCGCTGTCGTGCGAAAAAAAAATTTCGACGCGAAGCCATTGTCGTCGTGCGAAAAAAAATTTGGACGCGACGCCGTCGTCGTCGACGTGCGAAAAAAAGTTTCGACGCGATGCCGTCACCCTCGTACGAAAAAAAAATTTGGACGCAAAGCCGAGGTCGTGCGAAAAAAAAAATTTGGACGCGACGCCGTCGTCGTGCGAAAAAAAATTTGGACACGAAGCCGTCGTCGTCGTCGTGCGAAAAAAAAATTTGGACGCGACGCCGTCGTTGTCGCCATGCGAAAAAAAAATTTGGACGCGACGCCGACGTCGTCGTGGTGCGGAAAAAAGTTTGGACGCGACGCCGTCGTCCTTGAAATGCGAAAAATATTTGGACGCGACGCTGTCGTCGTCGACGTGCAAAAAATATTTGGACGCGACGCTGTCGTCGTCGACGTGCAAAAAAAATTTGGACACGATGCCGTCGCTGTCGTGCGAAAAAAAAATTTCGACGCGAAGCCATTGTCGTCGTGCGAAAAAAAAATTTGGACGCGATGCCGTCATCGTCGACGTGGAAAAAAAGTTTCGACGCGATGCCGTCACCCTCGTGCGAAAAAAAAATTTGGACGCAAAGCCGTCGTCGTGCGAAAAAAAAAATTTGGACGCGACGCCGTCGTCGTGCGAAAAAAAATTTGGACACGAAGCCGTCGTCGTCGTCGTGCGAAAAAAAAATTTGGACGTGACGCCGTCGTTGTCGAAGTGCGAAAATAAATCTGGACGCGATGCCGTCGTCGTCGACGTGCAAAAAAAAATTTGGATGCGATGCCGTCGTCGTCGTCGTGCGAAAAAAAATTTGGACGCGACGCCGTCGTCGTCGACGTGCGAAAAATAATTTGGACGCGATGCTGTCGCCGTCGTGCGAAAAAAAATATTTGGACGCGATGCCGTCGTTGTCGCCGTGCTAAAAAAATTTGGACGTGAAGCCGTCGTCGTCGTGCGCAAAAAAAATTTGGACGCGATGCCGTCGTTGTCGCCGTGCGAAAAAAAATTTGGACGCGACGCCGTCGTTGTCGCCATGCGAAAAAAAAATTTGGACGCGACGCCTAAGTCGTCGTGGTGCGGAAAAAAATTTGGACGCGATGCCGTCGTCCTCGAAGTGCGAAAATAAATCTGGACGCAATGCCATCACCGTCGTGCGAAAAAAATACTTGGACGCGACGCCGTCGTTGTCGCCATGCGAAAAAAAATTTGGACGCGACGCCGTCGTCCTCGAAGTGCGAAAAATATTTGGACGCGACGCTGTCGTCGTCGACGTGCAAAAAATATTTGGACGCGATGCTGTCGTCGTCGACGTGCAAAAAAAATTTGGACACGATGCTGTCGCTGTCGTGCGAAAAAAAAATTTCGACGCGAAGGCATTGTCGTCGTGCGAAAAAAAATTTGGACGCGACGCCGTCGTCGTCGACGTGTGGAAAAAATAATTTGGACGCGATGCCGTCGTCGTCGACCTGCGAAAAAAAATTTGGATGCGATGCCGTCGCTGTCGTGCGAAAAAAAAATTTGGACGCGATGCCGTTGTCGTCGACGTGTGGAAAAAATAATTTGGACGCGATGCCGTCGTTGTCGACCTGCTAAAAAAAATTTGGACGCGATGCCGTCGTTGTCGTGTGAAAAAAAATTTGGACGCGACGCCGTCGTCTTCGTGCAAAAAAAATTGGGACGCGATGCCGTCGTCGTCGTGCGAAAAAAATTTGGACGCGATGCCGTCGTCTTCGACGTGCGGAAAAAAAATTTGGACGCGATGCCATCGCCGTCGTGCGAAAAAGAATTTGGACGCCATGCCGTCTTCGTCGTGCGAAAAAAAATTTGGACGCGACGCAGTCGTTGTCTTTCGGAAAAAAAATTTGGACACCGTGCCGTCGCCGTCGACGTGCGAAAAAAAAAATTTGGAGGCGATGCCGTCGTCGCCTTCCTGTGAAAAAAAAATTTGGATGCGAAGTCGTCTTTGTCGACGTGCGAAAAAAAATTTGGACGCGACGCCATCGTCGTCGACGTGCAAAAAATATTTGGACGCGACGCTGTCGTCGTCGACGTACTAAAAAAATTTGGACACGATGCCGTCGCTGTCGTGTGAAAAAAAAATTTCGACGCGAAGCCGTAGTCGTGCGAAAAAAAAAATTTGGACGCGACGCCGTCGTCGTGCGAAAAAAAATTTGGACACGAAGCCGTCGTCGTCGTCGTGCGAAAAAAAAATTTGGACGCGACGCCGTCGTTGTCGAAGTGCGAAAATAAATCTGGAAGCGATGCCGTCGTCGTCGACGTGCAAAAAAAAATTTGGATGCGATGCCGTCGTCGTCGTCGTGCGAAAAAAAATTTGGACGCGACGCCGTCGTCGTCGACGTGCGAAAAAAAATTTGGACGCGATGCCGTCGCCGTCGTGCGAAAAAAAATATTTGGACGCGATGCCGTTGTTGTCGCCGTGCTAAAAAAATTTGGACGTGAAGCCGTCGTCGTCGTGCGCAAAAAAAATTTGGACGCGATGCCGTCGTTGTCGCCGTGCGAAAAAAAATTTGGACGCGACGCCGTCGTTGTCGAAGTGCGAAAATAAATCTGGAAGCGATGCCGTCGTCGTCGACGTGCAAAAAAAAATTTGGATGCGATGCCGTCGTCGTCGTCGTGCGAAAAAAAATTTGGACGCGACAGCGTCGTCGTCGACGTGCGAAAAAAAATTTGGACGCGACGCCGTCGTTGTCGCCGTGCGAAAAAAAATTTGGACGCGACGCCATCGTTGTCGCCGTGCGAAAAAAAAATTTGGATGCGATGCCGTCGTCGTCAACGTGCGAAAAAAAATTTGGACGCGATGCCGTCGTCGTCGACGTGCAAAAAAAAATTTGGATGCGATGCCGTCGTCGTCGTCGTGCGAAAAAAAATTTGGACGCGATGCCGTCGTCGTCAACGTGCGAAAAAAAATATTTGGACGCGATGCCGTTGTTGTCGCCGTGCTAAAAAAATTTGGACGTGAAGCCGTCGTGGTCGTGCGCAAAAAAAATTTGGACGCGATGCCGTCATTGTCGCCGTGCGCAAAAAAAATTTGGACGCGATGCCGTCGTCGTCGTGCGAAAAAAAATTTGGACGCGACGCCGTCGTCTTCGTGCGAAAAAAATTGGGACGCGATGGCGTCACTGACGTGCGAAAAAAAAATTTGGACGCGATGCCGTTGTTGTCGCCGTGCGAAAAAAAAATTTGGACGCGACGCCGTTGTTGTCACCGTGCGAAAAAAAAATTTGGACGCGATGCCGTTGTCGTCGACGTGTGGAAAAAATAATTTGGACGCGATGCCGTCGTCGTCGACCTGCGAAAAAAAATTTGGACGCGATGCCGTCGTTGTCGTGCGAAAAAAAATTTGGACGCGATGCCATCGCCGTCGTGCGAAAAAAAATTTGGACGCAATGCCGTCTTCGTCGACGTGCGAAAAAAAATTTGGAGGCGATGCCGTCGTCGCCTTCCTGTGAAAAAAAAATTTGGATGCGAAGTCGTCTTTGTCGACGTGCGAAAAAAAATTTGGACGCGACGCCGTCGTCGTCGACGTGCAAAAAATATTTGGACGCGACGCTGTCGTCGTCGACGTGCAAAAAAATTTGGACACGATGCCGTCGCTGTCGTGCGAAAAAAAAGTTTCGACGCGAAGCCATTGTCGTCGTGCGAAAAAAAAATTTGGACGCGACGCCGTAGTCGTGCGAAAAAAAAAATTTG
Source organism: Podargus strigoides (assembly GCA_028020825.1). NCBI lineage: Eukaryota > Metazoa > Chordata > Aves > Caprimulgiformes > Podargidae > Podargus > Podargus strigoides. Next base: position 224,698 of record CM051637.1, read on the forward strand.
GACGCGACGCCGTCGTCGTGCGAAAAAAAATTTGGACACGAAGCCGTCGTCGTCGTCGTGCGAAAAAAAACTTTGGACGCGACGCCGTCGTTGTCGCCATGCGAAAAAAAAATTTGGACGCGACGCCGACGTCGTCGTGGTGCGGAAAAAAATTTGGACGCGACGCCGTCGTCCTCGAAGTGCGAAAAATATTTGGACGCGACGCTGTCGTCGTCGACGTGCAAAAAATATTTGGACGCGAAGCTGTCGTCGTCGACGTGCAAAAAAAATTTGGACACGATGCCGTCGCTGTCGTGCGAAAAAAAAATTTCGACGCGACGCCGTCGTCGTCGACGTGCGAAAAAAAAAATTGGGACGCGATGCCGTCGCCGTCCTGCGAAAAAAAATATTTGGACGCGATGCCGTTGTTGTCGCCGTGCGAAAAAAAATTTGGACGCGATGCCGTCGTTGTCGCCGTGCGAAAAAAAATTTGGACGCGACGCCGTCGTTGTCGCCGTGCGAAAAAAAAATTTGGATGCGATGCCGTCGTCGTCAACGTGCGAAAAAAAATTTGGACGCGATGCCGTCGCTGTCGTGCGAAAAAAAAATTTCGACGCGAAGCCATTGTCGTCGTGCGAAAAAAAATTTGGACGCGACGCCGTCGTCGTCGACGTGCGAAAAAAATTTGGACGCGATGCTGTCGTCGTCGTGCGAAAAAAAAAATTTGGAGGCGATGCCGTCGTCGCCTTCCTGTGAAAAAAATATTTGGATGTGAAGTCGTCTTTGTCGACGTGCGAAAAAAAATTTGGACGCGATGCCATCGCCGTCGTGCGAAAAAAATATTTGGACGCGAAGCCGTTGTTGTCGCCGTGCTAAAAAAATTTGGACGTGAAGCCGTAGTCGTCGTGCGCAAAAAAAATTTGGACGCGATGCCGTCGTTGTCGCCGTGTGAAAAAAACATTTGGACGCGATGCCGTTGTCGTCGACGTGTGGAAAAAATAATTTGGACGCGATGCCGTCGTCGTCGACGTGCGAAAAAAAATTTGGACGCAAAGCCGTAGTCGTGCGAAAAAAAAAATTTGGACGCGACGCCGTCGTCGTGCGAAAAAAAATTTGGACACGAAGCCGTCGTCGTCGTCGTGTGAAAAAAAAATTTGGACACGACGCCGTCGTTGTCGAAGTGCGAAAATAAATCTGGAAGCGATGCCGTCGTCGTCGACGTGCAAAAAAAAATTTGGACGCGACGCCGTCGTCGTCGACGTGCGAAAAAAAATTTGGACGCGATGCCGTCGCCGTCGTGCGAAAAAAAATATTTGGACGCGATGCCGTTGTTGTCGCCGTGCTAAAAAAATTTGGACGTGAAGCCGTCGTCGTCGTGCGAAAAAAAATTTGGACGCGACGCCGTCGTCTTCGTGCAAAAAAAATTGGGACGCGATGCCGTCGTCGTCGTGCGAAAAATATTTGGACGCGATGCCGTCGTCTTCGACGTGCGGAAAAAAAATTTGGACGCGATGCCATCGCCGTCGTGCGAAAAAAAATTTGGACGCCATGCCGTCTTCGTCGTGCGAAAAAAAATTTGGACGCGACGCAGTCGTTGTCTTTCGGAAAAAAAATTTGGACACCGTGCCGTCGCTGTCGACGTGCGAAAAAAAAAATTTGGAGGCGATGCCGTCGTCGCCTTCCTGTGAAAAAAAAATTTGGATGCGAAGTCGTCTTTGTCGACGTGCGAAAAAAAATTTGGACGCGACGCCATCGTCGTCGACGTGCAAAAAATATTTGGACGCGACGCTGTCGTCGTCGACGTGCAAAAAAAATTTGGACACGATGCCGTCGCTGTCGTGCGAAAAAAAAATTTCGACGCGAAGCCATTGTCGTCGTGCGAAAAAAAAATTTGGACGTGACGCCGTCGTCGTCGACGTGCGAAAAAAAGTTTCGACGCGATGCCGTCACCCTCGTGCGAAAAAAAAATTTGGACGCAAAGCCGTCGTCGTGCGAAAAAAAATTTGGACACGAAGCCGTCGTTGTCGCCGTGCGAAAAAAAAATTTGGACGCGACGCCGTCGTTGTCGAAGTGCGAAAATAAATCTGGAAGCGATGCCGTCGTCGTCAACGTGCGAAAAAAAATTTGGACGCGATGCCGTCGCTGTCGTGCGAAAAAAAAATTTCGATGCGAAGCCATTGTCGTCGTGCGAAAAAAAATTTGGACGCGACGCCGTCGTCTTCGTGCAAAAAAAATTGGGACGCGATGCCGTCGTCGTCGTGCGAAAAATATTTGGACGCGATGCCGTCGTCTTCGACGTGCGGAAAAAAAATTTGGACGCGATGCCATCGCCGTCGTGCGAAAAAAAATTTGGACGCCATGCCGTCTTCGTCGTGCGAAAAAAAATTTGGACGCGACGCAGTCGTTGTCTTTCGGAAAAAAAATTTGGACACCGTGCCGTCGCTGTCGACGTGCGAAAAAAAAAATTTGGAGGCGATGCCGTCGTCGCCTTCCTGTGAAAAAAAAATTTGGATGCGAAGTCGTCTTTGTCGACGTGCGAAAAAAAATTTGGACGCGACGCCATCGTCGTCGACGTGCAAAAAATATTTGGACGCGACGCTGTCGTCGTCGACGTGCAAAAAAAATTTGGACACGATGCCGTCGCTGTCGTGCGAAAAAAAAATTTCGACGCGAAGCCATTGTCGTCGTGCGAAAAAAAAATTTGGACGTGACGCCGTCGTCGTCGACGTGCGAAAAAAAGTTTCGACGCGATGCCGTCACCCTCGTGCGAAAAAAAAATTTGGACGCAAAGCCGTCGTCGTGCGAAAAAAAATTTGGACACGAAGCCGTCGTTGTCGCCGTGCGAAAAAAAAATTTGGACGCGACGCCGTCGTTGTCGAAGTGCGAAAATAAATCTGGAAGCGATGCCGTCGTCGTCAACGTGCGAAAAAAAATTTGGACGCGATGCCGTCGCTGTCGTGCGAAAAAAAAATTTCGATGCGAAGCCATTGTCGTCGTGCGAAAAAAAATTTGGACGCGACGCCGTCGTCGTCGACGTGCGAAAAAAATTTGGACGCGATGCTGTCGTCGTCGTGCGAAAAAAAAAATTTGGAGGCGATGCCGTCGTCGCCTTCCTGTGAAAAAAAAATTTGGATGTGAAGTCGTCTTTGTCGACGTGCGAAAAAAAATTTGGACGCGATGCCATCGCCGTCGTGCGAAAAAAAAATTTGGACGCGAAGCCGTTGTTGTCGCCGTGCTAAAAAAATTTGGACGTGAAGCCGTAGTCGTCGTGCGCAAAAAAAATTTGGACGCGATGCCGTCGTTGTCGCCGTGCGAAAAAAAAATCTGGACGCGATGCCGTTGTCGTCGACGTGTGGAAAAAATAATTTGGACGCGATGCCGTCGTCGTCGACCTGCGAAAAAAAATTTGGACGCAAAGCCGTAGTCGTGCGAAAAAAAAAATTTGGACGCGACGCCGTCGTCGTGCGAAAAAAAATTTGGACACGAAGCCGTCGTCGTCGTCGTGCGAAAAAAAAATTTGGACACGACGCCGTCGTGGTCGAAGTGCGAAAATAAATCTGGAAGCGATGCCGTCGCCGTCGTGCGAAAAAAAATATTTGGACGCGATGCCGTTGTTGTCGCCGTGCTAAAAAAATTTGGACGTGAAGCCGTCGTCGTTGTGCGCAAAAAAAATTTGGACGCGATGCCGTCGTTGTCGCCGTGCGAAAAAAAATTTGGACGCGACGCCGTCGTTGTCGAAGTGCGAAAATAAATCTGGAAGCGATGGCGTCGTCGTCGACGTGCAAAAAAAAATTTGGATGCGATGCCGTCGTCGTCGTCGTACGAAAAAAAATTTGGACGCGACGCCGTCGTCGTCGACGTGCGAAAAAAAATTTGGACGCGATGCCGTCGCCGTCGTGCGAAAAAAAATATTTGGACGCGATGCCGTTGTTGTCGCCGTGCTAAAAAAATTTGGACGTGAAGCCGTCGTCGTCGTGCGCAAAAAAAATTTGGACGCGATGCCGTTGTTGTCGCCGTGCGAAAAAAAATTTGGACGCGACGCCGTCGTTGTCGCCGTGCGAAAAAAAATTTGGACGCGACGCCATCGTTGTCGCCGTGCGAAAAAAAAATTTGGATGCGATGCCATCGTCGTCAACGTGCGAAAATAAATTTGGACGCGATGCCGTCGCTGTCGTGCGAAAAAAAAAATTCGACGCGAAGCCATTGTCGTCGTGCGAAAAAAAATTTTGACGCGACGCCGTCGTCGTCGACGTGCGAAAAAAATTTGGACGCGATGCTGTCGTCGTCCTGCGAAAAAAAAAATTTGGAGGCGATGCCGTCGTCGCCTTCCTGTGAAAAAAAAATTTGGATGTGAAGTCGTCTTTGTCGACGTGCGAAAAAAAATTTGGACGCGATGCCGTCGTCGTCAACGTGCGAAAAAAAATATTTGGACGCGATGCCGTTGTTGTCGCCGTGCTAAAAAAATTTGGACGTGAAGCCGTCGTCGTCGTGCGCAAAAAAAATTTGGACGCGATGCCGTCATTGTCGCCGTGCGAAAAAAAATTTGGACGCGACGCCGTCGTTGTCGCCGTGCGAAAAAAAAATTTGGACGCGATGCCGTCGTCGTCAACGTGCGAAAAAAAATTTGGACGCGATGCCGTCGTCGTCGACCTGCGAAAAAAAATTTGGACGCGATGCCGTCGTTGTCGTGCGAAAAAAAATTTGGACGCGACGCCGTCGTCTTCGTGCGAAAAAAATTGGGACGCGATGGCGTCACTGACGTGCGAAAAAAAAATTTGGACGCGATGCCGTTGTTGTCGCCGTGCGAAAAAAAAATTTGGACGCGACGCCGTCGTTGTCACCGTGCGAAAAAAAAATTTGGACGCGATGCCGTTGTCGTCGACGTGTGGAAAAAATAATTTGGACGCGATGCCGTCGTCGTCGACCTGCGAAAAAAAATTTGGACGCGATGCCGTCGTTGTCGTGCGAAAAAAAATTTGGACGCTATGCCGTCGTCTTCGACGTGCGGAAAAAAAAATTTGGACGCGATGCCATCGCCGTCGTGCGAAAAAAAATTTGGACGCCATGCCGTCTTCGTCGACGTGCGAAAAAAAATTTGGACGCGACGCAGTCGTTGTCGTGCGGAAAAAAAATTTGACACCGTGCCGTCGCCGTCGACGTGCGAAAAAAAAAATTTGGAGGCGATGCCGTCGTCGCCTTCCTGTGAAAAAAAAATTTGGATGCGAAGTCGTCTTTGTCGACGTGCGAAAAAAAATTTGGACGCGACGCCGTCGTCGTCGACGTGCAAAAAATATTTGGACGCGACGCTGTCGTCGTCGACGTGCAAAAAAATTTGGACACGATGCCGTCGCTGTCGTGCGAAAAAAAAATTTCCACGCGAAGCCATTGTCGTCGTGCGAAAAAAAAATTTGGACGCGACGCCGTAGTCGTGCGAAAAAAAAAATTTGGACGCGACGCCGTCGTCGTGCGAAAAAAAATTTGGACACGAAGCCGTCGTCGTCGTCGTGCGAAAAAAAAATTTGGACGCGACGCCGTCGTTGTCGCCATGCGAAAAAAAATTTGGACGCGACGCCGACGTCGTCGTGGTGCGGAAAAAAATTTGGACGCGACGCCGTCGTCCTCGAAGTGCGAAAAATATTTGGACGCGACGCTGTCGTCGTCGACGTGCAAAAAAAATTTGGACACGATGCCGTCGCTGTCGTGCGAAAAAAAAATTTCGACGCGAAGCCATTGTCGTCGTGCGAAAAAAAAATTTGGACGCGATGCCGTCGTCGTCGACGTGCGAAAAAAATTTGGACGCGATGCTGTCGTCGTCGTGCGAAAAAAAAAATTTGGACGCGACGCCGTCGTCGTCGACGTGCGAAAAAAAAAAATTTGGACACGATGCCGTTGTTGTCGCCGTGCTAAAAAAATTTGGACGTGAAGCCGTCGTCGTCGTGCGCAAAAAAAATTTGGACGCGACGCCGTCGTTGTCGCCGTGCGAAAAAAAATTTGGATGCGATGCCGTCGTCGTCAACGTGCGAAAAAAAATTTGGACGCGATGCCGTCGCTGTCGTGCGAAAAAAAAATTTCAACGCGAAGCCATTGTCGTCGTGCGAAAAAAAATTTGGACGCGACGCCGTCGTCGTCGACGTGCGAAAAAAATTTGGACGCGATGCTGTCGTCGTCGTGCGAAAAAAAAAATTTGGAGGCGATGCCGTCGTCGCCTTCCTGTGAAAAAAAAATTTGGATGTGAAGTCGTCTTTGTCGACGTGCGAAAAAAAATTTGGACGCGATGCCATCGCCGTCGTGCGAAAAAAAATATTTGGACGCGAAGCCGTTGTTGTCGCCGTGCTAAAAAAATTTGGACGTGAAGCCGTAGTCGTCGTGCGCAAAAAAAATTTGGACGCGATGCCGTCGTTGTCGTGCGAAAAAAAATTTGGACGCTATGCCGTCGTCTTTGACGTGCGGAAAAAAAAATTTGGACGCGATGCCATCGCCGTCGTGCGAAAAAAAATTTGGACGCCATGCCGTCTTCGTCGACGTGCGAAAAAAAATTTGGACGCGACGCAGTCGTTGTCGTGCGGAAAAAAAATTTGGACACCGTGCCGTCGCCGTCGACGTGCGAAAAAAAAAATTTGGACGCGACGCCGTCGTCGTCGACGTGCAAAAAATATTTGGACGCGACGCTGTCGTCGTCGACGTGCAAAAAAATTTGGACACGATGCCGTCGCTGTCGTGCGAAAAAAAAATTTCCACGTGAAGCCATTGTCGTCGTGCGAAAAAAAAATTTGGACGCGACGCCGTCGTCGTCGACGTGCGAAAAAAAGTTTCGACGCGATGCCGTCACCCTCGTGCGAAAAAAAAATTTGGACGCAAAGCCGTAGTCGTGCGAAAAAAAAAATTTGGACGCGACGCCGTCATCGTTGAAGTGCGAAAAAAAAATTTGGACGCGATGCCGTCGTCGCCTTCCTGTGAAAAAAAAAATTGGACGCTATGCCGTCGTCTTCGACGTGCGGAAAAAAAAATTTGGACGCGATGCCATCGCCGTCGTGCGAAAAATAATTTGGACGCCATGCCGTCTTCGTCGACGTGCGAAAAAAAATTTGGACGCGACGCAGTCGTTGTCGTGCGGAAAAAAAATTTGGACACCGTGCCGTCGCCGTCGACGTGCGAAAAAAAAAATTTGGAGGCGATGCCGTCGTCGCCTTCCTGTGAAAAAAAAATTTGGATGCGAAGTCGTCTTTGTCGACGTGCGAAAAAAAATTTGGACGCGACGCCGTCATCGTCGACGTGCAAAAAATATTTGGACGCGACGCTGTCGTCGTCGACGTGCAAAAAAATTTGGACACGATGCCGTCGCTGTCGTGCGAAAAAAAAGTTTCGACGCGAAGCCATTGTCGTCGTGCGAAAAAAAAATTTGGACGCGACGCCGTAGTCGTGCGAAAAAAAAAATTTGGACGCGACGCCGTCGTCGTGCGAAAAAAAATTTGGACACGAAGCCGTCGTCGTCGTCGTGCGAAAAAAAACTTTGGACGCGACGCCGTCGTTGTCGCCATGCGAAAAAAAAATTTGGACGCGACGCCGACGTCGTCGTGGTGCGGAAAAAAATTTGGACGCGACGCCGTCGTCCTCGAAGTGCGAAAAATATTTGGACGCGACGCTGTCGTCGTCGACGTGCAAAAAATATTTGGACGCGAAGCTGTCGTCGTCGACGTGCAAAAAAAATTTGGACACGATGCCGTCGCTGTCGTGCGAAAAAAAAATTTCGACGCGACGCCGTCGTCGTCGACGTGCGAAAAAAAAAATTGGGACGCGATGCCGTCGCCGTCCTGCGAAAAAAAATATTTGGACGCGATGCCGTTGTTGTCGCCGTGCGAAAAAAAATTTGGACGCGATGCCGTCGTTGTCGCCGTGCGAGAAAAAATTTGGACGCGATGCCGTCGTTGTCGCCGTGCGAAAAAAAAATTTGGATGCGATGCCGTCGTCGTCAACGTGCGAAAAAAAATTTGGACGCGATGCCGTCGCTGTCGTGCGAAAAAAAAATTTCGACGCGAAGCCATTGTCGTCGTGCGAAAAAAAATTTGGACGCAACGCCGTCGTCGTCGACGTGCGAAAAAAATTTGGACGCGATGCTGTCGTCGTCGTGCGAAAAAAAAAATTTGGAGGCGATGCCGTCGTCGCCTTCCTGTGAAAAAAATATTTGGATGTGAAGTCGTCTTTGTCGACGTGCGAAAAAAAATTTGGACGCGATGCCATCGCCGTCGTGCGAAAAAAAATATTTGGACGCGAAGCCGTTGTTGTCGCCGTGCTAAAAAAATTTGGACGTGAAGCCGTAGTCGTCGTGCGCAAAAAAAATTTGGACGCGATGCCGTCGTTGTCGCCGTGTGAAAAAAAAATTTGGACGCGATGCCGTTGTCGTCGACGTGTGGAAAAAATAATTTGGACGCGATGCCGTCGTCGTCGACCTGCGAAAAAAAATTTGGACGCAAAGCCGTAGTCGTGCGAAAAAAAAAATTTGGACGCGACGCCGTCGTCGTGCGAAAAAAAATTTGGACACGAAGCCGTCGTCGTCGTCGTGTGAAAAAAAAATTTGGACGCGACGCCGTCGTTGTCGAAGTGCGAAAATAAATCTGGAAGCGATGCCGTCGTCGTCGACGTGCAAAAAAAAATTTGGACGCGACGCCGTCATCGTCGACGTGCGAAAAAAAATTTGGACGCGATGCCGTCGCCGTCGTGCGAAAAAAAATATTTGGACGCGATGCCGTTGTTGTCGCCGTGCTAAAAAAATTTGGACGTGAAGCCGTCGTCGTCGTGCGAAAAAAAATTTGGACGCGACGCCGTCGTCTTCGTGCAAAAAAAATTGGGACGCGATGCCGTCGTCGTCGTGCGAAAAATATTTGGACGCGATGCCGTCGCTGTCGTGCGAAAAAAAAATTTCCACGCGAAGCCATTGTCGTCGTGCGAAAAAAAAATTTGGACGCGACGCCGTAGTCGTGCGAAAAAAAAAATTTGGACGCGACGCCGTCGTCGTGCGAAAAAAAATTTGGACACGAAGCCGTCATCGTCGTCGTGCGAAAAAAAAATTTGGACGCGACGCCGCCGTTGTCGCCATGCGAAAAAAAATTTGGACGCGACGCCGACGTCGTCGTGGTGCGGAAAAAAATTTGGACGCGACGCCGTCGTCCTCGAAGTGCGAAAAATATTTGGACGCGACGCTGTCGTCGTCGACGTGCAAAAAAAATTTGGACACGATGCCGTCGCTGTCGTGCGAAAAAAAAATTTCGACGCGAAGCCATTGTCGTCGTGCGAAAAAAAAATTTGGACGCGATGCCGTCGTCGTCGACGTGCGAAAAAAATTTGGACGCGATGCTGTCGTCGTCGTGCGAAAAAAAAAATTTGGACGCGACGCCGTCGTCGTCGACGTGCGAAAAAAAAAAATTTGGACACGATGCCGTTGTTGTCGCCGTGCTAAAAAAATTTGGACGTGAAGCCGTCGTCGTCGTGCGCAAAAAAAATTTGGACGCGACGCCGTCGTTGTCGCCGTGCGAAAAAAAATTTGGATGCGATGCCGTCGTCGTCAACGTGCGAAAAAAAATTTGGACGCGATGCCGTCGCTGTCGTGCGAAAAAAAAATTTCAACGCGAAGCCATTGTCGTCGTGCGAAAAAAAATTTGGACGCGACGCCGTCGTCGTCGACGTGCGAAAAAAATTTGGACGCGATGCTGTCGTCGTCGTGCGAAAAAAAAAATTTGGAGGCGATGCCGTCGTCGCCTTCCTGTGAAAAAAAAATTTGGATGTGAAGTCGTCTTTGTCGACGTGCGAAAAAAAATTTGGACGCGATGCCATCGCCGTCGTGCGAAAAAAAATATTTGGACGCGAAGCCGTTGTTGTCGCCGTGCTAAAAAAATTTGGACGTGAAGCCGTAGTCGTCGTGCGCAAAAAAAATTTGGACGCGATGCCGTCGTTGTCGTGCGAAAAAAAATTTGGACGCTATGCCGTCGTCTTTGACGTGCGGAAAAAAAAATTTGGACGCGATGCCATCGCCGTCGTGCGAAAAAAAATTTGGACGCCATGCCGTCTTCGTCGACGTGCGAAAAAAAATTTGGACGCGACGCAGTCGTTGTCGTGCGGAAAAAAAATTTGGACACCGTGCCGTCGCCGTCGACGTGCGAAAAAAAAAATTTGGACGCGACGCCGTCGTCGTCGACGTGCAAAAAATATTTGGACGCGACGCTGTCGTCGTCGACGTGCAAAAAAATTTGGACACGATGCCGTCGCTGTCGTGCGAAAAAAAAATTTCCACGTGAAGCCATTGTCGTCGTGCGAAAAAAAAATTTGGACGCGACGCCGTCGTCGTCGACGTGCGAAAAAAAGTTTCGACGCGATGCCGTCACCCTCGTGCGAAAAAAAAAATTTGGACGCAAAGCCGTAGTCGTGCGAAAAAAAAAATTTGGACGCGACGCCGTCATCGTTGAAGTGCGAAAAAAAAATTTGGACGCGATGCCGTCGTCGCCTTCCTGTGAAAAAAAAAATTGGACGCTATGCCGTCGTCTTCGACGTGCGGAAAAAAAAATTTGGACGCGATGCCATCGCCGTCGTGCGAAAAATAATTTGGACGCCATGCCGTCTTCGTCGACGTGCGAAAAAAAATTTGGACGCGACGCAGTCGTTGTCGTGCGGAAAAAAAATTTGGACACCGTGCCGTCGCCGTCGACGTGCGAAAAAAAAAATTTGGAGGCGATGCCGTCGTCGCCTTCCTGTGAAAAAAAAATTTGGATGCGAAGTCGTCTTTGTCGACGTGCGAAAAAAAATTTGGACGCGACGCCGTCGTCGTCGACGTGCAAAAAATATTTCGACGCGACGCTGTCGTCGTCGACGTGCAAAAAAAATTTGGACACGATGCCGTCGCTGTCGTGCGAAAAAAAAATTTCCACGCGAAGCCATTGTCGTCGTGCGAAAAAAAAATTTGGACGCGATGCCGTCGTCGTCGACGTGCGAAAAAAATTTGGACGCGATGCCGTCACCCTCATGCGAAAAAAAAATTTGGACGCAAAGCCGTAGTCGTGCGAAAAAAAAAATTTGGACGCGACGCCGTCGTCGTGCGGAAAAAAATTTGGACGCGACGCCGTCGTCGTCGACGTGCGAAAAAAAAAAATTTGGACACGATGCCGTTGTTGTCGCCGTGCTAAAAAAATTTGGACGTGAAGCCGTCGTCGTCGTGCGCAAAAAAAATTTGGACGCGACGCCGTCGTTGTCGCCGTGCGAAAAAAAATTTGGATGCGATGCCGTCGTCGTCAACGTGCGAAAAAAAATTTGGACGCGATGCCGTCGCTGTCGTGCGAAAAAAAAATTTCGACGCGAAGCCATTGTCGTCGTGCGAAAAAAAATTTGGACGCGACGCCGTCGTCGTCGACGTGCGAAAAAAATTTGGACGCGATGCTGTCGTCGTCGTGCGAAAAAAAAAATTTGGAGGCGATGCCGTCGTCGCCTTCCTGTGAAAAAAAAATTTGGATCTGAAGTCGTCTTTGTCGACGTGCGAAAAAAAATTTGGACGCGATGCCATCGCCGTCGTGCGAAAAAAAATATTTGGACACGAAGCCGTTGTTGTCGCCGTGCTAAAAAAATTTGGACGTGAAGCCGTAGTCGTCGTGCGCAAAAAAAATTTGGACGCGATGCCGTCGTTGTCGTGCGAAAAAAAATTTGGACGCTATGCCGTCATCTTTGACGTGCGGAAAAAAAAATTTGGACGCGATGCCATCGCCGTCGTGCGAAAAAAAATTTGGACGCCATGCCGTCTTCGTCGACGTGCGAAAAAAAATTTGGACGCGACGCAGTCGTTGTCGTGCGGAAAAAAAATTTGGACACCGTGCCGTCGCCGTCGACGTGCGAAAAAAAAAATTTGGACGCGACGCCGTCGTCGTCGACGTGCAAAAAATATTTGGACGCGACGCTGTCGTCGTCGACGTGCAAAAAAATTTGGACACGATGCCGTCGCTGTCGTGCGAAAAAAAAATTTCCACGTGAAGCCATTGTCGTCGTGCGAAAAAAAAATTTGGACGCGACGCCGTCGTCGTCGACGTGCGAAAAAAAGTTTCGACGCGATGCCGTCACCCTCGTGCGAAAAAAAAATTTGGACGCAAAGCCGTAGTCGTGCGAAAAAAAAAATTTGGACGCGACGCCGTCATCGTTGAAGTGCGAAAAAAAAATTTGGACGCGATGCCGTCGTCGTCGTGCGAAAAAAAATTTGGACGCGATGCCGTCGTCTTCGACGTGCGGAAAAAAAAATTTGGACGCGATGCCATCGCCGTCGTGCGAAAAAAAATTTGGACGCCATGCCGTCTTAGTCGTGCGAAAAAAAATTTAGACGCGACGCCGTCGTTGTCTTTCTGAAAAAAAATTTGGACACCGTGCCGTCGCCGTCGACGTGCGAAAAAAAATATTTGGAGGCGATGTCGTCGTCGCCTTCCTGTGAAAAAAAAAATTGGACGCTATGCCGTCGTCTTCGACGTGCGGAAAAAAAAATTTGGACGCGATGCCATCGCCGTCGTGCGAAAAATAATTTGGACGCCATGCCGTCTTCGTCGACGTGCGAAAAAAAATTTGGACGCGACGCAGTCGTTGTCGTGCGGAAAAAAAATTTGGACACCGTGCCGTCGCCGTCGACGTGCGAAAAAAAAAATTTGGAGGCGATGCCGTCGTCGCCTTCCTGTGAAAAAAAAATTTGGATGCGAAGTCGTCTTTGTCGACGTGCAAAAAAAAATTTGGACGCGACGCCGTCGTCGTCGACGTGCAAAAAATATTTGGACGCGACGCTGTCGTCGTCGACGTGCAAAAAAATTTGGACACGATGCCGTCGTTGTCGTGCGAAAAAAAAATTTCCACGCGAAGCCATTGTCGTCGTGCGAAAAAAAAATTTGGACGCGACGCCGTCGTCGTCGACGTGCGAAAAAAAGTTTCGATGCGATGCCGTCACCCTCGTGCGAAAAAAAAATTTGGACGCAAAGCCGTAGTCGTGCGAAAAAAAAAATTTGGACGCGACGCCGTCGTCGTGCGAAAAAAAATTTGGACGCGATGCCATCGTCGTCGTCGTGCGAAAAAAAAATTTGGACGCGACGCCGTCGTTGTCGCCATGCGAAAAAAAAATTTGGACACGACGCCGACGTCGTCGTGGTGCGGAAAAAAATTTGGACGCGACGCCGTCGTCCTCGAAGTGCGAAAAATATTTGGACGCGACACTGTCGTCGTCGACGTGCAAAAAATATTTGGACGCGACGCTGTCGTCGTCGACGTGCAAAAAAAATTTGGACACGATGCCGTCGTTGTCGTGCGAAAAAAAATTTGGACGCGACGCCGTCGTCTTCGTGCAAAAAAAATTGGGACGCGATGCCGTCGTCGTCGTGCGAAAAAAAATTTGGACGCGATGCCGTCGTCTTCGACGTGCGGAAAAAAAATTTGGACGCGATGCCATCGCCGTCGTGCGAAAAAAAATTTGGACGCCATGCCGTCTTCGTCGTGCGAAAAAAAATTTGGACGCGACGCAGTCGTTGTCGTGCGGAAAAAAAATTTGGACACCGTGCCGTCGCCGTCGACGTGCGAAAAAAAAAATTTGGAGGCGATGCCGTCGTCGCCTTCCTGTGAAAAAAAAATTTGGATGCGAAGTCGTCTTTGTCGACGTGCGAAAAAAAATTTGGACGCGACGCCGTCGTCGTCGACGTGCAAAAAAAATTTGGACGTGAAGCCGTCGTCGTCGTGCGCAAAAAAAATTTGGACGCGATGCCGTCGTTGTTGCCGTGCGAAAAAAAATTTGGACGCGACGCCGTCGTTGTCGCCATGCGAAAAAAAAATTTGGACGCGACGCCGACGTCGTCGTGGTGCGGAAAAAAATTTGGACGCGACGCCGTCGTCCTCGAAGTGCGAAAATAAATCTGGACGCAATGCCATCGCCGTCGTGCGAAAAAAATATTTGGACGCGATGCCGTTGTTGTCGCCATGCGAAAAAAAAATTTGGACGCGACGCCGTTGTTGTCGCTGTGCGAAAAAAAAATTTGGACGCGATGCCGTTGTCGTCGACGTGCGGAAAAAATAATTTGGACGCGATGCCGTCGTCGTCGACCTGCGAAAAAAAATTTGGACGCGATGCCGTCGTTGTCGTGCGAAAAAAAATTTGGACGCGACGCCGTCGTCTTCGTGCAAAAAAAATTGGGACGCGATGCCGTCGTCGTCGTGCGAAAAAAAATTTGGACGCGACGCAGTCGTCCTTGAAGTGCGAAAAATATTTGGACGCGACGCTGTCGTCGTCGACGTGCAAAAAATATTTGGACGCGACGCTGTCGTCGTCGACGTGCAAAAAAAATTTGGACACGATGCCGTCGCTGTCGTGCGAAAAAAAAATTTCGACGCGAAGCCATTGTCGTCGTGCGAAAAAAAAATTTGGACGCGATGCCGTCGTCGTCGACGTGCAAAAAAAAGTTTCGACGCGATGCCGTCACCCTCGTGCGAAAAAAAAATTTGGACGCAAAGCCGTCGTCGTGCGAAAAAAAAAATTTGGACGCGACGCCGTCGTCGTGCGAAAAAAAAATTTGGACGCGATGCCGTCGTTGTCGAAGTGCAAAAATAAATCTGGACGCGATGCCGTCGTCGTCGACGTGCAAAAAAATATTTGGACGCGATGCCGTTGTTGTCGCCGTGCGAAAAAAAAATTTGGACGCGACGCCGTTGTTGTCGCCGTGCGAAAAATAATTTGGACGCGACGCCGTCATTGTCGCCATGCGAAAAAAAATTTGGACGCGACGTCGACGTCGTCATGGTGCGAAAAAAAAAATTTGGAGGCGATGCCGTCGTCGCCTTCGTGCGAAAAAAAAATTTGGATGCGAAGTCGTCGTTGTCAATGTGCGAAAAAAAATTTAGACGCGACGCCGTCATCGTCGACGTGCAAAAAATATTTGGACGCGACGCTGTCGTCGTCGACGTGCAAAAAAAATTTGGACGCGATGCCGTCGTCGCCTTCCTGCGAAAAAAAATTTCGACGCGAAGCCATTGTCGTCGTGCGAAAAGAAATTTGGACGTGATGCTGTCGTCGTCGTCGTGCGAAAAAAAAATTTGGACGTGATGCTGTCGTCGTCGTCGTGCGAAATAAATTTGGACGCGACGCCGTCGCTGTCGTGCGAAAAAAAATTTGGACGCGAAACCGTCGTCGTCGACGTGCGAAAAAAAGTTTCGACGCGATGCCGTTACCCTCGTGCGAAAAAAAAATTTGGACGCGAAGCCGTCGTCGTGCGAAAAAAAAAATTTTGACGCGACGCCGTCGTCGTGCGAAAAAAAATTTGGACACGAAGCCGTCGTCGTCGTCGTGCGAAAAAAAAATTTGGACGCGACGCCGTCGTTGTCGAAGTGCGGAAATAAATCTGGACGCGATGCCGTCGTCGTCGACGTGCAAAAAAAAATTTGGATGCGATGCCGTCGTCGTCGTCGTGCGAAAAAAAATTTGGACGCGACGCCGTCATCGTCGACGTGCGAAAAATAATTTGGACGCGATGCTGGCGCCGTCGTGCGAAAAAAAATATTTGGACGCGATGCCGTCGTTGTCGCCGTGCTAAAAAAATTTGGACGTGAAGCCGTCGTCGTCGTGCGCAAAAAAAATTTGGACGCGATGCCGTCGTTGTCGCCGTGCGAAAAAAAATTTGGACGCGACGCCGTCGTTGTCGCCATGCGAAAAAAAAATTTGGACGCGACGCCTAAGTCGTCGTGGTGCGGAAAAAAATTTGGACGCGATGCCGTCGTCCTCGAAGTGCGAAAATAAATCTGGACGCAATGCCATCACCGTCGTGCGAAAAAAATACTTGGACGCGATGCCGTTGTTGTCGCCGTGCGAAAAAAAAATTTGGACGCGACGCCGTCGTCGTCGACGTGCGAAAAAAATTTGGACGCGATGCTGTCGTTGTCGTGCGAAAAAAAAAATTTGGACGCGACGCCGTCGTCGTCGACGTGCGAAAAAAAAATTTGGACGCGACGCCGTCGTCCTCGAAGTGCGAAAAATATTTGGACGCGACGCTGTCGTCGTCGTGGTGCGGAAAAAAATTTGGACGCGACGCCGTCGTCCTCGAAGTGCGAAAAATATTTGGACGCGACGCTGTCGTCGTCGACGTGCAGAAAATATTTGGACGCGACGCTGTCGTCGTCGACGTGCGAAAAAAAGTTTCGACGCGATGCCGTCACCCTCGTGCGAAAAAAAAATTTGGACGCAAAGCCGTCGTCGTGCGAAAAAAAAAATTTGGACGCGACGCCGTCGTCGTGCGAAAAAAAATTTGGACACGAAGCCGTCGTCGTCGTCGTGCGAAAAAAAAATTTGGACGCGACGCCGTCGTTGTCGCCGTGCGAAAAATAATTTGGACGCGACGCCGTCATTGTCGCCATGCGAAAAAAAAATTTGGACGCGACGTCGACGTCGTCATGGTGCGAAAAAAAAAATTTGGAGGCGATGCCGTCGTCGCCTTCCTGCGAAAAAAAAATTTGGATGCGAAGTCGTCGTTGTCAATGTGCGAAAAAAAATTTAGACGCGACGCCGTCATCGTCGACGTGCAAAAAATATTTGGACGCGACGCTGTCGTCGTCGACGTGCAAAAAAAATTTGGACGCGATGCCGTCGTCGCCTTCCTGCGAAAAAAAATTTCGACGCGAAGCCATTGTCGTCGTGCGAAAAGAAATTTGAACGTGATGCTGTCGTCGTCGTCGTGCGAAAAAAAAATTTGGACGTGATGCTGTCGTCGTCGTCGTGCGAAATAAATTTGGACGCGACGCCGTCGTCGTCGACGTGCGAAAAAAATTTGGACGCGATGCCGTCGTCGCCTTCCTGCGAAAAAAAATTTCGACGCGAAGCCATTGTCGTCGTGCGAAAAGAAATTTGGACGTGATGCTGTCGTCGTCGTCGTGCGAAAAAAAAATTTGGACGTGATGCTGTCGTCGTCGTCGTGCGAAATAAATTTGGACGCGACGCCGTCGTCGTCGACGTGCAAAAAAAAGTTTCGACGCGATGCCGTCACCCTCGTGCGCAAAAAAAATTTGGACGCAAAGCCGTAGTCGTGCGAAAAAAAAAATTTGGACGCGACGCCGTCGTCGTGCGAAAAAAAATTTGGACACGAAGCCGTCGTCGTCGTCGTGCGAAAAAAAAATTTGGACGCGACGCCGTCGTTGTCGAAGTGCGAAAATAAATCTGGACGCGATGCCGTCGTCGTCGACGTGCAAAAAAAAATTTGGATGCGATGCCGTCGTCGTCGTCGTGCGAAAAAAAATTTGGACGCGACGCCGTCGTCGTCGACGTGCGAAAAAAATTTGGACGCGACGCCGACGTCGTCGTGGTGCGGAAAAAAATTTGGACGCGACGCCGTCGTTGTCGCCATGCGAAAAAAAAATTTGGACGCGACGCCGACGTCGTCGTGGTGCGGAAAAAAATTTGGACGCGACGCCGTCGTCCTCGAAGTGCGAAAAATATTTGGACGCGACGCTGTCGTCGTCGACGTGCAAAAAATATTTGGACGCGACGCTGTCGTCGTCGACGTGCGAAAAAAAGTTTCGACGCGATGCCGTCACCCTCGTGCGAAAAAAAAATTTGGACGCAAAGCCGTCGTCGTGCGAAAAAAAAAATTTGGACGCGACGCCGTCATCGTGCGAAAAAAAATTTGGACACGAAGCCGTCGTCGTCGTCGTGCGAAAAAAAAATTTGGACGCGATGCCGTCATTGTCGAAGTGCAAAAATAAATCTGGACGCGATGCCGTCGTCGTCGACGTGCAAAAAAATATTTGGACGCGATGCCGTTGTTGTCGCCGTGCGAAAAAAAAATTTGGACGCGACGCCGTTGTTGTCGCCGTGCGAAAAAAAAATTTGGACGCGACGTCGACGTCGTCATGGTGCGAAAAAAAAAATTTGGAGGCGATGCCGTCGTCGCCTTCCTGCGAAAAAAAAATTTGGATGCGAAGTCGTCGTTGTCAATGTGCGAAAAAAAATTTAGACGCGACGCCGTCATCGTCGACGTGCAAAAAATATTTGGACGCGACGCTGTCGTCGTCGACGTGCAAAAAAAATTTGGACGCGATGCCGTCGTCGCCTTCCTGCGAAAAAAAATTTCGACGCGAAGCCATTGTCGTCGTGCGAAAAGAAATTTGAACGTGATGCTGTCGTCGTCGTCGTGCGAAAAAAAAATTTGGACGTGATGCTGTCGTCGTCGTCGTGCGAAATAAATTTGGACGCGACGCCGTCGTCGTCGACGTGCGAAAAAAATTTGGACGCGATGCCGTCGTCGCCTTCCTGCGAAAAAAAATTTCGACGCGAAGCCATTGTCGTCGTGCGAAAAGAAATTTGGACGTGATGCTGTCGTCGTCGTCGTGCGAAAAAAAAATTTGGACGTGATGCTGTCGTCGTCGTCGTCGTGCGAAATAAATTTGGACGCGACGCCGTCGTCGTCGACGTGCAAAAAAAAGTTTCGACGCGATGCCGTCACCCTCGTGCGCAAAAAAAATTTGGACGCAAAGCCGTAGTCGTGCGAAAAAAAAAATTTGGACGCGACGCCGTCGTCGTGCGAAAAAAAATTTGGACACGAAGCCGTCGTCGTCGTCGTGCGAAAAAAAAATTTGGACGCGACGCCGTCGTTGTCGAAGTGCGAAAATAAATCTGGACGCGATGCCGTCGTCGTCGACGTGCAAAAAAAAATTTGGATGCGATGCCGTCGTCGTCGTCGTGCGAAAAAAAATTTGGACGCGACGCCGTCGTCGTCGACGTGCGAAAAAAAATTTGGACGCGATGCTGTCGCCGTCGTGCGAAAAAAAAATTTGGACGCGATGCCGTCGTTGTCGCCGTGCGAAAAAAAATTTGGACGCGACGCCGTCGTTGTCGCCATGCGAAAAAAAAATTTGGACGCGACGCCGACGTCGTCGTGGTGCGGAAAAAAATTTGGACGCGACGCCGTCGTCCTCGAAGTGCGAAAATAAATCTGGACGCAATGCCATCACCGTCGTGTGAAAAAAATACTTGGACGCGATGCCGTTGTTGTCGCCGTGCGAAAAAAAAATTTGGACGCGACGCCGTCGTCGTCGACGTGCGAAAAAAATTTGGACGCGATGCTGTCGCCGTCGTGCGAAAAAAAAAATTTGGACGCGACGCCGTCGTCGTCGACGTGCGAAAAAAAAATTTGGACGTGACGCCGACGTCGTCGTGGTGCGGAAAAAAATTTGGACGCGACGCCGTCGTCGTCGACGTGCGAAAAATATTTGGACGCGACGCTGTCGTCGTCGACGTGCAAAAAATATTTGGACGCGACGCTGTCGTCGTCGACGTGCAAAAAAAATTTGGACACGATGCCGTCGCTGTCGTGCGAAAAAAAAATTTCGACGCGAAGCCATTGTCGTCGTGCGAAAAAAAATTTGGACGCAACGCCGTCGTCGTCGACGTGCGAAAAAAAGTTTCGACGCGATGCCGTCACCCTCGTACGAAAAAAAAATTTGGACGCAAAGCCGAGGTCGTGCGAAAAAGAAAATTTGGACGCGACGCCGTCGTCGTGCGAAAAAAAATTTGGACACGAAGCCTCCGTCGTCGTCGTGCGAAAAAAAAATTTGGACGCGACGCCGTCGTTGTCGCCATGCGAAAAAAAAATTTGGACGAGACGCCGACGTCGTCGTGGTGCGGAAAAAAATTTGGACGCGACGCCGTCGTCCTTGAAGTGCGAAAAATATTTGGACGCGACGCTGTCGTCGTCTACGTGCAAAAAATATTTGGACGCGACGCTGTCGTCGTCGACGTGCAAAAAAAATTTGGACACAATGCCGTCGCTGTCGTGCGAAAAAAAAATTTCGACGCGAAGCCATTGTCGTCGTGCGAAAAAAAAAATTTGGACGCGACGCCGTCGTCGTGCGAAAAAAAATTTGGACACGAAGCCGTCGTCGTCGTCGTGCGAAAAAGAAATTTGGACGCGACGCCGTCGTTGTCGAAGCGCAAAAATAAATCTGGACGCGATGCCGTCGTCGTCGACGTGCAAAAAAATATTTGGACGCGATGCCGTTGTTGTCGCCGTGCGAAAAAAAAATTTGGACGCGACGCCGTTGTTGTCGCCGTCTGAAAAATAATTTGGACGCGACGCCGTCATTGTCGCCATGCGAAAAAAAAATTTGGACGCGACGTCGACGTCGTCATGGTGCGAAAAAAAAAATTTGGACGCGACGCCGACGTCGTCGTGGTGCGGAAAAAAATTTGGACGCGACGCCGTCGTCCTTTAAGTGCGAAAAAAATTTGGACGCGACGCCGACGTCGTCGTGATGCGGAAAAAAATTTGGACGCGACGCCGTCGTCCTCGAAGTGCGAAAAATATTTGGACGCGACGCTGTCGTCGTCGACGTGCAAAAAATATTTGGACGCGACGCTGTCGTCGTCGACGTGCAAAAAAAATTTGGACACGATGCCGTCGCTGTCGTGCGAAAAAAAAATTTCGACGCGAAGCCATTGTCGTCGTGCGAAAAAAAATTTGGACGCAACGCCGTCGTCGTCGACGTGCGAAAAAAAGTTTCGACGCGATGCCGTCACCCTCGTACGAAAAAAAAATTTGGACGCAAAGCCGAGGTCGTGCGAAAAAAAAATTTGGACGCGACGCCGTCGTCGTGCGAAAAAAAATTTGGACACGAAGCCGCCGTCGTCGTCGTGCGAAAAAAAAATTTGGACGCGACGCCGTCGTTGTCGCCATGCGAAAAAAAAATTTGGACGCGACGCCGACGTCGTCGTGGTGCGGAAAAAAATTTGGACGCGACGCCGTCGTCCTTGAAGTGCGAAAAATATTTGGATGCGACGCTGTCGTCGTCGACGTGCAAAAAATATTTGGACGCGACGCTGTCGTCGTCGACGTGCAAAAAAAATTTGGACACAATGCCGTCGCTGTCGTGCGAAAAAAAAATTTCGACGCGAAGCCATTGTCGTCGTGCGAAAAAAAAAATTTGGACGCGACGCCGTCGTCGTGCGAAAAAAAATTTGGACACGAAGCCGTCGTCGTCGTCGTGCGAAAAAAAAATTTGGACGCGACGCCGTCGTTGTCGAAGCGCAAAAATAAATCTGGACGCGATGCCGTCGTCGTCGACGTGCAAAAAAATTTTTGGACGCGATGCCGTTGTTGTCGCCGTGCGAAAAAAAAATTTGGACGCGACGCCGTTGTTGTCGCCGTGCGAAAAATAATTTGGACGCGAAGCCGTCATTGTCGCCATGCGAAAAAAAAATTTGGACGCGATGTCGACGTCGTCATGGTGCGAAAAAAAAAATTTGGACGCGACGCCGACGTCGTCGTGGTGCGGAAAAAAATTTGGACGCGACGCCGTCGTCCTTGAAGTGCGAAAAATATTTGGACGCGACGCTGTCGTCGTCGACGTGCAAAAAATATTTGGACGCGACGCTGTCGTCGTCGACGTGCAAAAAAAATTTGGACGCAATGCCATCACCGTCGTGCGAAAAAAATATTTGGACGCGATGCCGTTGTTGTCGCCGTGCGAAAAAAAAATTTGGACGCTACGCCGTCGTCGTCGACGTGCGAAAAAAAAATTTGGACGCGACGCCGACGTCGTCGTGGTGCGGAAAAAAATTTGGACGCGACGCCGTCGTCCTCGAAGTGCGAAAAATATTTGGACGCGACGCTGTCGTCGTTGACGTGCAAAAAATATTTGGACGCGACGCTGTCGTCGTCGACGTGCAAAAAAAATTTGGACACGATGCCGTCGCTGTCGTGCGAAAAAAAAATTTCGACGCGAAGCCATTGTCGTCGTGCGAAAAAAAATTTGGACGCGACGCCGTCGTCGTCGACGTGCGAAAAAAAGTTTCGACGCGATGCCGTCACCCTCGTACGAAAAAAAAATTTGGACGCAAAGCCGAGGTCGTGCGAAAAAAAAAATTTGGACGCGACGCCGTCGTCGTGCGAAAAAAAATTTGGACACGAAGCCGTCGTCGTCGTCGTGCGAAAAAAAAATTTGGACGCGATGCCGTCGTAGTCGAAGTGCAAAAATAAATCTGGACGCGATGCCGTCGTCGTCGACGTGCAAAAAAATATTTGGACGCGATGCCGTTGTTGTCGCCGTGCGAAAAAAAAATTTGGACGCGACGCCGTTGTTGTCGCCGTGCGAAAAATAATTTGGACGCGACGCCGTCATTGTCGCCATGCGAAAAAAAAATTTGGACGCGACGTCGACGTCGTCATGGTGCGAAAAAAAAAATTTGGAGGCGATGCCGTCGTCGCCTTCCTGCGAAAAAAAAATTTGGATGCGAAGTCGTCGTTGTCAATGTGCGAAAAAAAATTTAGACGCGACGCCGTCATCGTCGACGTGCAAAAAATATTTGGACGCGACGCTGTCGTCGTCGACGTGCAAAAAAAAGTTTCGACGCGATGCCGTCACCCTCGTGCGAAATAAAAATTTGGACGCGAAGCCGTCGTCGTGCGAAAAAAAAAATTTTGACGCGACGCCGTCGTCGTGCGAAAAAAAATTTGGACACGAAGCCGTCGTCGTCGTCGTGCGAAAAAAAAATTTGGACGCGACGCCGTCGTTGTCGAAGTGCGAAAATAAATCTGGACGCGATGCCGTCGCCGTCGACGTGCAAAAAAAAATTTGGATGCGATGCCGTCGTCGTCGTCGTGCGAAAAAAAATTTGGACGCGACGCCGTCGTCCTTGAAGTGCGAAAAAAATTTGGACGCGATGCTGTCGTCGTCGTGCGAAAAAAAAAATTTGGACGCGACGCCGTCGTCGTCGACGTGCGAAAAAAAAATTTGGACGTGACGCCGACGTCGTCGTGGTGCGGAAAAAAATTTGGACGCGACGCCGTCGTCCTCGAAGTGCGAAAAATATTTGGACGCGACGCTGTCGTCGTCGACGTGCAAAAAATATTTGGACGCGACGCTGTCGTCGTCGACGTGCAAAAAAAATTTGGACACGATGCCGTCGCTGTCGTGCAAAAAAAAAATTTCGACGCGAAGCCATTGTCGTCGTGCGAAAAAAAATTTGGACGCAACGCCGTCGTCGTCGACGTGCGAAAAAAAGTTTCGACGCGATGCCGTCACCCTCGTACGAAAAAAAAATTTGGACGCAAAGCCGAGGTCGTGCGAAAAAAAAATTTGGACGCGACGCCGTCGTCGTGCGAAAAAAAATTTGGACACGAAGCCGCCGTCGTTGTCGTGCGAAAAAAAAATTTGGACGCGACGCCGTCGTTGTCGCCATGCGA
The DNA here is from genome assembly GCA_028020825.1 of Podargus strigoides. Classification (NCBI taxonomy): domain Eukaryota; kingdom Metazoa; phylum Chordata; class Aves; order Caprimulgiformes; family Podargidae; genus Podargus; species Podargus strigoides. The sequence continues at coordinate 247,890 of CM051637.1, forward strand.
AAAAAAAATTTGGACGCGACGCCGACGTCGTCGTGGTGCGGAAAAAAATTTGGACGCGACGCCGTCGTCCTTGAAGTGCGAAAAATATTTGGACGCGACACTGTCGTCGTCGACGTGCAAAAAATATTTGGACGCGACGCTGTCGTCGTCGACGTGCAAAAAAAATTTGGACACGATGCCGTCGCTGTCGTGCGAAAAAAAAATTTCGACGCGAAGCCATTGTCGTCGTGCGAAAAAAAAATTTGGACGCGACGCCGTCGACGTGCAAAAAAAAGTTTCGACGCGATGCCGTCACCCTCGTGCGAAAAAAAAATTTGGACGCAAAGCCGTCGTCGTGCGAAAAAAAAAATTTGGACGCGACGCCGTCGTCGTGCGAAAAAAAAATTTGGACGCGATGCCGTCGTCGTCGACGTGCAAAAAAATATTTGGACGCGATGTCGTCGTCGACGTGCAACAAAATATTTGGACGCGATGCCGTTGTTGTCACCGTGCGAAAAATAATTTGGACGCGACGCCGTTGTTGTCGCCGTGCGAAAAATAATTTGGACGCGACGCCGTCATTGTCGCCGTGCGAAAAAAAAATTTGGACGCGACGTCGACGTCGTCATGGTGCGAAAAAAAAAATTTGGACGCGACGCCGACGTCGTCGTGGTGCGGAAAAAAATTTGGACGCGACGCCGTCGTCCTTGAAGTGCGAAAAATATTTGGACGCGACGCTGTCGTCGTCGACGTGCAAAAAATATTTGGACGCGACGCTGTCGTCGTCAACGTGCAAAAAAAATTTGGACACAATGCCGTCGCTGTCGTGCGAAAAAAAAATTTCGACGCGAAGCCATTGTCGTCGTGCGAAAAAAAAAATTTGGACGCGACGCCGTCGTCGTGCGAAAAAAAATTTGGACACGAAGCCGTCGTCGTCGTCGTGCGAAAAAAAAATTTGGACGCGACGCCGTCGTTGTCGAAGCGCAAAAATAAATCTGGACGCGATGCCGTCGTCGTCGACGTGCAAAAAAATATTTGGACGCGATGCCGTTGTTGTCGCCGTGCGAAAAAAAAATTTGGACGCGACGCCGTTGTTGTCGCCGTGCGAAAAATAATTTGGACGCGACGCCGTCATTGTCGCCATGCGAAAAAAAAATTTGGACGCGACGTCGACGTCGTCATGGTGCGAAAAAAAAAATTTGGAGGCGATGCCGTCGTCGCCTTCCTGCGAAAAAAAAATTTGGATGCGAAGTCGTCGTTGTCAATGTGCGAAAAAAAATTTAGACGCGACGCCGTCATCGTCGACGTGCAAAAAATATTTGGACGCGACGCTGTCGTCGTCGTGGTGCGGAAAAAAATTTGGACGCGACGCCGTCGTCCTCGAAGTGCGAAAATAAATCTGGACGCAATGCCATCACCGTCGTGCGAAAAAAATACTTGGACGCGATGCCGTTGTTGTCGCCGTGCGAAAAAAAAATTTGGACGCGACGCCGTCGTCGTCGACGTGCGAAAAAAATTTGGACGCGATGCTGTCGTCGTCGTGCGAAAAAAAAAATTTGGACGCGACGCCGTCGTCGTCGACGTGCGAAAAAAAAATTTGGACGCGACGCCGACGTCGTCGTGGTGCGGAAAAAAATTTGGACGCGACGCCGTCGTCCTCGAAGTGCGAAAAATATTTGGACGCGACGCTGTCGTCGTCGACGTGCAAAAAATATTTGGACGCGACGCCGTCGTCGTGCGAAAAAAAATTTGGACACGAAGCCGTCGTCGTCGTCGTGCGAAAAAAAAATTTGGACGCGACGCCGTCGTTGTCGAAGCGCAAAAATAAATCTTGACGCGATGCCGTCGTCGTCGACGTGCAAAAAAATATTTGGACGCGATGCCGTTGTTGTCGCCGTGCGAAAAAAAAATTTGGACGCGACGCCGTTGTTGTCGCCGTGCGAAAAATAATTTGGACGCGACGCCGTCATTGTCGCCATGCGAAAAAAAAATTTGGACGCGACGTCGACGTCGTCATGGTGCGAAAAAAAAAATTTGGAGGCGATGCCGTCGTCGCCTTCCTGCGAAAAAAAAATTTGGATGCGAAGTCGTCGTTGTCAATGTGCGAAAAAAAATTTAGACGCGACGCCGTCATCGTCGACGTGCAAAAAATATTTGGACGCGACGCTGTCGTCGTCGACGTGCAAAAAAAATTTGGACGCGATGCCGTCGTCGCCTTCCTGCGAAAAAAAATTTCGACGCGAAGCCATTGTCGTCGTGCGAAAAGAAATTTGGACGTGATGCTGTCGTCGTCGTCGTGCGAAAAAAAAATTTGGACGTGATGCTGTCGTCGTCGTCGTGCGAAATAAATTTGGACGCGACGCCGTCGTCGTCGACGTGCGAAAAAAAGTTTCGACGCGATGCCGTCGTCGCCTTCCTGCGAAAAAAAATTTCGACGCGAAGCCATTGTCGTCGTGCGAAAAGAAATTTGGACGTGATGCTGTCGTCGTCGTCGTGCGAAAAAAAAATTTGGACGTGATGCTGTCGTCGTCGTCGTGCGAAATAAATTTGGACGCGACGCCGTCGTCGTCGACGTGCGAAAAAAATTTGGACGCGATGCCGTCGTCGCCTTCCTGCGAAAAAAAATTTCGACGCGAAGCCATTGTCGTCGTGCGAAAAGAAATTTGGACGTGATGCTGTCGTCGTCGTCGTGCGAAAAAAAAATTTGGACGTGATGCTGTCGTCGTCGTCGTGCGAAATAAATTTGGACGCGACGCCGTCGTCGTGCGAAAAAAAATTTGGACACGAAGCCGTCGTCGTCGTCGTGCGAAAAAAAAATTTGGACGCGACGCCGTCGTTGTCGAAGTGCGAAAATAAATCTGGACGTGATGCCGTCGTCGTCGACGTGCAAAAAAAAATTTGGATGCGATGCCGTCGTCGTCGTCGTGCGAAAAAAAATTTGGACGCGACGCCGTCGTTGTCGAAGTGCGAAAATAAATCTGGACGTGATGCCGTCGTCGTCGACGTGCAAAAAAAAATTTGGATGCGATGCCGTCGTCGTCGACGTGCGAAAAAAAATTTGGACGCGATGCTGTCGCCGTCGTGCGAAAAAAAATATTTGGACGCGATGCCGTTGTTGTCGCCGTGCTAAAAAAATTTGGACGTGAAGCCGTCGTCGTCGTGCGCAAAAAAAATTTGGACGCGATGCCGTCGTTGTCGCCGTGCGAAAAAAAATTTGGACGCGACGCCGTCATTGTCGAAGTGCGAAAATAAATCTGGACGCGATGCCGTCGTCGTCGACGTGCAAAAAAAAATTTGGATGCGATGCCGTCGTCGTCGTCGTGCGAAAAAAAATTTGGACGCGACGCCGTCGTCGTCGACGTGCGAAAAAAAATTTGGACGCGATGCTGTCCCCGTCGTGCGAAAAAAAAATTTGGACGCGATGCCGTCGTTGTCGCCATGCGAAAAAAAAATTTGGACGCGACGCCGACGTCGTCGTGGTGCGGAAAAAAATTTGGACGCGACGCCGTCGTCCTCGAAGTGCGAAAATAAATCTGGACGCAATGCCATCACCGTCGTGCGAAAAAAATACTTGGACGCGATGCCGTTGTTGTCGCCGTGCGAAAAAAAAATTTGGACGCGACGCCGTCGTCGTCGACGTGCGAAAAAAATTTGGACGCGACGCCGACGTCGTCGTGGTGCGGAAAAAAATTTGGACGCGACGCCGTCGTCCTCGAAGTGCGAAAAATATTTGGACGCGACGCTGTCGTCGTCGACGTGCAAAAAATATTTGGACGCGACGCTGTCGTCGTCGACGTGCAAAAAAAATTTGGACACGATGCCATCGCCGTCGTGCGAAAAATAATTTGGACGCCATGCCGTCTTCGTCGACGTGCGAAAAAAAATTTGGACGCGACGCAGTCGTTGTCGTGCGGAAAAAAAATTTGGACACCGTGCCGTCGCCGTCGACGTGCGAAAAAAAAAATTTGGAGGCGATGCCGTCGTCGCCTTCCTGTGAAAAAAAAATTTGGATGCGAAGTCGTCTTTGTCGACGTGCAAAAAAAAATTTGGACGCGACGCCGTCGTCGTCGACGTGCAAAAAATATTTGGACGCGACGCTGTCGTCGTCGACGTGCAAAAAAATTTGGACACGATGCCGTCGCTGTCGTGCGAAAAAAAAATTTCCACGCGAAGCCATTGTCGTCGTGCGAAAAAAAAATTTGGACGCGACGCCGTCGTCGTCGACGTGCGAAAAAAAGTTTCGATGCGATGCCGTCACCCTCGTGCGAAAAAAAAATTTGGACGCAAAGCCGTAGTCGTGCGAAAAAAAAAATTTGGACGCGACGCCGTCGTCGTGCGAAAAAAAATTTGGACGCGATGCCATCGTCGTCGTCGTGCGAAAAAAAAATTTGGACGCGACGCCGTCGTTGTCGCCATGCGAAAAAAAAATTTGGACACGACGCCGACGTCGTCGTGGTGCGGAAAAAAATTTGGACGCGACGCCGTCGTCCTCGAAGTGCGAAAAATATTTGGACGCGACACTGTCGTCGTCGACGTGCAAAAAATATTTGGACGCGACGCTGTCGTCGTCGACGTGCAAAAAAAATTTGGACACGATGCCGTCGTTGTCGTGCGAAAAAAAATTTCGACGCGACGCCGTCGTCTTCGTGCAAAAAAAATTGGGACGCGATGCCGTCGTCGTCGTGCGAAAAAAAATTTGGACGCGATGCCGTCGTCTTCGACGTGCGGAAAAAAAATTTGGACGCGATGCCATCGCCGTCGTGCGAAAAAAAATTTGGACGCCATGCCGTCTTCGTCGTGCGAAAAAAAATTTGGACGCGACGCAGTCGTTGTCGTGCGGAAAAAAAATTTGGACACCGTGCCGTCGCCGTCGACGTGCGAAAAAAAAAATTTGGAGGCGATGCCGTCGTCGCCTTCCTGTGAAAAAAAAATTTGGATGCGAAGTCGTCTTTGTCGACGTGCGAAAAAAAATTTGGACGCGACGCCGTCGTCGTCGACGTGCAAAAAAAATTTGGACGTGAAGCCGTCGTCGTCGTGCGCAAAAAAAATTTGGACGCGATGCCGTCGTTGTTGCCGTGCGAAAAAAAATTTGGACGCGACGCCGTCGTTGTCGCCATGCGAAAAAAAAATTTGGACGCGACGCCGACGTCGTCGTGGTGCGGAAAAAAATTTGGACGCGACGCCGTCGTCCTCGAAGTGCGAAAATAAATCTGGACGCAATGCCATCGCCGTCGTGCGAAAAAAATATTTGGACGCGATGCCGTTGTTGTCGCCATGCGAAAAAAAAATTTGGACGCGACGCCGTTGTTGTCGCTGTGCGAAAAAAAAATTTGGACGCGATGCCGTTGTCGTCGACGTGCGGAAAAAATAATTTGGACGCGATGCCGTCGTCGTCGACCTGCGAAAAAAAATTTGGACGCGATGCCGTCGTTGTCGTGCGAAAAAAAATTTGGACGCGACGCCGTCGTCTTCGTGCAAAAAAAATTGGGACGCGATGCCGTCGTCGTCGTGCGAAAAAAAATTTGGACGCGACGCAGTCGTCCTTGAAGTGCGAAAAATATTTGGACGCGACGCTGTCGTCGTCGACGTGCAAAAAGTATTTGGACGCGACGCTGTCGTCGTCGACGTGCAAAAAAAATTTGGACACGATGCCGTCGCTGTCGTGCGAAAAAAAAATTTCGACGCGAAGCCATTGTCGTCGTGCGAAAAAAAATTTGGACGCGATGCCGTCGTCGTCGACGTGCAAAAAAAAGTTTCGACGCGATGCCGTCACCCTCGTGCGAAAAAAAAATTTGGACGCAAAGCCGTCGTCGTGCGAAAAAAAAAATTTGGACGCGACGCCGTCGTCGTGCGAAAAAAAAATTTGGACGCGATGCCGTCGTTGTCGAAGTGCAAAAATAAATCTGGACGCGATGCCGTCGTCGTCGACGTGCAAAAAAATATTTGGACGCGATGCCGTTGTTGTCGCCGTGCGAAAAAAAAATTTGGACGCGACGCCGTTGTTGTCGCCGTGCGAAAAATAATTTGGACGCGACGCCGTCATTGTCGCCATGCGAAAAAAAATTTGGACGCGACGTCGACGTCGTCATGGTGCGAAAAAAAAAATTTGGAGGCGATGCCGTCGTCGCCTTCGTGCGAAAAAAAAATTTGGATGCGAAGTCGTCGTTGTCAATGTGCGAAAAAAAATTTAGACGCGACGCCGTCATCGTCGACGTGCAAAAAATATTTGGACGCGACGCTGTCGTCGTCGACGTGCAAAAAAAATTTGGACGCGATGCCGTCGTCGCCTTCCTGCGAAAAAAAATTTCGACGCGAAGCCATTGTCGTCGTGCGAAAAGAAATTTGGACGTGATGCTGTCGTCGTCGTCGTGCGAAAAAAAAATTTGGACGTGATGCTGTCGTCGTCGTCGTGCGAAATAAATTTGGACGCGACGCCGTCGCTGTCGTGCGAAAAAAAATTTGGACGCGAAACCGTCGTCGTCGACGTGCGAAAAAAAGTTTCGACGCGATGCCGTTACCCTCGTGCGAAAAAAAAATTTGGACGCGAAGCCGTCGTCGTGCGAAAAAAAAAATTTTGACGCGACGCCGTCGTCGTGCGAAAAAAAATTTGGACACGAAGCCGTCGTCGTCGTCGTGCGAAAAAAAAATTTGGACGCGACGCCGTCGTTGTCGAAGTGCGGAAATAAATCTGGACGCGATGCCGTCGTCGTCGACGTGCAAAAAAAAATTTGGATGCGATGCCGTCGTCGTCGTCGTGCGAAAAAAAATTTGGACGCGACGCCGTCATCGTCGACGTGCGAAAAATAATTTGGACGCGATGCTGGCGCCGTCGTGCGAAAAAAAATATTTGGACGCGATGCCGTCGTTGTCGCCGTGCTAAAAAAATTTGGACGTGAAGCCGTCGTCGTCGTGCGCAAAAAAAATTTGGACGCGATGCCGTCGTTGTCGCCGTGCGAAAAAAAATTTGGACGCGACGCCGTCGTTGTCGCCATGCGAAAAAAAAATTTGGACGCGACGCCTAAGTCGTCGTGGTGCGGAAAAAAATTTGGACGCGATGCCGTCGTCCTCGAAGTGCGAAAATAAATCTGGACGCAATGCCATCACCGTCGTGCGAAAAAAATACTTGGACGCGATGCCGTTGTTGTCGCCGTGCGAAAAAAAAATTTGGACGCGACGCCGTCGTCGTCGACGTGCGAAAAAAATTTGGACGCGATGCTGTCGTTGTCGTGCGAAAAAAAAAATTTGGACGCGACGCCGTCGTCGTCGACGTGCGAAAAAAAAATTTGGACGCGACGCCGTCGTCCTCGAAGTGCGAAAAATATTTGGACGCGACGCTGTCGTCGTCGTGGTGCGGAAAAAAATTTGGACGCGACGCCGTCGTCCTCGAAGTGCGAAAAATATTTGGACGCGACGCTGTCGTCGTCGACGTGCAGAAAATATTTGGACGCGACGCTGTCGTCGTCGACGTGCGAAAAAAAGTTTCGACGCGATGCCGTCACCCTCGTGCGAAAAAAAAATTTGGACGCAAAGCCGTCGTCGTGCGAAAAAAAAAATTTGGACGCGACGCCGTCGTCGTGCGAAAAAAAATTTGGACACGAAGCCGTCGTCGTCGTCGTGCGAAAAAAAAATTTGGACGCGACGCCGTCGTTGTCGAAGTGCAAAAATAAATCTGGACGCGATGCCGTCGTCGTCGACGTGCAAAAAAATATTTGGACGCGATGCCGTTGTTGTCGCCGTGCGAAAAAAAAATTTGGACGCGACGCCGTTGTTGTCGCCGTGCGAAAAATAATTTGGACGCGACGCCGTCATTGTCGCCATGCGAAAAAAAAATTTGGACGCGACGTCGACGTCGTCATGGTGCGAAAAAAAAAATTTGGAGGCGATGCCGTCGTCGCCTTCCTGCGAAAAAAAAATTTGGATGCGAAGTCGTCGTTGTCAATGTGCGAAAAAAAATTTAGACGCGACGCCGTCATCGTCGACGTGCAAAAAATATTTGGACGCGACGCTGTCGTCGTCGACGTGCAAAAAAAATTTGGACGCGATGCCGTCGTCGCCTTCCTGCGAAAAAAAATTTCGACGCGAAGCCATTGTCGTCGTGCGAAAAGAAATTTGAACGTGATGCTGTCGTCGTCGTCGTGCGAAAAAAAAATTTGGACGTGATGCTGTCGTCGTCGTCGTGCGAAATAAATTTGGACGCGACGCCGTCGTCGTCGACGTGCGAAAAAAATTTGGACGCGATGCCGTCGTCGCCTTCCTGCGAAAAAAAATTTCGACGCGAAGCCATTGTCGTCGTGCGAAAAGAAATTTGGACGTGATGCTGTCGTCGTCGTCGTGCGAAAAAAAAATTTGGACGTGATGCTGTCGTCGTCGTCGTGCGAAATAAATTTGGACGCGACGCCGTCGTCGTCGACGTGCAAAAAAAAGTTTCGACGCGATGCCGTCACCCTCGTGCGCAAAAAAAATTTGGACGCAAAGCCGTAGTCGTGCGAAAAAAAAAATTTGGACGCGACGCCGTCGTCGTGCGAAAAAAAATTTGGACACGAAGCCGTCGTCGTCGTCGTGCGAAAAAAAAATTTGGACGCGACGCCGTCGTTGTCGAAGTGCGAAAATAAATCTGGACGCGATGCCGTCGTCGTCGACGTGCAAAAAAAAATTTGGATGCGATGCCGTCGTCGTCGTCGTGCGAAAAAAAATTTGGACGCGACGCCGTCGTCGTCGCCGTGCGAAAAAAATTTGGACGCGACGCCGACGTCGTCGTGGTGCGGAAAAAAATTTGGACGCGACGCCGTCGTTGTCGCCATGCGAAAAAAAAATTTGGACGCGACGCCGACGTCGTCGTGGTGCGGAAAAAAATTTGGACGCGACGCCGTCGTCCTCGAAGTGCGAAAAATATTTGGACGCGACGCTGTCGTCGTCGACGTGCAAAAAATATTTGGACGCGACGCTGTCGTCGTCGACGTGCGAAAAAAAGTTTCGACGCGATGCCGTCACCCTCGTGCGAAAAAAAAATTTGGACGCAAAGCCGTCGTCGTGCGAAAAAAAAAATTTGGACGCGACGCCGTCATCGTGCGAAAAAAAATTTGGACACGAAGCCGTCGTCGTCGTCGTGCGAAAAAAAAATTTGGACGCGATGCCGTCATTGTCGAAGTGCAAAAATAAATCTGGACGCGATGCCGTCGTCGTCGACGTGCAAAAAAATATTTGGACGCGATGCCGTTGTTGTCGCCGTGCGAAAAAAAAATTTGGACGCGACGCCGTTGTTGTCGCCGTGCGAAAAAAAAATTTGGACGCGACGTCGACGTCGTCATGGTGCGAAAAAAAAAATTTGGAGGCGATGCCGTCGTCGCCTTCCTGCGAAAAAAAAATTTGGATGCGAAGTCGTCGTTGTCAATGTGCGAAAAAAAATTTAGACGCGACGCCGTCATCGTCGACGTGCAAAAAATATTTGGACGCGACGCTGTCGTCGTCGACGTGCAAAAAAAATTTGGACGCGATGCCGTCGTCGCCTTCCTGCGAAAAAAAATTTCGACGCGAAGCCATTGTCGTCGTGCGAAAAGAAATTTGAACGTGATGCTGTCGTCGTCGTCGTGCGAAAAAAAAATTTGGACGTGATGCTGTCGTCGTCGTCGTGCGAAATAAATTTGGACGCGACGCCGTCGTCGTCGACGTGCGAAAAAAATTTGGACGCGATGCCGTCGTCGCCTTCCTGCGAAAAAAAATTTCGACGCGAAGCCATTGTCGTCGTGCGAAAAGAAATTTGGACGTGATGCTGTCGTCGTCGTCGTGCGAAAAAAAAATTTGGACGTGATGCTGTCGTCGTCGTCGTCGTGCGAAATAAATTTGGACGCGACGCCGTCGTCGTCGACGTGCAAAAAAAAGTTTCGACGCGATGCCGTCACCCTCGTGCGCAAAAAAAATTTGGACGCAAAGCCGTAGTCGTGCGAAAAAAAAAATTTGGACGCGACGCCGTCGTCGTGCGAAAAAAAATTTGGACACGAAGCCGTCGTCGTCGTCGTGCGAAAAAAAAATTTGGACGCGACGCCGTCGTTGTCGAAGTGCGAAAATAAATCTGGACGCGATGCCGTCGTCGTCGACGTGCAAAAAAAAATTTGGATGCGATGCCGTCGTCGTCGTCGTGCGAAAAAAAATTTGGACACGACGCCGTCGTCGTCGACGTGCGAAAAAAAATTTGGACGCGATGCTGTCGCCGTCGTGCGAAAAAAAAATTTGGACGCGATGCCGTCGTTGTCGCCGTGCGAAAAAAAATTTGGACGCGACGCCGTCGTTGTCGCCATGCGAAAAAAAAATTTGGACGCGACGCCGACGTCGTCGTGGTGCGGAAAAAAATTTGGACGCGACGCCGTCGTCCTCGAAGTGCGAAAATAAATCTGGACGCAATGCCATCACCGTCGTGTGAAAAAAATACTTGGACGCGATGCCGTTGTTGTCGCCGTGCGAAAAAAAAATTTGGACGCGACGCCGTCGTCGTCGACGTGCGAAAAAAATTTGGACGCGATGCTGTCGCCGTCGTGCGAAAAAAAAAATTTGGACGCGACGCCGTCGTCGTCGACGTGCGAAAAAAAAATTTGGACGTGACGCCGACGTCGTCGTGGTGCGGAAAAAAATTTGGACGCGACGCCGTCGTCGTCGACGTGCGAAAAATATTTGGACGCGACGCTGTCGTCGTCGACGTGCAAAAAATATTTGGACGCGACGCTGTCGTCGTCGACGTGCAAAAAAAATTTGGACACGATGCCGTCGCTGTCGTGCGAAAAAAAAATTTCGACGCGAAGCCATTGTCGTCGTGCGAAAAAAAATTTGGACGCAACGCCGTCGTCGTCGACGTGCGAAAAAAAGTTTCGACGCGATGCCGTCACCCTCGTACGAAAAAAAAATTTGGACGCAAAGCCGAGGTCGTGCGAAAAAGAAAATTTGGACGCGACGCCGTCGTCGTGCGAAAAAAAATTTGGACACGAAGCCTCCGTCGTCGTCGTGCGAAAAAAAAATTTGGACGCGACGCCGTCGTTGTCGCCATGCGAAAAAAAAATTTGGACGAGACGCCGACGTCGTCGTGGTGCGGAAAAAAATTTGGACGCGACGCCGTCGTCCTTGAAGTGCGAAAAATATTTGGACGCGACGCTGTCGTCGTCGACGTGCAAAAAATATTTGGACGCGACGCTGTCGTCGTCGACGTGCAAAAAAAATTTGGACACAATGCCGTCGCTGTCGTGCGAAAAAAAAATTTCGACGCGAAGCCATTGTCGTCGTGCGAAAAAAAAAATTTGGACGCGACGCCGTCGTCGTGCGAAAAAAAATTTGGACACGAAGCCGTCGTCGTCGTCGTGCGAAAAAGAAATTTGGACGCGACGCCGTCGTTGTCGAAGCGCAAAAATAAATCTGGACGCGATGCCGTCGTCGTCGACGTGCAAAAAAATATTTGGACGCGATGCCGTTGTTGTCGCCGTGCGAAAAAAAAATTTGGACGCGACGCCGTTGTTGTCGCCGTCTGAAAAATAATTTGGACGCGACGCCGTCATTGTCGCCATGCGAAAAAAAAATTTGGACGCGACGTCGACGTCGTCGTGGTGCGGAAAAAAATTTGGACGCGACGCCGTCGTCCTTTAAGTGCGAAAAAAATTTGGACGCGACGCCGACGTCGTCGTGATGCGGAAAAAAATTTGGACGCGACGCCGTCGTCCTCGAAGTGCGAAAAATATTTGGACGCGACGCTGTCGTCGTCGACGTGCAAAAAATATTTGGACGCGACGCTGTCGTCGTCGACGTGCAAAAAAAATTTGGACACGATGCCGTCGCTGTCGTGCGAAAAAAAAATTTCGACGCGAAGCCATTGTCGTCGTGCGAAAAAAAATTTGGACGCAACGCCGTCGTCGTCGACGTGCGAAAAAAAGTTTCGACGCGATGCCGTCACCCTCGTACGAAAAAAAAATTTGGACGCAAAGCCGAGGTCGTGCGAAAAAAAAATTTGGACGCGACGCCGTCGTCGTGCGAAAAAAAATTTGGACACGAAGCCGCCGTCGTCGTCGTGCGAAAAAAAAATTTGGACGCGACGCCGTCGTTGTCGCCCTGCGAAAAAAAAATTTGGACGCGACGCCGACGTCGTCGTGGTGCGGAAAAAAATTTGGACGCGACGCCGTCGTCCTTGAAGTGCGAAAAATATTTGGATGCGACGCTGTCGTCGTCGACGTGCAAAAAATATTTGGACGCGACGCTGTCGTCGTCGACGTGCAAAAAAAATTTGGACACAATGCCGTCGCTGTCGTGCGAAAAAAAAATTTCGACGCGAAGCCATTGTCGTCGTGCGAAAAAAAAAATTTGGACGCGACGCCGTCGTCGTGCGAAAAAAAATTTGGACACGAAGCCGTCGTCGTCGTCGTGCGAAAAAAAAATTTGGACGCGACGCCGTCGTTGTCGAAGCGCAAAAATAAATCTGGACGCGATGCCGTCGTCGTCGACGTGCAAAAAAATATTTGGACGCGATGCCGTTGTTGTCGCCGTGCGAAAAAAAAATTTGGACGCGACGCCGTTGTTGTCGCCGTGCGAAAAATAATTTGGACGCGACGCCGTCATTGTCGCCATGCGAAAAAAAAATTTGGACGCGATGTCGACGTCGTCATGGTGCGAAAAAAAAAATTTGGACGCGACGCCGACGTCGTCGTGGTGCGGAAAAAAATTTGGACGCGACGCCGTCGTCCTTGAAGTGCGAAAAATATTTGGACGCGACGCTGTCGTCGTCGACGTGCAAAAAATATTTGGACGCGACGCTGTCGTCGTCGACGTGCAAAAAAAATTTGGACGCAATGCCATCACCGTCGTGCGAAAAAAATATTTGGACGCGATGCCGTTGTTGTCGCCGTGCGAAAAAAAAATTTGGACGCTACGCCGTCGTCGTCGACGTGCGAAAAAAAAATTTGGACGCGACGCCGACGTCGTCGTGGTGCGGAAAAAAATTTGGACGCGACGCCGTCGTCCTCGAAGTGCGAAAAATATTTGGACGCGACGCTGTCGTCGTTGACGTGCAAAAAATATTTGGACGCGACGCTGTCGTCGTCGACGTGCAAAAAAAATTTGGACACGATGCCGTCGCTGTCGTGCGAAAAAAAAATTTCGACGCGAAGCCATTGTCGTCGTGCGAAAAAAAATTTGGACGCGACGCCGTCGTCGTCGACGTGCGAAAAAAAGTTTCGACGCGATGCCGTCACCCTCGTACGAAAAAAAAATTTGGACGCAAAGCCGAGGTCGTGCGAAAAAAAAAATTTGGACGCGACGCCGTCGTCGTGCGAAAAAAAATTTGGACACGAAGCCGTCGTCGTCGTCGTGCGAAAAAAAAATTTGGACGCGATGCCGTCGTAGTCGAAGTGCAAAAATAAATCTGGACGCGATGCCGTCGTCGTCGACGTGCAAAAAAATATTTGGACGCGATGCCGTTGTTGTCGCCGTGCGAAAAAAAAATTTGGACGCGACGCCGTTGTTGTCGCCGTGCGAAAAATAATTTGGACGCGACGCCGTCATTGTCGCCATGCGAAAAAAAAATTTGGACGCGACGTCGACGTCGTCATGGTGCGAAAAAAAAAATTTGGAGGCGATGCCGTCGTCGCCTTCCTGCGAAAAAAAAATTTGGATGCGAAGTCGTCGTTGTCAATGTGCGAAAAAAAATTTAGACGCGACGCCGTCATCGTCGACGTGCAAAAAATATTTGGACGCGACGCTGTCGTCGTCGACGTGCAAAAAAAAGTTTCGACGCGATGCCGTCACCCTCGTGCGAAATAAAAATTTGGACGCGAAGCCGTCGTCGTGCGAAAAAAAAAATTTTGACGCGACGCCGTCGTCGTGCGAAAAAAAATTTGGACACGAAGCCGTCGTCGTCGTCGTGCGAAAAAAAAATTTGGACGCGACGCCGTCGTTGTCGAAGTGCGAAAATAAATCTGGACGCGATGCCGTCGCCGTCGACGTGCAAAAAAAAATTTGGATGCGATGCCGTCGTCGTCGTCGTGCGAAAAAAAATTTGGACGCGACGCCGTCGTCCTTGAAGTGCGAAAAAAATTTGGACGCGATGCTGTCGTCGTCGTGCGAAAAAAAAAATTTGGACGCGACGCCGTCGTCGTCGACGTGCGAAAAAAAAATTTGGACGTGACGCCGACGTCGTCGTGGTGCGGAAAAAAATTTGGACGCGACGCCGTCGTCCTCGAAGTGCGAAAAATATTTGGACGCGACGCTGTCGTCGTCGACGTGCAAAAAATATTTGGACGCGACGCTGTCGTCGTCGACGTGCAAAAAAAATTTGGACACGATGCCGTCGCTGTCGTGCAAAAAAAAAATTTCGACGCGAAGCCATTGTCGTCGTGCGAAAAAAAATTTGGACGCAACGCCGTCGTCGTCGACGTGCGAAAAAAAGTTTCGACGCGATGCCGTCACCCTCGTACGAAAAAAAAATTTGGACGCAAAGCCGAGGTCGTGCGAAAAAAAAATTTGGACGCGACGCCGTCGTCGTGCGAAAAAAAATTTGGACACGAAGCCGCCGTCGTTGTCGTGCGAAAAAAAAATTTGGACGCGACGCCGTCGTTGTCGCCATGCGAAAAAAAAATTTGGACGCGACGCCGACGTCGTCGTGGTGCGGAAAAAAATTTGGACGCGACGCCGTCGTCCTTGAAGTGCGAAAAATATTTGGACGCGACACTGTCGTCGTCGACGTGCAAAAAATATTTGGACGCGACGCTGTCGTCGTCGACGTGCAAAAAAAATTTGGACACGATGCCGTCGCTGTCGTGCGAAAAAAAAATTTCGACGCGAAGCCATTGTCGTCGTGCGAAAAAAAAATTTGGACGCGACGCCGTCGACGTGCAAAAAAAAGTTTCGACGCGATGCCGTCACCCTCGTGCGAAAAAAAAATTTGGACGCAAAGCCGTCGTCGTGCGAAAAAAAAAATTTGGACGCGACGCCGTCGTCGTGCGAAAAAAAAATTTGGACGCGATGCCGTCGTCGTCGACGTGCAAAAAAATATTTGGACGCGATGTCGTCGTCGACGTGCAACAAAATATTTGGACGCGATGCCGTTGTTGTCACCGTGCGAAAAATAATTTGGACGCGACGCCGTTGTTGTCGCCGTGCGAAAAATAATTTGGACGCGACGCCGTCATTGTCGCCGTGCGAAAAAAAAATTTGGACGCGACGTCGACGTCGTCATGGTGCGAAAAAAAAAATTTGGACGCGACGCCGACGTCGTCGTGGTGCGGAAAAAAATTTGGACGCGACGCCGTCGTCCTTGAAGTGCGAAAAATATTTGGACGCGACGCTGTCGTCGTCGACGTGCAAAAAATATTTGGACGCGACGCTGTCGTCGTCAACGTGCAAAAAAAATTTGGACACAATGCCGTCGCTGTCGTGCGAAAAAAAAATTTCGACGCGAAGCCATTGTCGTCGTGCGAAAAAAAAAATTTGGACGCGACGCCGTCGTCGTGCGAAAAAAAATTTGGACACGAAGCCGTCGTCGTCGTCGTGCGAAAAAAAAATTTGGACGCGACGCCGTCGTTGTCGAAGCGCAAAAATAAATCTGGACGCGATGCCGTCGTCGTCGACGTGCAAAAAAATATTTGGACGCGATGCCGTTGTTGTCGCCGTGCGAAAAAAAAATTTGGACGCGACGCCGTTGTTGTCGCCGTGCGAAAAATAATTTGGACGCGACGCCGTCATTGTCGCCATGCGAAAAAAAAATTTGGACGCGACGTCGACGTCGTCATGGTGCGAAAAAAAAAATTTGGAGGCGATGCCGTCGTCGCCTTCCTGCGAAAAAAAAATTTGGATGCGAAGTCGTCGTTGTCAATGTGCGAAAAAAAATTTAGACGCGACGCCGTCATCGTCGACGTGCAAAAAATATTTGGACGCGACGCTGTCGTCGTCGACGTGCAAAAAAAATTTGGACGCGATGCCGTCGTCGCCTTCCTGCGAAAAAAAATTTCGACGCGAAGCCATTGTCGTCGTGCGAAAAGAAATTTGGACGTGATGCTGTCGTCGTCGTCGTGCGAAAAAAAAATTTGGACGTGATGCTGTCGTCGTCGTCGTGCGAAATAAATTTGGACGCGACGCCGTCGTCGTCGACGTGCGAAAAAAAGTTTCGACGCGATGCCGTCGTCGCCTTCCTGCGAAAAAAAATTTCGACGCGAAGCCATTGTCGTCGTGCGAAAAGAAATTTGGACGTGATGCTGTCGTCGTCGTCGTGCGAAAAAAAAATTTGGACGTGATGCTGTCGTTGTCGTCGTGCGAAATAAATTTGGACGCGACGCCGTCGTCGTCGACGTGCGAAAAAAAGTTTCGACGCGATGCCGTCACCCTCGTGCGCAAAAAAAATTTGGACGCAAAGCCGTAGTCGTGCGAAAAAAAAAATTTGGACGCGACGCCGTCGTCGTGCGAAAAAAAATTTGGACACGAAGCCGTCGTCGTCGTCGTGCGAAAAAAAAATTTGGACGCGACGCCGTCGTTGTCGAAGTGCGAAAATAAATCTGGACGCGATGCCGTCGTCGTCGTCGTGCGAAAAAAAATTTGGACGCGACGCCGTTGTTGTCGCCGTGCGAAAAAAAAATTTGGTCGCGACGCCGACGTCGTCGTGGTGCGGAAAAAAATTTGGACGCGACGCCGTCGTCCTCGAAGTGCGAAAATAAATCTGGACGCAATGCCATCACCGTCGTGCGAAAAAAATACTTGGACGCGATGCCGTTGTTGTCGCCGTGCGAAAAAAAAATTTGGACGCGACGCCGTCGTCGTCGACGTGCGAAAAAAATTTGGACGCGATGCTGTCGTCGTCGTGCGAAAAAAAAAATTTGGACGCGACGCCGTCGTCGTCGACGTGCGAAAAAAAAATTTGGACGCGACGACGACGTCGTCGTGGTGCGGAAAAAAATTTGGACGCGACGCCGTCGTCCTCGAAGTGCGAAAAATATTTGGACGCGACGCTGTCGTCGTCGACGTGCAAAAAATATTTGGACGCGACGCTGTCGTCGTCGACGTGCAAAAAAAATTTGGACACGATGCCGTCGCTGTCGTGCGAAAAAAAAATTTCGACGCGAAGCCATTGTCGTCGTGCGAAAAAAAATTTGGACGCAACGCCGTCGTCGTCGACGTGCGAAAAAAAGTTTCGACGCGATGCCGTCACCCTCGTACGAAAAAAAAATTTGGACGCAAAGCCGTAGTCGTGCGAAAAAAAAAATTTGGACGCGACGCCGTCGTCGCGCGAAAAAAAATTTGGACACGAAGCCGTCGTCGTCGTCGTGCGAAAAAAAAATTTGGACGCGACGCCGTCGTTGTCGAAGTGCAAAAATAAATCTGGACGCAATGCCGTCGTCGTCGCCGTGCAAAAAAATATTTGGACGCGATGCCGTTGTTGTCGCCGTGCGAAAAATAAATTGGACGCGATGCCGTCATTGTCGCCATGCGAAAAAAAAATTTGGACGCGACGTCGACGTCGTCATGGTGCGAAAAAAAAAATTTGGAGGCGATGCCGTCGTCGCCTTCCTGCGAAAAAAAAATTTGGATGCGAAGTCGTCGTTGTCAATGTGCGAAAAAAAATTTAGACGCGACGCCGTCATCGTCGACGTGCAAAAAATATTTGGACGCGACGCTGTCGTCGTCGACGTGCAAAAAAAATTTGGACGCGATGCCGTCGTCGCCTTCCTGCGAAAAAAAATTTCGACGCGAAGCCATTGTCGTCGTGCGAAAAAAAATTTGGACGCAACGCCGTCGTCGTCGACGTGCGAAAAAAAGTTTCGACGCGATGCCGTCACCCTCGTACGAAAAAAAAATTTGGACGCAAAGCCGAGGTCGTGCGAAAAAAAAATTTGGACGCGACGCCGTCGTCGTGCGAAAAAAAATTTGGACACGAAGCCGCCGTCGTCGTCGTGCGAAAAAAAAATTTGGACGCGACGCCGTCGTTGTCGCCATGCGAAAAAAAAATTTGGACGCGACGCCGACGTCGTCGTGGTGCGGAAAAAAATTTGGACGCGACGCCGTCGTCCTTGAAGTGCGAAAAATATTTGGATGCGACGCTGTCGTCGTCGACGTGCAAAAAATATTTGGACGCGACGCTGTCGTCGTCGACGTGCAAAAAAAATTTGGACACAATGCCGTCGCTGTCGTGCGAAAAAAAAATTTCGACGCGAAGCCATTGTCGTCGTGCGAAAAAAAAAATTTGGACGCGACGCCGTCGTCGTGCGAAAAAAAATTTGGACACGAAGCCGTCGTCGTCGTCGTGCGAAAAAAAAATTTGGACGCGACGCCGTCGTTGTCGAAGCGCAAAAATAAATCTGGACGCGATGCCGTCGTCGTCGACGTGCAAAAAAATATTTGGACGCGATGCCGTTGTTGTCGCCGTGCGAAAAAAAAATTTGGACGCGACGCCGTTGTTGTCGCCGTGCGAAAAATAATTTGGACGCGAAGCCGTCATTGTCGCCATGCGAAAAAAAAATTTGGACGCGATGTCGACGTCGTCATGGTGCGAAAAAAAAAATTTGGACGCGACGCCGACGTCGTCGTGGTGCGGAAAAAAATTTGGACGCGACGCCGTCGTCCTTGAAGTGCGAAAAATATTTGGACGCGACGCTGTCGTCGTCGACGTGCAAAAAATATTTGGACGCGACGCTGTCGTCGTCGACGTGCAAAAAAAATTTGGACGCAATGCCATCACCGTCGTGCGAAAAAAATATTTGGACGCGATGCCGTTGTTGTCGCCGTGCGAAAAAAAAATTTGGACGCTACGCCGTCGTCGTCGACGTGCGAAAAAAAAATTTGGACGCGACGCCGACGTCGTCGTGGTGCGGAAAAAAATTTGGACGCGACGCCGTCGTCCTCGAAGTGCGAAAAATATTTGGACGCGACGCTGTCGTCGTTGACGTGCAAAAAATATTTGGACGCGACGCTGTCGTCGTCGACGTGCAAAAAAAATTTGGACACGATGCCGTCGCTGTCGTGCGAAAAAAAAATTTCGACGCGAAGCCATTGTCGTCGTGCGAAAAAAAATTTGGACGCGACGCCGTCGTCGTCGACGTGCGAAAAAAAGTTTCGACGCGATGCCGTCACCCTCGTACGAAAAAAAAATTTGGACGCAAAGCCGAGGTCGTGCGAAAAAAAAAATTTGGACGCGACGCCGTCGTCGTGCGAAAAAAAATTTGGACACGAAGCCGTCGTCGTCGTCGTGCGAAAAAAAAATTTGGACGCGATGCCGTCGTAGTCGAAGTGCAAAAATAAATCTGGACGCGATGCCGTCGTCGTCGACGTGCAAAAAAATATTTGGACGCGATGCCGTTGTTGTCGCCGTGCGAAAAAAAAATTTGGACGCGACGCCGTTGTTGTCGCCGTGCGAAAAATAATTTGGACGCGACGCCGTCATTGTCGCCATGCGAAAAAAAAATTTGGACGCGACGTCGACGTCGTCATGGTGCGAAAAAAAAAATTTGGAGGCGATGCCGTCGTCGCCTTCCTGCGAAAAAAAAATTTGGATGCGAAGTCGTCGTTGTCAATGTGCGAAAAAAAATTTAGACGCGACGCCGTCATCGTCGACGTGCAAAAAATATTTGGACGCGACGCTGTCGTCGTCGACGTGCAAAAAAAAGTTTCGACGCGATGCCGTCACCCTCGTGCGAAATAAAAATTTGGACGCGAAGCCGTCGTCGTGCGAAAAAAAAAATTTTGACGCGACGCCGTCGTCGTGCGAAAAAAAATTTGGACACGAAGCCGTCGTCGTCGTCGTGCGAAAAAAAAATTTGGACGCGACGCCGTCGTTGTCGAAGTGCGAAAATAAATCTGGACGCGATGCCGTCGCCGTCGACGTGCAAAAAAAAATTTGGATGCGATGCCGTCGTCGTCGTCGTGCGAAAAAAAATTTGGACGCGACGCCGTCGTCCTTGAAGTGCGAAAAAAATTTGGACGCGATGCTGTCGTCGTCGTGCGAAAAAAAAATTTGGACGCGACGTCGACGTCGTCATGGTGCGAAAAAAAAAATTTGGACGCGACGCCGACGTCGTCGTGGTGCGGAAAAAAATTTGGACGCGACGCCGTCGTCCTTGAAGTGCGAAAAATATTTGGACGCGACGCTGTCGTCGTCGACGTGCAAAAAATATTTGGACGCGACGCTGTCGTCGTCAACGTGCAAAAAAAATTTGGACACAATGCCGTCGCTGTCGTGCGAAAAAAAAATTTCGACGCGAAGCCATTGTCGTCGTGCGAAAAAAAAAATTTGGACGCGACGCCGTCGTCGTGCGAAAAAAAATTTGGACACGAAGCCGTCGTCGTCGTCGTGCGAAAAAAAAATTTGGACGCGACGCCGTCGTTGTCGAAGCGCAAAAATAAATCTGGACGCGATGCCGTCGTCGTCGACGTGCAAAAAAATATTTGGACGCGATGCCGTTGTTGTCGCCGTGCGAAAAAAAAATTTGGACGCGACGCCGTTGTTGTCGCCGTGCGAAAAATAATTTGGACGCGACGCCGTCATTGTCGCCATGCGAAAAAAAAATTTGGACGCGACGTCGACGTCGTCATGGTGCGAAAAAAAAAATTTGGAGGCGATGCCGTCGTCGCCTTCCTGCGAAAAAAAAATTTGGATGCGAAGTCGTCGTTGTCAATGTGCGAAAAAAAATTTAGACGCGACGCCGTCATCGTCGACGTGCAAAAAATATTTGGACGCGACGCTGTCGTCGTCGACGTGCAAAAAAAATTTGGACGCGATGCCGTCGTCGCCTTCCTGCGAAAAAAAATTTCGACGCGAAGCCATTGTCGTCGTGCGAAAAGAAATTTGGACGTGATGCTGTCGTCGTCGTCGTGCGAAAAAAAAATTTGGACGTGATGCTGTCGTCGTCGTCGTGCGAAATAAATTTGGACGCGACGCCGTCGTCGTCGACGTGCGAAAAAAAGTTTCGACGCGATGCCGTCGTCGCCTTCCTGCGAAAAAAAATTTCGACGCGAAGCCATTGTCGTCGTGCGAAAAGAAATTTGGACGTGATGCTGTCGTCGTCGTCGTGCGAAAAAAAAATTTGGACGTGATGCTGTCGTTGTCGTCGTGCGAAATAAATTTGGACGCGACGCCGTCGTCGTCGACGTGCGAAAAAAAGTTTCGACGCGATGCCGTCACCCTCGTGCGCAAAAAAAATTTGGACGCAAAGCCGTAGTCGTGCGAAAAAAAAAATTTGGACGCGACGCCGTCGTCGTGCGAAAAAAAATTTGGACACGAAGCCGTCGTCGTCGTCGTGCGAAAAAAAAATTTGGACGCGACGCCGTCGTTGTCGAAGTGCGAAAATAAATCTGGACGCGATGCCGTCGTCGTCGTCGTGCGAAAAAAAATTTGGACGCGACGCCGTTGTTGTCGCCGTGCGAAAAAAAAATTTGGTCGCGACGCCGACGTCGTCGTGGTGCGGAAAAAAATTTGGACGCGACGCCGTCGTCCTCGAAGTGCGAAAATAAATCTGGACGCAATGCCATCACCGTCGTGCGAAAAAAATACTTGGACGCGATGCCGTTGTTGTCGCCGTGCGAAAAAAAAATTTGGACGCGACGCCGTCGTCGTCGACGTGCGAAAAAAATTTGGACGCGATGCTGTCGTCGTCGTGCGAAAAAAAAAATTTGGACGCGACGCCGTCGTCGTCGACGTGCGAAAAAAAAATTTGGACGCGACGCCGACGTCGTCGTGGTGCGGAAAAAAATTTGGACGCGACGCCGTCGTCCTCGAAGTGCGAAAAATATTTGGACGCGACGCTGTCGTCGTCGACGTGCAAAAAATATTTGGACGCGACGCTGTCGTCGTCGACGTGCAAAAAAAATTTGGACACGATGCCGTCGCTGTCGTGCGAAAAAAAAATTTCGACGCGAAGCCATTGTCGTCGTGCGAAAAAAAATTTGGACGCAACGCCGTCGTCGTCGACGTGCGAAAAAAAGTTTCGACGCGATGCCGTCACCCTCGTACGAAAAAAAAATTTGGACGCAAAGCCGTAGTCGTGCGAAAAAAAAAATTTGGACGCGACGCCGTCGTCGCGCGAAAAAAAATTTGGACACGAAGCCGTCGTCGTCGTCGTGCGAAAAAAAAATTTGGACGCGACGCCGTCGTTGTCGAAGTGCAAAAATAAATCTGGACGCAATGCCGTCGTCGTCGCCGTGCAAAAAAATATTTGGACGCGATGCCGTTGTTGTCGCCGTGCGAAAAATAAATTGGACGCGATGCCGTCATTGTCGCCATGCGAAAAAAAAATTTGGACGCGACGTCGACGTCGTCATGGTGCGAAAAAAAAAATTTGGAGGCGATGCCGTCGTCGCCTTCCTGCGAAAAAAAAATTTGGATGCGAAGTCGTCGTTGTCAATGTGCGAAAAAAAATTTAGACGCGACGCCGTCATCGTCGACGTGCAAAAAATATTTGGACGCGACGCTGTCGTCGTCGACGTGCAAAAAAAATTTGGACGCGATGCCGTCGTCGCCTTCCTGCGAAAAAAAATTTCGACGCGAAGCCATTGTCGTCGTGCGAAAAGAAATTTGGACGTGATGCTGTCGTCGTCGTCGTGCGAAAAAAAAATTTGGACGTGATGCTGTCGTCGTCGTCGTGCGAAATAAATTTGGACGCGACGCCGTCGTCGTCGACGTGCGAAAAAAAGTTTCGACGCGATGCCGTCGTCGCCTTCCTGCGAAAAAAAATTTCGACGCGAAGCCATTGTCGTCGTGCGAAAAGAAATTTGGACGTGATGCTGTCGTCGTCGTCGTGCGAAAAAAAAATTTGGACGTGATGCTGTCGTCGTCGTCGTGCGAAATAAATTTGGACGCGACGCCGTCGTCGTCGACGTGCGAAAAAAATTTGGACGCGATGCCGTCGTCGCCTTCCTGCGAAAAAAAATTTCGACGCGAAGCCATTGTCGTCGTGCGAAAAGAAATTTGGACGTGATGCTGTCGTCGTCGTCGTGCGAAAAAAAAATTTGGACGTGATGCTGTCGTCGTCGTCGTGCGAAATAAATTTGGACGCGACGCCGTCGTCGTGCGAAAAAAAATTTGGACACGAAGCCGTCGTCGTCGTCGTGCGAAAAAAAAATTTGGACGCGACGCCGTCGTTGTCGAAGTGCGAAAATAAATCTGGACGTGATGCCGTCGTCGTCGACGTGCAAAAAAAAATTTGGATGCGATGCCGTCGTCGTCGTCGTGCGAAAAAAAATTTGGACGCGACGCCGTCGTTGTCGAAGTGCGAAAATAAATCTGGACGTGATGCCGTCGTCGTCGACGTGCAAAAAAAAATTTGGATGCGATGCCGTCGTCGTCGACGTGCGAAAAAAAATTTGGACGCGATGCTGTCGCCGTCGTGCGAAAAAAAATATTTGGACGCGATGCCGTTGTTGTCGCCGTGCTAAAAAAATTTGGACGTGAAGCCGTCGTCGTCGTGCGCAAAAAAAATTTGGACGCGATGCCGTCGTTGTCGCCGTGCGAAAAAAAATTTGGACGCGACGCCGTCATTGTCGAAGTGCGAAAATAAATCTGGACGCGATGCCGTCGTCGTCGACGTGCAAAAAAAAATTTGGATGCGATGCCGTCGTCGTCGTCGTGCGAAAAAAAATTTGGACGCGACGCCGTCGTCGTCGACGTGCGAAAAAAAATTTGGACGCGATGCTGTCCCCGTCGTGCGAAAAAAAAATTTGGACGCGATGCCGTCGTTGTCGCCATGCGAAAAAAAAATTTGGACGCGACGCCGACGTCGTCGTGGTGCGGAAAAAAATTTGGACGCGACGCCGTCGTCCTCGAAGTGCGAAAATAAATCTGGACGCAATGCCATCACCGTCGTGCGAAAAAAATACTTGGACGCGATGCCGTTGTTGTCGCCGTGCGAAAAAAAAATTTGGACGCGACGCCGTCGTCGTCGACGTGCGAAAAAAATTTGGACGCGACGCCGACGTCGTCGTGGTGCGGAAAAAAATTTGGACGCGACGCCGTCGTCCTCGAAGTGCGAAAAATATTTGGACGCGACGCTGTCGTCGTCGACGTGCAAAAAATATTTGGACGCGACGCTGTCGTCGTCGACGTGCAAAAAAAATTTGGACACGATGCCGTCGCTGTCGTGCGAAAAAAAAATTTCGACGCGAAGCCATTGTCGTCGTGCGAAAAAAAATTTGGACGCAACGCCGTCGTCGTCGACGTGCGAAAAAAAGTTTCGACGCGATGCCGTCACCCTCGTACGAAAAAAAAATTTGGACGCAAAGCCGTAGTCGTGCGAAAAAAAAAATTTGGACGCGAAGCCGTCGTCGTCGTCGTGCGAAAAAAAAATTTGGACGCGACGCCGTCGTTGTCGAAGTGCAAAAATAAATCTGGACGCGATGCCGTCGTCGTCGCCGTGCAAAAAAATATTTGGACGCGATGCCGTTGTTGTCGCCGTGCGAAAAAAAAATTTGGACGCGACGCCGTTGTTGTCGCCGTGCGAAAAATAAATTGGACGCGATGCCGTCATTGTCGCCATGCGAAAAAAAAATTTGGACGCGACGCCGTTGTTGTCGCCGTGCGAAAAATAAATTGGACGCGATGCCGTCATTGTCGCCATGCGAAAAAAAAATTTGGACGCGACGTCGACGTCGTCATGGTGCGAAAAAAAAAATTTGGAGGCGATGCCGTCGTCGCCTTCCTGCGAAAAAAAAATTTGGATGCGAAGTCGTCGTTGTCAATGTGCGAAAAAAAATTTAGACACGACGCCGTCATCGTCGACGTGCAAAAAATATTTGGACGCGACGCTGTCGTCGTCGACGTGCAAAAAAAATTTGGACGCGATGCCGTCGTCGCCTTCCTGCGAAAAAAAATTTCGACGCGAAGCCATTGTCGTCGTGCGAAAAGAAATTTGGACGTGATGCTGTCGTCGTCGTCGTGCGAAAAAAAAATTTGGACGTGATGCTGTCGTCGTCGTCGTGCGAAATAAATTTGGACGCGACGCCGTCGTCGTGCGAAAAAAAATTTGGACACGAAGCCGTCGTCGTCGTCGTGCGAAAAAAAAATTTGGACGCGACGCCGTCGTTGTCGAAGTGCGAAAATAAATCTGGACGTGATGCCGTCGTCGTCGACGTGCAAAAAAAAATTTGGATGCGATGCCGTCGTCGTCGTCGTGCGAAAAAAAATTTGGACGCGACGCCGTCGTCGTCGACGTGCGAAAAAAAATTTGGACGCGATGCTGTCGCCGTCGTGCGAAAAAAAATATTTGGACGCGATGCCGTTGTTGTCGCCGTGCTAAAAAAATTTGGACGTGAAGCCGTCGTCGTCGTGCGCAAAAAAAATTTGGACGCGATGCCGTCGTTGTCGCCGTGCGAAAAAAAATTTGGACGCGACGCCGTCGTTGTCGAAGTGCGAAAATAAATCTGGACGCGATGCCGTCGTCGTCGACGTGCAAAAAAAAATTTGGATGCGATGCCGTCGTCGTCGTCGTGCGAAAAAAAATTTGGACGCGACGCCGTCGTCGTCGACGTGCGAAAAAAAATTTGGACGCGATGCTGTCCCCGTCGTGCGAAAAAAAAATTTGGACGCGATGCCGTCGTTGTCGCCATGCGAAAAAAAAATTTGGACGCGACGCCGACGTCGTCGTGGTGCGGAAAAAAATTTGGACGCGACGCCGTCGTCCTCGAAGTGCGAAAATAAATCTGGACGCAATGCCATCACCGTCGTGCGAAAAAAATACTTGGACGCGATGCCGTTGTTGTCGCCGTGCGAAAAAAAAATTTGGACGCGACGCCATCGTCGTCGACATGCGAAAAAAATTTGGACGCGATGCTGTCGTCGTCGTGCGAAAAAAAAAATTTGGACGCGACGCCGTCGTCGTCGACGTGCGAAAAAAAAATTTGGACGCGACGCCGACGTCGTCGTGGTGCGGAAAAAAATTTGGACGCGACGCCGTCGTCCTCGAAGTGCGAAAAATATTTGGACGCGACGCTGTCGTCGTCGACGTGCAAAAAATATTTGGACGCGACGCTGTCGTCGTCGACGTGCAAAAAAAATTTGGACACGATGCCGTCGCTGTCGTGCGAAAAAAAAATTTCGACGCGAAGCCATTGTCGTCGTGCGAAAAAAAATTTGGACGCAACGCCGTCGTCGTCGACGTGCGAAAAAAAGTTTCGACGCGATGCCGTCACCCTCGTACGAAAAAAAAATTTGGACGCAAAGCCGTAGTCGTGCGAAAAAAAAAATTTGGACGCGACGCCGTCGTCGTGCGAAAAAAAATTTGGACACGAAGCCGTCGTCGTCGTCGTGCGAAAAAAAAATTTGGACGCGACGCCGTCGTTGTCGAAGTGCAAAAATAAATCTGGACGCGATGCCGTCGTCGTCGCCGTGCAAAAAAATATTTGGACGCGATGCCGTTGTTGTCGCCGTGCGAAAAAAAAATTTGGACGCGACGCCGTTGTTGTCGCCGTGCGAAAAATAAATTGGACGCGATGCCGTCATTGTCGCCATGCGAAAAAAAAATTTGGACGCGACGTCGACGTCGTCATGGTGCGAAAAAAAAAATTTGGAGGCGATGCCGTCGTCGCCTTCCTGCGAAAAAAAAATTTGGATGCGAAGTCGTCGTTGTCAATGTGCGAAAAAAAATTTAGACACGACGCCGTCATCGTCGACGTGCAAAAAATATTTGGACGCGACGCTGTCGTCGTCGACGTGCAAAAAAAATTTGGACGCGATGCCGTCGTCGCCTTCCTGCGAAAAAAAATTTCGACGCGAAGCCATTGTCGTCGTGCGAAAAGAAATTTGGACGTGATGCTGTCGTCGTCGTCGTGCGAAAAAAAAATTTGGACGTGATGCTGTCGTCGTCGTCGTGCGAAATAAATTTGGACGCGACGCCGTCGTCGTCGACGTGCGAAAAAAATTTGGACGCGATGCCGTCGTCGCCTTCCTGCGAAAAAAAATTTCGACGCGAAGCCATTGTCGTCGTGCGAAAAGAAATTTGGACGTGATGCTGTCGTCGTCGTCGTGCGAAAAAAAAATTTGGACGTGATGCTGTCGTCGTCGTCGTGCGAAATAAATTTGGACGCGACGCCGTCGTCGTCGACGTGCGAAAAAAATTTGGACGCGATGCCGTCGTCGCCTTCCTGCGAAAAAAAATTTCGACGCGAAGCCATTGTCGTCGTGCGAAAAGAAATTTGGACGTGATGCTGTCGTCGTCGTCGTGCGAAAAAAAAATTTGGACGTGATGCTGTCGTCGTCGTCGTGCGAAATAAATTTGGACGCGACGCCGTCGTCGTGCGAAAAAAAATTTGGACACGAAGCCGTCGTCGTCGTCGTGCGAAAAAAAAATTTGGACGCGACGCCGTCGTTGTCGAAGTGCGAAAATAAATCTGGACGTGATGCCGTCGTCGTCGACGTGCAAAAAAAAATTTGGATGCGATGCCGTCGTCGTCGTCGTGCGAAAAAAAATTTGGACGCGACGCCGTCGTCGTCGACGTGCGAAAAAAAATTTGGACGCGATGCTGTCGCCGTCGTGCGAAAAAAAATATTTGGACGCGATGCCGTTGTTGTCGCCGTGCTAAAAAAATTTGGACGTGAAGCCGTCGTCGTCGTGCGCAAAAAAAATTTGGACGCGATGCCGTCGTTGTCGCCGTGCGAAAAAAAATTTGGACGCGACGCCGTCGTTGTCGCCATGCGAAAAAAAAATTTGGACGCGAAGCCGACGTCGTCGACGTGCAAAAAAAATTTGGACACGATGCCGTCGCTGTCGTGCGAAAAAAAAATTTCGACGCGAAGCCATTGTCGTCGTGCGAAAAAAAATTAGGACGCGACGCCGTCGTCGTCGACGTGCGAAAAAAAGTTTCGACGCGATGCCGTCACCCTCGTACAAAAAAAAATTTGGACGCCAAGCCGTAGTCGTGCGAAAAAAAAAATTTGGACGCGACGCCGTCGTCGTGCGAAAAAAAATTTGGACACGAAGCCGTCGTCGTCATCGTGCGAAAAAAAAATTTGGATGCGATGCCGTCGTTGTCGCCATGCGAAGAAAAAATTTGGACGCGACGCCGACGTCGTCGTGGTGCGGAAAAAAATCTGGACGCGACGCCGTCGTCCTTGAAGTGCGAAAAATATTTGGACGCGACGCCGTCGTCGTCGACGTGCAAAAAATATTTGGACGCGACGCTGTCGTCGTCGACGTGCAAAAAAAATTTGGACACGATGCCGTCGCTGTCGTGCGAAAAAAAAATTTCGACGCGAAGCCATTGTCGTCGTGCGAAAAAAAAATTTGGACGCGATGCCGTCGTCGTCGACGTGCGAAAAAAAGTTTCGACGCGATGCCGTCACCCTCGTGCGAAAAAAAAATTTGGACGCAAAGCCGTCGTCGTACGAAAAAAAAAATTTGGACGCGACGCCGTCGTCGTGCGAAAAAAAATTTGGACACGAAGCCGTCGTTGTCGAAGTGCAAAAATAAATCTGGACGCGATGCCGTCGTCGTCGACGTGCAAAAAAATATTTGGACGCGATGCCGTTGTTGTCGCCGTGCGAAAAAAAAATTTGGACGCGACGCCGTTGTTGTCGCCGTGCAAAAAATAATTTGGACGCGACGCCGTCATTGTCGCCATGCGAAAAAAAAATTTGGACGCGACGTCGACGTCGTCATGGTGCGAAAAAAAAAATTTGGAGGCGATGCCATCGTCGCCTTCCTGCGAAAAAAAAATTTGGATGCGAAGTCGTCGTTGTCAATGTGCGAAAAAAAATTTAGACGCGACGCCGTCATCGTCGACGTGCAAAAAATATTTGGACGCGACGCTGTCGTCGTCGACGTGCAAAAAAAATTTGGACGCGATGCCGTCGTCGCCTTCCTGCGAAAAAAAATTTCGACGCGAAGCCATTGTCGTCGTGCGAAAAGAAATTTGGACGTGATGCTGTCGTCGTCGTCGTGCGAAAAAAAAATTTGGACGTGATGCTGTCGTCGTCGTCGTACGAAATAAATTTGGACGCGACGCCGTCGCTGTCGTGCGAAAAAAAATTTGGACGCGACGCCGTCGTTGTCGAAGTGCGAAAATAAATCTGGACGCGATGCTGTCGTCGTCGTGCGAAAAAAAAAATTTGGACGCGACGCCGTCGTCGTCGACGTGCGAAAAAAAAATTTGGACGCGACGCCGACGTCGTCGTGGTGCGGAAAAAAATTTGGACGCGACGCCGTCGTCCTCGAAGTGCGAAAAATATTTGGACGCGACGCTGTCGTCGTCGACGTGCAAAAAATATTTGGACACGATGCCGTCGCTGTCGTGCGAAAAAAAAATTTCGACGCGAAGCCATTGTCGTCGTGCGAAAAAAAATTTGGACGCAACGCCGTCGTCGTCGACGTGCGAAAAAAAGTTTCGACGCGATGCCGTCACCCTCGTACGAAAAAAAAATTTGGACGCAAAGCCGTCGTCGTGCGAAAAAAAAAATTTGGACGCGACGCCGTCGTCGTGCGAAAAAAAATTTGGACACGAAGCCGTCGTCGTCGTCGTGCGAAAAAAAAATTTGGACGCGACGCCGTCGTTGTCGCCATGCGAAAAAAAAATTTGGACGCGACGCCGACATCGTCGTGGTGCGGAAAAAAATTTGGACGCGACGCCGTCGTCCTTGAAGTGCGAAAAATATTTGGACGCGACGCTGTGGTCGTCGACGTGCAAAAAATATTTGGACGCGACGCTGTCGTCGTCGACGTGCAAAAAAAATTTGGACACAATGCCGTCGCTGTCGTGCGAAAAAAAAATTTCGACGCGAAGCCATTGTCGTCGTGCGAAAAAAAAATTTGGACGCGATGCCGTCGTCGTCGACGTGCGAAAAAAATTTTCGACGCGATGCCGTCACCCTCGTGCGAAAAAAAAAATTTGGACGCAAAGCCGTCGTCGTGCGAAAAAAAAAATTTGGACGCGACGCCGTCGTCGTGCGAAAAAAAATTTGGACACGAAGCCGTCGTCGTCGTCGTGCGAAAAAAAAATTTGGACGCGACGCCGTCGTTGTCGAAGTGCAAAAATAAATCTGGACGCGATGCCGTCGTCGTCGCCGTGCAAAAAAATATTTGGACGCGATGCCGTTGTTGTCGCCGTGCGAAAAAAAAATTTGGACGCGACGCCGTTGTTGTCGCCGTGCGAAAAATAAATTGGACGCGACGCCGTCATTGTCGCCATGCGAAAAAAAAATTTGGAAGCGACGTCGACGTCGTCATGGTGCGAAAAAAAAAATTTGGAGGCGATGCCGTCGTCGCCTTCCTGCGAAAAAAAAATTTGGATGCGAAGTCGTCGTTGTCAATGTGCGAAAAAAAATTTAGACGCGACGCCGTCATCGTCGACGTGCAAAAAATATTTGGACGCGACGCTGTCGTCGTCGACGTGCAAAAAAAATTTGGACGCGATGCCGTCGTCGCCTTCCTGCGAAAAAAAATTTCGACGTGAAGCCATTGTCGTCGTGCGAAAAGAAATTTGGACGTGATGCTGTCGTCGTCGTCGTGCGAAAAAAAAATTTGGACGTGATGCTGTCGTCGTCGTCGTACGAAATAAATTTGGACGTGACGCCGTCGCTGTCGTGCGAAAAAAAATTTGGACGCGAAACCGTCGTCGTCGACGTGCGAAAAAAAGTTTCGACGCGATGCCGTCACCCTCGTGCGAAAAAAAAATTTGGACGCGAAGCCGTCGTCGTGCGAAAAAAAATTTGGACACGAAGCCGTCGTCGTCGTCGTGCGAAAAAGAAATTTGGACGCGACGCCGTCGTTGTCGAAGTGCGAAAATAAATCTGGACGCGATGCCGCCGTCGTCGTCGTGCGAAAAAAACTTTGGACGCGACGCCGTCGTCGTCGACGTGCGAAAAAAAATTTGGACGCGATGCCATCGCCGTCGTGCGAAAAAAAATATTTGGACGCGATGCCGTTGTCGTTGCCGTGCTAAAAAAATTTGGACGTGAAGCCGTCGTCGTCGTGCGCAAAAAAAATTTGGACGCGATGCCGTCGTCGTCGTGCGAAAAAAAATTTGGACGCCATGCCGTCTTCGTCGTGCGAAAAAAAATTTGGACGCGACGCCGTCGTCGTCGACGTGCGAAAAAAAAATTTGGACGCGATGCCATCGCCGTCGTGCGAAAAAAAATATTTGGACACGATGCCGTTGTTGTCGCCGTGCTAAAAAAATTTGGACGTGAAGCCGTCGTCGTCGTGCGCAAAAAAAATTTGGACGCGATGCCGTCGTTGTCGCCGTGCGAAAAAAAATTTGGACGCGACGCCGTCGTTGTCGCCATGCGAAAAAAAAATTTGGACGCGACGCCGACGTCGTCGTGGTGCGGAAAAAAATTTGGACGCGACGCCGTCGTCCTCGAAGTGCGAAAATAAATCTGGACGCAATGCCATCACCGTCGTGCGAAAAAAATACTTGGACGCGATGCCGTTGTTGTCGCCGTGCGAAAAAAAAATTTGGACGCGACGCCGTCGTCGTCGACGTGCGAAAAAAATTTGGACGCGATGCTGTCGTTGTCGTGCGAAAAAAAAAATTTGGACGCGACGCCGTCGTCGTCGACGTGCGAAAAAAAAATTTGGACGCGACGCCGACGTCGTCGTGGTGCGGAAAAAAATTTGGACGCGACGCCGTCGTCCTCGAAGTGCGAAAAATATTTGGACGCGACGCTGTCGTCGTCGACGTGCAAAAAATATTTGGACGCGACGCTGTCGTCGTCGACGTGCAAAAAAAATTTGGACACGATGCCGTCGCTGTCGTGCGAAAAAAAAATTTCGACGCGAAGCCATTGTCGTCGTGCGAAAAAAAATTTGGACGCGACGCCGACGTCGTCGACGTGCGAAAAAAAGTTTCGACGCGATGCCGTCACCCTCGTACGAAAAAAAAATTTGGACGCAAAGCCGTCGTCGTGCGAAAAAAAATTTGGACGCGATGCCATCGCCGTCGTGCGAAAAAAAATATTTGGACGCGATGCCGTTGTTGTCGCCGTGCTAAAAAAATTTGGACGTGAAGCCGTCGTCGTCGTGCGCAAAAAAAATTTGGACGCGATGCCGTCGTTGTCGCCGTGCGAAAAAAAATTTGGACGCGACGCCGTCGTTGTCGCCGTGCGAAAAATAAATTTGGACGCGATGCCGTCGTCGTCAACGTGCGAAAAAAAATTTGGACATGATGCCGTCGTCGTCGACCTGCGAAAAAAAATTTGGACGCGATGCCGTCACCCTCGTACGAAAAAAAAATTTGGACGCAAAGCCGTCGTCGTGCGAAAAAAAAAATTTGGACGCGACGCCGTCGTCGTGCGAAAAAAAATTTGGACACGAAGCCGTCGTCGTCGTCGTGCGAAAAAAAAATTTGGACGCGACGCCGTCGTTGTCGCCATGCGAAAAAAAAATTTGGACGCGACGCCGACGTCGTCGTGGTGCGGAAAAAAATTTGGACGCGACGCCGTCGTCCTTGAAGTGCGAAAAATATTTGGACGCGACGCTGTCGTCGTCGACGTGCAAAAAATATTTGGACGCGACGCTGTCGTCGTCGACGTGCAAAAAAAATTTGGACACAATGCCGTCGCTGTCGTGCGAAAAAAAAATTTCGACGCGAAGCCATTGTCGTCGTGCGAAAAAAAAATTTGGACGCGATGCCGTCGTCGTCGACGTGCGAAAAAAAGTTTCGACGCGATGCCGTCACCCTCGTGCGAAAAAAAAAATTTGGACGCAAAGCCGTCGTCGTGCGAAAAAAAAAATTTGGACGCGACGCCGTCGTCGTGCGAAAAAAAATTTGGACACGAAGCCGTCGTCGTCGTCGTGCGAAAAAAAAATTTGGACGCGACGCCGTCGTTGTCGAAGTGCAAAAATAAATCTGGACGCGATGCCGTCGTCGTCGCCGTGCAAAAAAATATTTGGACGCGATGCCGTTGTTGTCGCCGTGCGAAAAAAAAATTTGGACGCGACGCCGTTGTTGTCGCCGTGCGAAAAATAAATTGGACGCGACGCCGTCATTGTCGCCATGCGAAAAAAAAATTTGGACGCGACGTCGACGTCGTCATGGTGCGAAAAAAAAAATTTGGAGGCGATGCCGTCGTCGCCTTCCTGCGAAAAAAAAATTTGGATGCGAAGTCGTCGTTGTCAATGTGCGAAAAAAAATTTAGACGCGACGCCGTCATCGTCGACGTGCAAAAAATATTTGGACGCGACGCTGTCGTCGTCGACGTGCAAAAAAAATTTGGACGCGATGCCGTCGTCGCCTTCCTGCGAAAAAAAATTTCGACGCGAAGCCATTGTCGTCGTGCGAAAAGAAATTTGGACGTGATGCTGTCGTCGTCGTCGTGCGAAAAAAAAATTTGGACGTGATGCTGTCGTCGTCGTCGTGCGAAATAAATTTGGACGCGACGCCGTCGTCGTCGACGTGCGAAAAAAATTTGGACGCGATGCCGTCGTCGCCTTCCTGCGAAAAAAAATTTCGACGCGAAGCCATTGTCGTCGTGCGAAAAGAAATTTGGACGTGATGCTGTCGTCGTCGTCGTGCGAAAAAAAAATTTGGACGTGATGCTGTCGTCGTCGTCGTGCGAAATAAATTTGGACGCGACGCCGTCGTCGTCGACGTGCGAAAAAAAGTTTCGACGCGATGCCGTCACCCTCGTGCGAAAAAAAAATTTGGACGCAAAGCCGTAGTCGTGCGAAAAAAAAAATTTGGACGCGACGCCGTCGTCGTGCGAAAAAAAATTTGGACACGAAGCCGTCGTCGTCGTCGTGCGAAAAAAAAATTTGGACGCGACGCCGTCGTTGTCGAAGTGCGAAAATAAATCTGGACGCGATGCCGTCGTCGTCGACGTGCAAAAAAAAATTTGGATGCGATGCCGTCGTCGTCGTCGTGCGAAAAAAAATTTGGACGCGACGCCGTCGTCGTCGACGTGCGAAAAAAAATTTGGACGCGATGCTGTCGCCGTCGTGCGAAAAAAAATATTTGGACGCGATGCCGTTGTTGTCGCCGTGCTAAAAAAATTTGGACGTGAAGCCGTCGTCGTCGTGCGCAAAAAAAATTTGGACGCGATGCCGTCGTTGTCGCCGTGCGAAAAAAAATTTGGACGCGACGCCGTCGTTGTCGCCATGCGAAAAAAAAATTTGGACGCGAAGCCGACGTCGTCGTGGTGCGGAAAAAAATTTGGACGCTACGCCGTCGTCGTGCGAAAAAAAATTTGGACACGAAGCCGTCGTCGTCGTCGTGCGAAAAAAAAATTTGGACGCGATGCCGTCGTTGTCGCCATGCGAAGAAAAAATTTGGACGCGACGCCGACGTCGTCGTGGTGCGGAAAAAAATCTGGACGCGACGCCGTCGTCCTTGAAGTGCGAAAAATATTTGGACGCGACGCTGTCGTCGTCGACGTGCAAAAAATATTTGGACGCGACGCTGTCGTCGTCGACGTGCAAAAAAAATTTGGACACGATGCCGTCGCTGTCGTGCGAAAAAAAAATTTCGACGCGAAGCCATTGTCGTCGTGCGAAAAAAAAATTTGGACGCGATGCCGTCGTCGTCGACGTGCGAAAAAAAGTTTCGACGCGATGCCGTCACCCTCGTGCGAAAAAAAAATTTGGACGCGACGCCGTCGTCGTGCGAAAAAAAATTTGGACACGAAGCCGTCGTTGTCGAAGTGCAAAAATAAATCTGGACGCGATGCCGTCGTCGTCGACGTGCAAAAAAATATTTGGACGCGATGCCGTTGTTGTCGCCGTGCGAAAAAAAAATTTGGACGCGACGCCGTTGTTGTCGCCGTGCAAAAAATAATTTGGACGCGACGCCGTCATTGTCGCCATGCGAAAAAAAAATTTGGACGCGACGTCGATGTCGTCATGGTGCGAAAAAAAAAATTTGGAGGCGATGCCGTCGTCGCCTTCCTGCGAAAAAAAAATTTGGATGCGAAGTCGTCGTTGTCAATGTGCGAAAAAAAATTTAGACGCGACGCCGTCATCGTCGACGTGCAAAAAATATTTGGACGCGACGCTGTCATCGTCGACGTGCAAAAAAAATTTGGACGCGATGCCGTCGTCGCCTTCCTGCGAAAAAAAATTTCGACGCGAAGCCATTGTCGTCGTGCGAAAAGAAATTTGGACGTGATGCTGTCGTCGTCGTCGTGCGAAAAAAAAATTTGGACGTGATGCTGTCGTCGTCGTCGTACGAAATAAATTTGGACGCGACGCCGTCGCTGTCGTGCGAAAAAAAATTTGGACGCGAAACCGTCGTCGTCGACGTGCGAAAAAAAGTTTCGACGCGATGCCGTCACCCTCGTGCGAAAAAAAAATTTGGACGCGAAGCCGTCGTCGTGCGAAAAGAAATTTGGACACGAAGCCGTCGTCGTCGTCGTGCGAAAAAGAAATTTGGACGCGACGCCGTCGTTGTCGAAGTGCGAAAATAAATCTGGACGCGATGCCGTCGTCGTCGTCGTGCGAAAAAAACTTTGGACGCGACGCCGTCGTCGTCGACGTGCGAAAAAAAATTTGGACGCGATGCCATCGCCGTCGTGCGAAAAAAAATATTTGGACGCGATGCCGTTGTTGTTGCCGTGCTAAAAAAATTTGGACGTGAAGCCGTCGTCGTCGTGCGCAAAAAAAATTTGGACGCGATGCCGTCGTCGTCGTGCGAAAAAAAATTTGGACGCCATGCCGTCTTCGTCGTGCGAAAAAAAATTTGGACGCGACGCCGTCGTCGTCGACGTGCGAAAAAAAAATTTGGACGCGATGCCATCGCCGTCGTGCGAAAAAAAATATTTGGACACGATGCCGTTGTTGTCGCCGTGCTAAAAAAATTTGGACGCGATGCCGTCGTTGTCGCCGTGCGAAAAAAAATTTGGACGCGACGCCGTCGTTGTCGCCATGCGAAAAAAAAATTTGGACGCGACGCCGTTGTTGTCGCCGTGCGAAAAATAATTTGGACGCGACGCCGTCATTGTCGCCATGCGAAAAAAAAATTTGGACGCGACGTCGACGTCGTCATGGTGCGAAAAAAAAAATTTGGAGGCGATGCCGTCGTCGCCTTCCTGCGAAAAAAAAATTTGGATGCGAAGTCGTCGTTGTCAATGTGCGAAAAAAAATTTAGACGCGACGCCGTCATCGTCGACGTGCAAAAAATATTTGGACGCGACGCTGTCGTCGTCGACGTGCAAAAAAAATTTGGACGCGATGCCGTCGTCGCCTTCCTGCGAAAAAAAATTTCGACGCGAAGCCATTGTCGTCGTGCGAAAAGAAATTTGGACGTGATGCTGTCGTCGTCGTCGTGCGAAAAAAAAATTTGGACGTGATGCTGTCGTCGTCGTCGTGCGAAATAAATTTGGACGCGACGCCGTCGTCGTCGACGTGCGAAAAAAATTTGGACGCGATGCCGTCGTCGCCTTCCTGCGAAAAAAAATTTCGACGCGAAGCCATTGTCGTCGTGCGAAAAGAAATTTGGACGTGATGCTGTCGTCGTCGTCGTGCGAAAAAAAAATTTGGACGTGATGCTGTCGTCGTCGTCGTGCGAAATAAATTTGGACGCGACGCCGTCGTCGTCGACGTGCGAAAAAAATTTGGACGCGATGCCGTCGTCGCCTTCCTGCGAAAAAAAATTTGGACGCAAAGCCGTAGTCGTGCGAAAAAAAAAATTTGGACGCGACGCCGTCGTCGTGCGAAAAAAAATTTGGACACGAAGCCGTCGTCGTCGTCGTGCGAAAAAAAAATTTGGACGCGACGCCGTCGTTGTCGAAGTGCGAAAATAAATCTGGACGCGATGCCGTCGTCGTTGACGTGCAAAAAAAAATTTGGACGCGACGCCGTCGTCCTCGAAGTGCGAAAAATATTTGGACGCGACGCTGTCGTCGTCGACGTGCAAAAAATATTTGGACGCGACGCTGTCGTCGTCGACGTGCAAAAAAAATTTGGACACGATGCCGTCGCTGTCGTGCGAAAAAAAAATTTCGACGCGAAGCCATTGTCGTCGTGCGAAAAAAAATTTGGACGCAACGCCGTCGTCGTCGACGTGCGAAAAAAAGTTTCGACGCGATGCCGTCACCCTCGTACGAAAAAAAAATTTGGACGCAAAGCCGTCGTCGTGCGAAAAAAAAAATTTGGACGCGACGCCGTCGTCGTGCGAAAAAAAATTTGGACACGAAGCCGTCGTCGTCATCGTGCGAAAAAAAAATTTGGACGCGACGACGTCGTTGTCGCCATGCGAAAAAAAAATTTGGACGCGACGCCGACGTCGTCGTGGTGCGGAAAAAAATTTGGACGCGACGCTGTCGTCGTCGACGTGCGAAAAATATTTGGACGCGATGCTGTCGCCGTCGTGCGAAAAAAAATATTTGGACGCGATGCCGTTGTTGTCGCCGTGCTAAAAAAATTTGGACGTGAAGCCGTCGTCGTCGTGCGCAAAAAAAATTTGGACGCGATGCCGTCGTTGTCGCCGTGCGAAAAAAAATTTGGACGCGACGCCTAAGTCGTCGTGGTGCGGAAAAAAATTTGGACGCGACGCCGTCGTCCTCGAAGTGCGAAAATAAATCTGGACGCAATGCCATCACCGTCGTGCGAAAAAAATACTTGGACGCGATGCCGTTGTTGTCGCCGTGCGAAAAAAAAATTTGGACGCGACGCCGTCGTCGTCGACGTGCGAAAAAAATTTGGACGCGATGCTGTCGTTGTCGTGCGAAAAAAAAAATTTGGACGCGACGCCGTCGTCGTCGACGTGCGAAAAAAAAATTTGGACGCGACGCCGACGTCGTCGTGGTGCGGAAAAAAATTTGGACGCGACGCCGTCGTCCTCGAAGTGCGAAAAATATTTGGACGCGACGCTGTCGTCGTCGACGTGCAAAAAATATTTGGACGCGACGCTGTCGTCGTCGACGTGCAAAAAAAATTTGGACGCGACGCCGTCGTTGTCGAAGTGCGAAAATAAATCTGGACGCAATGCCGTCGTCGTCGACGTGCAAAAAAAAATTTGGATGCGACGCTGTCGTCGTCGACGTGCAAAAAAAATTTGGACACGATGCCGTCGCTGTCGTGCGAAAAAAAAATTTCGACGCGAAGCCATTGTCGTCGTGCGAAAAAAAAATTTGGACGCGATGCCGTCGTCGTCGACGTGCGAAAAAAAGTTTCGACGCGATGCCGTCACCCTCGTGCGAAAAAAAAATTTGGACGCAAAGCCGTCGTCGTGCGAAAAAAAATTTGGACGCGATGCCATCGCCGTCGTGCGAAAAAAAATATTTGGACGCGATGCCGTTGTTGTCGCCGTGCTAAAAAAATTTGGACGTGAAGCCGTCGTTGTCGAAGTGCAAAAATATATCTGGACGCGATGCCGTCGTTGTCGCCGTGCGAAAAAAAATTTGGACGCGACGCCGTTGTTGTCGCCGTGCGAAAAAAAAATTTGGACGCGACGTCGACGTCGTCATGGTGCGAAAAAAAAAATTTGGAGGCGATGCCGTCGTCGCCTTCCTGCGAAAAAAAAATTTGGATGCGAAGTCGTCGTTGTCAATGTGCGAAAAAAAATTTAGACGCGACGCCGTCATCGTCGACGTGCAAAAAATATTTGGACGCGACGCTGTCGTCGTCGACGTGCAAAAAAAATTTGGACGCGATACCGTCGTCGCCTTCCTGCGAAAAAAAATTTCGACGCGAAGCCATTGTCGTCGTGCGAAAAGAAATTTGGACGTGATGCTGTCGTCATCGTCGTGCGAAAAAAAAATTTGGACGTGATGCTGTCGTCGTCGTCGTACGAAATAAATTTGGACGCGACGCCGTCGCTGTCGTGCGAAAAAAAATTTGGACGCGAAACCGTCGTCGTCGACGTGCGAAAAAAAGTTTCGACGCGATGCCGTCACCCTCGTGCGAAAAAAAAATTTGGACGCGAAGCCGTCGTCGTGCGAAAAAAAATTTGGACACGAAGCCGTCGTCGTCGTCGTGCGAAAAAGAAATTTGGACGCGACGCCGTCGTTGTCGAAGTGCGAAAATAAATCTGGACGCGATGCCGTCGTCGTCGTCGTGCGAAAAAAACTTTGGACGCGACGCCGTCGTCGTCGTGCGAAAAAAAATTTGGACGCGACGCCGTCGTCGTCGACGTGCGAAAAAAAAATTTGGACGCGATGCCATCGCCGTCGTGCGAAAAAAAATATTTGGACACGATGCCGTTGTTGTCGCCGTGCTAAAAAAATTTGGACGTGAAGCCGTCGTCGTCGTGCGCAAAAAAAATTTGGACGCGATGCCGTCGTTGTCGCCGTGCGAAAAAAAATTTGGACGCGACGCCGTCGTTGTCGCCATGCGAAAAAAAAATTTGGACGCGACGCCGACGTCGTCGTGGTGCGGAAAAAAATTTGGACGCGACGCCGTCGTCCTTGAAGTGCGAAAATAAATCTGGACGCAATGCCATCACCGTCGTGCGAAAAAAATACTTGGACGCGATGCCGTTGTTGTCGCCGTGCGAAAAAAAAATTTGGACGCGACGCCGTCGTCGTCGACGTGCGAAAAAAATTTGGACGCGATGCTGTCGTTGTCGTGCGAAAAAAAAAATTTGGACGCGATGCCGTCGTCGTCGACGTGCGAAAAAAAAATTTGGACGCGACGCCGACGTCGTCGTGGTGCGGAAAAAAATTTGGACGCGACGCCGTCGTCCTCGAAGTGCGAAAAATATTTGGACGCGACGCTGTCGTCGTCGACGTGCAAAAAATATTTGGACGCGACGCTGTCGTCGTCGACGTGCAAAAAAAATTTGGACACGATGCCGTCGCTGTCGTGCGAAAAAAAAATTTCGACGCGAAGCCATTGTCGTCGTGCGAAAAAAAATTTGGACGCGACGCCGTCGTCGTCGACGTGCGAAAAAAAGTTTCGACGCGATGCCGTCACCCTCGTACGAAAAAAAAATTTGGACGCAAAGCCGTAGTCGTGCGAAAAAAAAAATTTGGACGCGACGCCGTCGTCGTGCGAAAAAAAATTTGGACACGAAGCCGTCGTCGTCGTCGTGCGAAAAAAAAATTTGGACGCGATGCCGTCGTTGTCGCCATGCGAAAAAAAAATTTGGACGCGACGCCGACGTCGTCGTGGTGCGGAAAAAAATCTGGACGCGACGCCGTCGTCCTTGAAGTGCGAAAAATATTTGGACGCGACGCTGTCGTCGTCGACGTGCAAAAAATATTTGGACGCGACGCTGTCGTCGTCGACGTGCAAAAAAAATTTGGACACGATGCCGTCGCTGTCGTGCGAAAAAAAAATTTCGACGCGAAGCCATTGTCGTCGTGCGAAAAAAAAATTTGGACGCGATGCCGTCGTCGTCGACGTGCGAAAAAAAGTTTCGACGCGATGCCGTCACCCTCGTGCGAAAAAAAAATTTGGACGCAAAGCCGTCGTCGTGCGAAAAAAAATTTGGACGCGATGCCATCGCCGTCGTGCGAAAAAAAATATTTGGACGCGATGCCGTTGTTGTCGCCGTGCTAAAAAAATTTGGACGTGAAGCCGTCGTCGTCGTGCGCAAAAAAAATTTGGACGCGATGCCGTCGTTGTCGCCGTGCGAAAAAAAATTTGGACGCGACGCCGTCGTTGTCGCCGTGCGAAAAATAAATTTGGACGCGATGCCGTCGTCGTCAACGTGCGAAAAAAAATTTGGACGTGATGCCGTCGTCGTCGACCTGCGAAAAAAAATTTGGACGCGATGCCGTCGTTGTCGTGCGAAAAAAAATTTGGACGTGAAGCCGTCGTCTTCGTGCGAAAAAAATTGGGACGCGATGGCGTCACTGACGTGCGAAAAAAAATTTCGACGCGATGCCGTTGTTGTCGCCGTGCGAAAAAAAAATTTGGACGCGACGCCGTTGTTGTCACCGTGCGAAAAAAAAATTTGGACGCGATGCCGTTGTCGTCAACGTGTGGAAAAAATAATTTGGACGCGATGCCGTCGTCGTCGACCTGCGAAAAAAAATTTGGACGCGATGCCGTCGTTGTCGTGCGAAAAAAAATTTGGACGCGACGCCGTCGTCTTCGTGCAAAAAAAATTGGGACGCGATGGCGTCGCTGACGTGCGAAAAAAAAATTTGGACGCGACGCCGTCGTCGTCGACGTGCGAAAAAAATTTGGACGCGATGCTGTCGTCGTCGTGCAAAAAAAAAAATTTGGACGCGACGCCGTCGTCGTCGACGTGCGAAAAAAAATTGGGACGCGATGCCGTCGTCGTCGTGCGAAAAAAAATTTGGACGCGATGCCGTCGTCTTCGACGTGCGGAAAAAAATTTGGACGTGATGCCGTCGTCGTCGACCTGCGAAAAAAAATTTGGACGCGATGCCATCGTTGTCGTGCGAAAAAAAATTTGGACGTGAAGCCGTCGTCTTCGTGCGAAAAAAATTGGGACGCGATGGCGTCACTGACGTGCGAAAAAAAATTTCGACGCGATGCCGTTGTTGTCGCCGTGCGAAAAAAAAATTTGGACGCGACGCCGTTGTTGTCACCGTGCGAAAAAAAAATTTGGACGCGATGCCGTTGTCGTCAACGTGTGAAAAAAATAATTTGGACGCGATGCCGTCGTCGTCGACCTGCGAAAAAAAATTTGGACGCGATGCCGTCGTTGTCGTGCGAAAAAAAATTTGGACGCGACGCCGTCGTCTTCGTGCAAAAAAAATTGGGACGCGATGGCGTCGCTGACGTGCGAAAAAAAAATTTGGACGCGACGCCGTCGTCGTCGACGTGCGAAAAAAATTTGGACGCGATGCTGTCGTCGTCGTGCAAAAAAAAAAATTTGGACGCGACGCCGTCGTCGTCGACGTGCGAAAAAAAATTGGGACGCGATGCCGTCGTCGTCGTGCGAAAAAAAATTTGGACGCGATGCCGTCGTCTTCGACGTGCGGAAAAAAAAATTTGGACGCGATGCCATCGCCGTCGTGCGAAAAAAAATTTGGACGCCATGCCGTCTTCGTCGTGCGAAAAAAAATTTGGACGTGAAGCCGTCGTCTTCGTGCGAAAAAAATTGGGACGCGATGGCGTCACTGACGTGCGAAAAAAAATTTGGACGCGATGCCGTTGTTGTCGCCGTGCGAAAAAAAAATTTGGACGCGACGCCGTTGTTGTCACCGTGCGAAAAAAAAATTTGGACGCGATGCCGTTGTCGTCAACGTGTGGAAAAAATAATTTGGACGCGATGCCGTCGTCGTCGACCTGCGAAAAAAAATTTGGACGCGATGCCGTCGTTGTCGTGCGAAAAAAAATTTGGACGCGACGCCGTCGTCTTCGTGCAAAAAAAATTGGGACGCGATGGCGTCGCTGACGTGCGAAAAAAAAATTTGGACGCGACGCCGTCGTCGTCGACGTGCGAAAAAAATTTGGACGCGATGCTGTCGTCGTCGTGCAAAAAAAAAAATTTGGACGCGACGCCGTCGTCGTCGACGTGCGAAAAAAAATTGGGACGCGATGCCGTCGTCGTCGTGCGAAAAAAATTTGGACGCGATGCCGTCGTCTTCGACGTGCGGAAAAAAAAATTTGGACGCGATGCCATCGCCGTCGTGCGAAAAAAAATTTGGACGCCATGCCGTCTTCGTCGTGCGAAAAAACATTTGGACGCGACGCCGTCGTTGTCGAAGTGCGAAAATAAATCTGGACGCGATGCCGTCGTCGTCGACGTGCAAAAAAAAATTTGGATGCGATGCTGTCGTCGTCGTCGTGCAAAAAAAAATTTGGACGCGACGCCGTCGTCGTCGACGTGCGAAAAAAAAATTTGGACGCGATGCCATCGCCGTCGTGCGAAAAAAAATATTTGGACACGATGCCGTTGTTGTCGCCGTGCTAAAAAAATTTGGACGTGAAGCCGTCGTCGTCGTGCGCAAAAAAAATTTGGACGCGATGCCGTCGTTGTCGCCGTGCGAAAAAAAATTTGGACGCGACGCCGTCGTTGTCGCCGTGCAAAAAAAAATTTGGACGCGATGCCATCGCCGTCATGCGAAAAAAATATTTCGACGCGATACCGTCGTCGTCGTGCGAAAAAAATATTTGGACGCGATACCGTTCTTGTCGCCGTGCGAAAAAAAATTTGGACGCGACGCCGTCGTTGTCGCCGTGCGAAAAAAAATTTGGACGCGATGCCGTCGTCGTCGTGGTGCAAAAAAAAAATTTGGACGCGATGCCGTCGTCGTCGACGTGCGAAAAAAAATTTGGACGCGATGCCGTCGTCGTCGACGTGCGAAAAAAAATTTTGACGCGACACCGTCGTCGTCGTGCGAAAAAAAATTTGGACGCGACGCCACCGTTGTTGTGCGAAAAAAAATTTTGACGCGACACCGTCGTCGTCGTGCGAAGAAAAAACTTGAACGCGATGCCGTCGTCGTCGTGCGAAAAAAAATTTGGATGCGACACCGTCGTCGTCGACGGGCGAAAAAAATTTGGACGCGATTCCGTCGTCGTCGTGCGAAAACAAAAATTTGGCTGCGACGCCGTCATCTTCGTGCGAAAAAAAAATTTGGACGCGACTCCGTCGTCGTAAACGGGCGAAAAAAAATTTGGACGACACGCCGTCGTCGACGTGCGAAAAAAAAATTCGGACGCGACGTCGTCATCGTCGACGTGCGAAAAAAACTTGGACGCGACGCCGTCGTCGTCGACGTGCGGAAAAAAAAATTTGGACGCGTTGCTGCCGTCGTCGTCGTCGTAAAAAAAAATTTGGACGCGATGCCGTCGTCGTAAACAGGCGAAAAAAAATTTGGACGACACGCCGTCGTCGACGTGCGAAAAAAATTTGGACGCGATGCCGTCGTTGTCGTGCGAAAAAAAAATTTGTACGCGATGCTGTCGTCATCGTGCGAAAAAAAATTTGGACGCGATGCCGTCGTCTTCGACGAGCGGAAAAAAAAATTTGAACGCGATGCCGTCGTCGTCGATGTGCGAAAAAAAATTTGGATGCGACGCCGTCGTTGTTGTGTGAAAAAAAATTTTGACGCGATGCCGTCGTCGTCGTACGAAGAAAAAATTTTGACGCGATGCCGTCGTCATCGTGCGAAAAAAAATTTGGATGCGACACCGTCGTCGTCGACGGGCGAAAAAAATTTGGACACGACGCCGTTGTTGTCACCGTGCGAAAAAAAAATTTGGACGCGATGCCGTTGTCGTCGATGTGTGGAAAAAATAATTTGGACGCGATGCCGTCGTTGTCGACCTGCGAAAAAAAATTTGGACGCGATGCCGTCGTTGTCGTGCGAAAAAAAATTTGGACGCGACGCCGTCGTCTTCGTGCAAAAAAAATTGGGACGCGATGGCGTCGCTGACGTGCGAAAAAAAAATTTGGACGCGACGCCGTCGTCGTCGACGTGCGAAAAAAATTTGGACGCGATGCTGTCGTCGTCGTGCGAAAAAAAAATTTGGACGCGATGCCGTCGTCGTCGACGTGCGAAAAAAAAATTTGGACGCGATGCCGTCGTCGTCGACGTGCGAAAAAAAATTTTGACGCGACACCGTCGTCGTCGTGCGAAAAAAAATTTGGACGCGACGCCACCGTTGTTGTGCGAAAAAAAATTTTGACGCGACGCCGTCGTCGTCGTGCGAAGAAAAAACTTGAACGCGATGCCGTCGTCGTCGTGCGAAAAAAAATTTGGATGCGACACCGTCGTCGTCGACGGGCGAAAAAAATTTGGACGCGATTCCGTCGTCGTCGTGCGAAAACAAAAATTTGGCCGCGACGCCGTCATCTTCGTGCGAAAAAAAAATTTGGACGCGACTCCGTCGTCGTAAACGGGCGAAAAAAAATTTGGATGCGACACCGTCGTCGTCGACGGGCGAAAAAAATTTGGACGCGATTCCGTCGTCGACGTGCGAAAAAAAAATTTGTACGCGATGCTGTCGTCATCGTGCGAAAAAAAATTTGGACGCGATGCCGTCGTCTTCGACGAGCGGAAAAAAAAATTT
Source organism: Podargus strigoides (assembly GCA_028020825.1). NCBI lineage: Eukaryota > Metazoa > Chordata > Aves > Caprimulgiformes > Podargidae > Podargus > Podargus strigoides. The sequence continues at coordinate 292,670 of CM051637.1, forward strand.
GAACGCGATGCCGTCGTCGTCGATGTGCGAAAAAAAATTTGGATGTGACGCCGTCGTTGTTGTGTGAAAAAAAATTTTGACGCGATGCCGTCGTCGTCGTACGAAGAAAAAATTTTGACGCGATGCCGTCGTCATCGTGCGAAAAAAAATTTGGATGCGACACCGTCGTCGTCGACGGGCGAAAAAAATTTGGACGCGACGCCGTTGTTGTCACCGTGCGAAAAAAAAATTTGGACGCGATGCCGTTGTCGTCGACGTGTGGAAAAAATAATTTGGACGCGATGCCGTCGTTGTCGACCTGCGAAAAAAAATTTGGACGCGATGCCGTCGTTGTCGTTCGAAAAAAAATTTGGACGCGACGCCGTCGTCTTCGTGCAAAAAAAATTGGGACGCGATGGCGTCGCTGACGTGCGAAAAAAAAATTTGGACGCGACGCCGTCGTCGTCGACGTGCGAAAAAAATTTGGACGCGATGCTGTCGTCGTCGTGCGAAAAAAAAAATTTGGACGCGACGCCGTCGTCGTCGACGTGCGAAAAAAAAATTTGGACGCGATGCCGTCGTCGTCGTGCGAAAAAAAATATTTGGACACGATGCCGTTGTTGTCGCCGTGCTAAAAAAATTTGGACGTGAAGCCGTCGTCGTCGTGCGCAAAAAAAATTTGGACGCGATGCCGTCGTTGTCGCCGTGCGAAAAAAAATTTGGACGCGACGCCGTCGTTGTCGCCATGCGAAAAAAAAATTTGGACGCGACGCCGACGTCGTCGTGGTGCGGAAAAAAATTTGGACGCGACGCCGTCGTCCTCGAAGTGCGAAAATAAATCTGGACGCAATGCCATCACCGTCGTGCGAAAAAAATACTTGGACGCGATGCCGTTGTTGTCGCCGTGCGAAAAAAAAATTTGGACGCGACGCCGTCGTCGTCGACGTGCGAAAAAAATTTGGACGCGATGCTGTCGTTGTCGTGCGAAAAAAAAAATTTGGACGCGATGCCGTCGTCGTCGACGTGCGAAAAACAAATTTGGACGCGACGCCGACGTCGTCGTGGTGCGGAAAAAAATTTGGACGCGACGCCGTCGTCCTCGAAGTGCGAAAAATATTTGGACGCGACGCTGTCGTCGTCGACGTGCAAAAAATATTTGGACGCGACGCTGTCGTCGTCGACGTGCAAAAAAAATTTGGACACGATGCCGTCGCTGTCGTGCGAAAAAAAAATTTCGACGCGAAGCCATTGTCGTCGTGCGAAAAAAAATTTGGACGCGACGCCGTCGTCGTCGACGTGCGAAAAAAAGTTTCGACGCGATGCCGTCACCCTCGTACGAAAAAAAAATTTGGACGCAAAGCCGTAGTCGTGCGAAAAAAAAAATTTGGACGCGACGCCGTCGTCGTGCGAAAAAAAATTTGGACACGAAGCCGTCGTCGTCGTCGTGCGAAAAAAAAATTTGGACGCGATGCCGTCGTTGTCGCCATGCGAAAAAAAAATTTGGACGCGACGCCGACGTCGTCGTGGTGCGGAAAAAAATCTGGACGCGACGCCGTCGTCCTTGAAGTGCGAAAAATATTTGGACGCGACGCTGTCGTCGTCGACGTGCAAAAAATATTTGGACGCGACGCTGTCGTCGTCGACGTGCAAAAAAAATTTGGACACGATGCCGTCGCTGTCGTGCGAAAAAAAAATTTCGACGCGAAGCCATTGTCGTCGTGCGAAAAAAAAATTTGGACGCGATGCCGTCGTCGTCGACGTGCGAAAAAAAGTTTCGACGCGATGCCGTCACCCTCGTGCGAAAAAAAAATTTGGACGCAAAGCCGTCGTCGTGCGAAAAAAAATTTGGACGCGATGCCATCGCCGTCGTGCGAAAAAAAATATTTGGACGCGATGCCGTTGTTGTCGCCGTGCTAAAAAAATTTGGACGTGAAGCCGTCGTCGTCGTGCGCAAAAAAAATTTGGACGCGATGCCGTCGTTGTCGCCGTGCGAAAAAAAATTTGGACGCGACGCCGTCGTTGTCGCCGTGCGAAAAAAAAATTTGGACGCGATGCCGTCGTCGTCAACGTGCGAAAAAAAATTTGGACGTGATGCCGTCGTCGTCGACCTGCGAAAAAAAATTTGGACGCGATGCCGTCGTTGTCGTGCGAAAAAAAATTTGGACGTGAAGCCGTCGTCTTCGTGCGAAAAAAATTGGGACGCGATGGCGTCACTGACGTGCGAAAAAAAATTTGGACGCGACGCCGTCGTTGTCGCCGTGCGAAAAAAAAATTTGGACGCGATGCCGTCGTCGTCGTGGTGCAAAAAAAAAATTTGGACGCGATGCCGTCGTCGTCGACGTGCGAAAAAAAATTTGGACGCGATGCCGTCGTCGTCGACGTGCGAAAAAAAATTTTGACGCGACACCGTCGTCGTCGTGCGAAAAAAAATTTGGACGCGACGCCACCGTTGTTGTGCGAAAAAAAATTTTGACGCGACACCGTCGTCGTTGTGCGAAGAAAAAACTTGAACGCGATGCCGTCGTCGTCGTGCGAAAAAAAATTTGGATGCGACACCGTCGTCGTCGACGGGCGAAAAAAATTTGGACGCGATTCCGTCGTCGTCGTGCGAAAACAAAAATTTGGCTGCGACGCCGTCATCTTCGTGCGAAAAAAAAATTTGGACGCGACTCCGTCGTCGTAAACGGGCGAAAAAAAATTTGGACGACACGCCGTCGTCGACGTGCGAAAAAAAAATTCGGACGCGACGTCGTCATCGTCGACGTGCGAAAAAAACTTGGACGCGACGCCGTCGTCGTCGACGTGCGGAAAAAAAAATTTGGACGCGTTGCTGCCGTCGTCGTCGTCGTAAAAAAAAATTTGGACGCGATGCCGTCGTCGTAAACAGGCGAAAAAAAATTTGGACGACACGCCGTCGTCGACGTGCGAAAAAAATTTGGACGCGATGCCGTCGTTGTCGTGCGAAAAAAAAATTTGTACGCGATGCTGTCGTCATCGTGCGAAAAAAAATTTGGACGCGATGCCGTCGTCTTCGACGAGCGGAAAAAAAAATTTGAACGCGATGCCGTCGTCGTCGATGTGCGAAAAAAAATTTGGATGCGACGCCGTCGTTGTTGTGTGAAAAAAAATTTTGACGCGATGCCGTCGTCGTCGTACGAAGAAAAAATTTTGACGCGATGCCGTCGTCATCGTGCGAAAAAAAATTTGGATGCGACACCGTCGTCGTCGACGGGCGAAAAAAATTTGGACACGACGCCGTTGTTGTCACCGTGCGAAAAAAAAATTTGGACGCGATGCCGTTGTCGTCGATGTGTGGAAAAAATAATTTGGACGCGATGCCGTCGTTGTCGACCTGCGAAAAAAAATTTGGACGCGATGCCGTCGTTGTCGTGCGAAAAAAAATTTGGACGCGACGCCGTCGTCTTCGTGCAAAAAAAATTGGGACGCGATGGCGTCGCTGACGTGCGAAAAAAAAATTTGGACGCGACGCCGTCGTCGTCGACGTGCGAAAAAAATTTGGACGCGATGCTGTCGTCGTCGTGCGAAAAAAAAATTTGGACGCGATGCCGTCGTCGTCGACGTGCGAAAAAAAAATTTGGACGCGATGCCGTCGTCGTCGACGTGCGAAAAAAAATTTTGACGCGACACCGTCGTCGTCGTGCGAAAAAAAATTTGGACGCGACGCCGTTGTTGTCGCCGTGCGAAAAAAAAATTTGGACGCGACGCCGTCCTTGTCGCCATGCGAAAAAAAAATTTGGACGCGACGTCGACGTCGTCATGGTGCGAAAAAAAAAATTTGGAGGCGATGCCGTCGTCGCCTTCCTGCGAAAAAAAAATTTGGATGCGAAGTCGTCGTTGTCAATGTGCGAAAAAAAATTTAGACGCGACGCCGTCATCGTCGACGTGCAAAAAATATTTGGACGCGACGCTGTCGTCGTCGACGTGCAAAAAAAATTTGGACGCGATACCGTCGTCGCCTTCCTGCGAAAAAAAATTTCGACGCGAAGCCATTGTCGTCGTGCGAAAAGAAATTTGGACGTGATGCTGTCGTCGTCGTCGTGCGAAAAAAAAATTTGGACGTGATGCTGTCGTCGTCGTCGTACGAAATAAATTTGGACGCGACGCCGTCGCTGTCGTGCGAAAAAAAATTTGGACGCGAAACCGTCGTCGTCGACGTGCGAAAAAAAGTTTCGACGCGATGCCGTCACCCTCGTGCGAAAAAAAAATTTGGACGCGAAGCCGTCGTCGTGCGAAAAAAAATTTGGACACGAAGCCGTCGTCGTCGTCGTGCGAAAAAGAAATTTGGACGCGACGCCGTCGTTGTCGAAGTGCGAAAATAAATCTGGACGCGATGCCGTCGTCGTCGTCGTGCGAAAAAAACTTTGGACGCGACGCCGTCGTCGTCGACGTGCGAAAAAAAATTTGGACGCGATGCCATCGCCGTCGTGCGAAAAAAAATATTTGGACGCGATGCCGTTGTTGTTGCCGTGCTAAAAATATTTGGACGTGAAGCCGTCGTCGTCGTGCGCAAAAAAAATTTGGACGCGATGCCGTCGTCGTCGTGCGAAAAAAAATTTGGACGCCATGCCGTCTTCGTCGTGCGAAAAAAAATTTGGACGCGACGCCGTCGTCGTCGACGTGCGAAAAAAAAATTTGGACGCGATGCCATCGCCGTCGTGCGAAAAAAAATATTTGGACACGATGCCGTTGTTGTCGCCGTGCTAAAAAAATTTGGACGTGAAGCCGTCGTCGTCGTGCGCAAAAAAAATTTGGACGCGATGCCGTCGTTGTCGCCGTGCGAAAAAAAATTTGGACGCGACGCCGTCGTTGTCGCCATGCGAAAAAAAAATTTGGACGCGACGCCGACGTCGTCGTGGTGCGGAAAAAAATTTGGACGCGACGCCGTCGTCCTCGAAGTGCGAAAATAAATCTGGACGCAATGCCATCACCGTCGTGCGAAAAAAATACTTGGACGCGATGCCGTTGTTGTCGCCGTGCGAAAAAAAAATTTGGACGCGACGCCGTCGTCGTCGACGTGCGAAAAAAATTTGGACGCGATGCTGTCGTTGTCGTGCGAAAAAAAAAATTTGGACGCGATGCCGTCGTCGTCGACGTGCGAAAAACAAATTTGGACGCGACGCCGACGTCGTCGTGGTGCGGAAAAAAATTTGGACGCGACGCCGTCGTCCTCGAAGTGCGAAAAATATTTGGACGCGACGCTGTCGTCGTCGACGTGCAAAAAATATTTGGACGCGACGCTGTCGTCGTCGACGTGCAAAAAAAATTTGGACACGATGCCGTCGCTGTCGTGCGAAAAAAAAATTTCGACGCGAAGCCATTGTCGTCGTGCGAAAAAAAATTTGGACGCGACGCCGTCGTCGTCGACGTGCGAAAAAAAGTTTCGACGCGATGCCGTCACCCTCGTACGAAAAAAAAATTTGGACGCAAAGCCGTAGTCGTGCGAAAAAAAAAATTTGGACGCGACGCCGTCGTCGTGCGAAAAAAAATTTGGACACGAAGCCGTCGTCGTCGTCGTGCGAAAAAAAAATTTGGACGCGATGCCGTCGTTGTCGCCATGCGAAAAAAAAATTTGGACGCGACGCCGACGTCGTCGTGGTGCGGAAAAAAATCTGGACGCGACGCCGTCGTCCTTGAAGTGCGAAAAATATTTGGACGCGACGCTGTCGTCGTCGACGTGCAAAAAATATTTGGACGCGACGCTGTCGTCGTCGACGTGCAAAAAAAATTTGGACACGATGCCGTCGCTGTCGTGCGAAATAAAAATTTCGACGCGAAGCCATTGTCGTCGTGCGAAAAAAAAATTTGGACGCGATGCCGTCGTCGTCGACGTGCGAAAAAAAGTTTCGACGCGATGCCGTCATCGTCGACGTGCGAAAAAAACTTGGACGCGACGCCGTCGTCGTCGACGTGCGGAAAAAAAAATTTGGACGCGTTGCTGCCGTCGTCGTCGTCGTAAAAAAAAATTTGGACGCGATGCCGTCGTCGTAAACAGGCGAAAAAAAATTTGGACGACACGCCGTCGTCGACGTGCGAAAAAAATTTGGACGCGATGCCGTCGTTGTCGTGCGAAAAAAAAATTTGTACGCGATGCTGTCGTCATCGTGCGAAAAAAAATTTGGACGCGATGCCGTCGTCTTCGACGAGCGGAAAAAAAAATTTGAACGCGATGCCGTCGTCGTCGATGTGCGAAAAAAAATTTGGATGCGACGCCGTCGTTGTTGTGTGAAAAAAAATTTTGACGCGATGCCGTCGTCGTCGTACGAAGAAAAAATTTTGACGCGATGCCGTCGTCATCGTGCGAAAAAAAATTTGGATGCGACACCGTCGTCGTCGACGGGCGAAAAAAATTTGGACACGACGCCGTTGTTGTCACCGTGCGAAAAAAAAATTTGGACGCGATGCCGTTGTCGTCGATGTGTGGAAAAAATAATTTGGACGCGATGCCGTCGTTGTCGACCTGCGAAAAAAAATTTGGACGCGATGCCGTCGTTGTCGTGCGAAAAAAAATTTGGACGCGACGCCGTCGTCTTCGTGCAAAAAAAATTGGGACGCGATGGCGTCGCTGACGTGCGAAAAAAAAATTTGGACGCGACGCCGTCGTCGTCGACGTGCGAAAAAAATTTGGACGCGATGCTGTCGTCGTCGTGCGAAAAAAAAATTTGGACGCGATGCCGTCGTCGTCGACGTGCGAAAAAAAAATTTGGACGCGATGCCGTCGTCGTCGACGTGCGAAAAAAAATTTTGACGCGACACCGTCGTCGTCGTGCGAAAAAAAATTTGGACGCGACGCCGTTGTTGTCGCCGTGCGAAAAAAAAATTTGGACGCGACGCCGTCCTTGTCGCCATGCGAAAAAAAAATTTGGACGCGACGTCGACGTCGTCATGGTGCGAAAAAAAAAATTTGGAGGCGATGCCGTCGTCGCCTTCCTGCGAAAAAAAAATTTGGATGCGAAGTCGTCGTTGTCAATGTGCGAAAAAAAATTTAGACGCGACGCCGTCATCGTCGACGTGCAAAAAATATTTGGACGCGACGCTGTCGTCGTCGACGTGCAAAAAAAATTTGGACGCGATACCGTCGTCGCCTTCCTGCGAAAAAAAATTTCGACGCGAAGCCATTGTCGTCGTGCGAAAAGAAATTTGGACGTGATGCTGTCGTCGTCGTCGTGCGAAAAAAAAATTTGGACGTGATGCTGTCGTCGTCGTCGTACGAAATAAATTTGGACGCGACGCCGTCGCTGTCGTGCGAAAAAAAATTTGGACGCGAAACCGTCGTCGTCGACGTGCGAAAAAAAGTTTCGACGCGATGCCGTCACCCTCGTGCGAAAAAAAAATTTGGACGCGAAGCCGTCGTCGTGCGAAAAAAAATTTGGACACGAAGCCGTCGTCGTCGTCGTGCGAAAAAGAAATTTGGACGCGACGCCGTCGTTGTCGAAGTGCGAAAATAAATCTGGACGCGATGCCGTCGTCGTCGTCGTGCGAAAAAAACTTTGGACGCGACGCCGTCGTCGTCGACGTGCGAAAAAAAATTTGGACGCGATGCCATCGCCGTCGTGCGAAAAAAAATATTTGGACGCGATGCCGTTGTTGTTGCCGTGCTAAAAAAATTTGGACGTGAAGCCGTCGTCGTCGTGCGCAAAAAAAATTTGGACGCGATGCCGTCGTCGTCGTGCGAAAAAAAATTTGGACGCCATGCCGTCTTCGTCGTGCGAAAAAAAATTTGGACGCGATGCCGTCGTCGTCGACGTGCGAAAAAAAAATTTGGACGCGATGCCATCGCCGTCGTGCGAAAAAAAATATTTGGACACGATGCCGTTGTTGTCGCCGTGCTAAAAAAATTTGGACGTGAAGCCGTCGTCGTCGTGCGCAAAAAAAATTTGGACGCGATGCCGTCGTTGTCGCCGTGCGAAAAAAAATTTGGACGCGACGCCGTCGTTGTCGCCATGCGAAAAAAAAATTTGGACGCGACGCCGACGTCGTCGTGGTGCGGAAAAAAATTTGGACGCGACGCCGTCGTCCTCGAAGTGCGAAAATAAATCTGGACGCAATGCCATCACCGTCGTGCGAAAAAAATACTTGGACGCGATGCCGTTGTTGTCGCCGTGCGAAAAAAAAATTTGGACGCGACGCCGTCGTCGTCGACGTGCGAAAAAAATTTGGACGCGATGCTGTCGTTGTCGTGCGAAAAAAAAAATTTGGACGCGATGCCGTCGTCGTCGACGTGCGAAAAACAAATTTGGACGCGACGCCGACGTCGTCGTGGTGCGGAAAAAAATTTGGACGCGACGCCGTCGTCCTCGAAGTGCGAAAAATATTTGGACGCGACGCTGTCGTCGTCGACGTGCAAAAAATATTTGGACGCGACGCTGTCGTCGTCGACGTGCAAAAAAAATTTGGACACGATGCCGTCGCTGTCGTGCGAAAAAAAAATTTCGACGCGAAGCCATTGTCGTCGTGCGAAAAAAAATTTGGACGCGACGCCGTCGTCGTCGACGTGCGAAAAAAAGTTTCGACGCGATGCCGTCACCCTTGTACGAAAAAAAAATTTGGACGCAAAGCCGTAGTCGTGCGAAAAAAAAAATTTGGACGCGACGCCGTCGTCGTGCGAAAAAAAATTTGGACACGAAGCCGTCGTCGTCGTCGTGCGAAAAAAAAATTTGGACGCGATGCCGTCGTTGTCGCCATGCGAAAAAAAAATTTGGACGCGACGCCGACGTCGTCGTGGTGCGGAAAAAAATCTGGACGCGACGCCGTCGTCCTTGAAGTGCGAAAAATATTTGGACGCGACGCTGTCGTCGTCGACGTGCAAAAAATATTTGGACGCGACGCTGTCGTCGTCGACGTGCAAAAAAAATTTGGACACGATGCCGTCGCTGTCGTGCGAAAAAAAAATTTCGACGCGAAGCCATTGTCGTCGTGCGAAAAAAAAATTTGGACGCGATGCCGTCGTCGTCGACGTGCGAAAAAAAGTTTCGACGCGATGCCGTCACCCTCGTGCGAAAAAAAAATTTGGACGCAAAGCCGTCGTCGTGCGAAAAAAAATTTGGACGCGATGCCATTGCCGTCGTGCGAAAAAAAATATTTGGACGCGATGCCGTTGTTGTCGCCGTGCTAAAAAAATTTGGACGTGAAGCCGTCGTCGTCGTGCGCAAAAAAAATTTGGACGCGATGCCGTCGTTGTCGCCGTGCGAAAAAAAATTTGGACGCGACGCCGTCGTTGTCGCCGTGCGAAAAAAAAATTTGGACGCGATGCCATCGTCGTCAACGTGCGAAAAAAAATTTGGACGTGATGCCGTCGTCGTCGACCTGCGAAAAAAAATTTGGACGCGATGCCGTCGTTGTCGTGCGAAAAAAAATTTGGACGTGAAGCCGTCGTCTTCGTGCGAAAAAAATTGGGACGCGATGGCGTCACTGACGTGCGAAAAAAAATTTGGACGCGACGCCGTCGTTGTCGCCGTGCGAAAAAAAAATTTGGACGCGATGCCGTCGTCGTCGTGGTGCAAAAAAAAAATTTGGACGCGATGCCGTCGTCGTCGACGTGCGAAAAAAAATTTGGACGCGATGCCGTCATCGTCGACGTGCGAAAAAAAATTTTGACGCGACACCGTCGTCGTCGTGCGAAAAAAAATTTGGACGCGACGCCACCGTTGTTGTGCGAAAAAAAATTTTGACGCGACACCGTCGTCGTTGTGCGAAGAAAAAACTTGAACGCGATGCCGTCGTCGTCGTGCGAAAAAAAATTTGGATGCGACACCGTCGTCGTCGACGGGCGAAAAAAATTTGGACGCGATTCCGTCGTCGTCGTGCGAAAACAAAAATTTGGCTGCGACGCCGTCATCTTCGTGCGAAAAAAAAATTTGGACGCGACTCCGTCGTCGTAAACGGGCGAAAAAAAATTTGGACGACACGCCGTCGTCGACGTGCGAAAAAAAAATTCGGACGCGACGTCGTCATCGTCGACGTGCGAAAAAAACTTGGACGCGACGCCGTCGTCGTCGACGTGCGGAAAAAAAAATTTGGACGCGTTGCTGCCGTCGTCGTCGTCGTAAAAAAAAATTTGGACGCGATGCCGTCGTCGTAAACAGGCGAAAAAAAATTTGGACGACACGCCGTCGTCGACGTGCGAAAAAAATTTGGACGCGATGCCGTCGTTGTCGTGCGAAAAAAAAATTTGTACGCGATGCTGTCGTCATCGTGCGAAAAAAAATTTGGACGCGATGCCGTCGTCTTCGACGAGCGGAAAAAAAAATTTGAACGCGATGCCGTCGTCGTCGATGTGCGAAAAAAAATTTGGATGCGACGCCGTCGTTGTTGTGTGAAAAAAAATTTTGACGCGATGCCGTCGTCGTCGTACGAAGAAAAAATTTTGACGCGATGCCGTCGTCATCGTGCGAAAAAAAATTTGGATGCGACACCGTCGTCGTCGACGGGCGAAAAAAATTTGGACACGACGCCGTTGTTGTCACCGTGCGAAAAAAAAATTTGGACGCGATGCCGTTGTCGTCGATGTGTGGAAAAAATAATTTGGACGCGATGCCGTCGTTGTCGACCTGCGAAAAAAAATTTGGACGCGATGCCGTCGTTGTCGTGCGAAAAAAAATTTGGACGCGACGCCGTCGTCTTCGTGCAAAAAAAATTGGGACGCGATGGCGTCGCTGACGTGCGAAAAAAAATTTGGACGCGACGCCGTCGTCGTCGTGCGAAAAAAAATTTGGACGCGACGCCACCGTTGTTGTGCGAAAAAAAATTTTGACGCGACGCCGTCGTCGTCGTGCGAAGAAAAAACTTGAACGCGATGCCGTCGTCGTCGTGCGAAAAAAAATTTGGATGCGACACCGTCGTCGTCGACGGGCGAAAAAAATTTGGACGCGATTCCGTCGTCGTCGTGCGAAAACAAAAATTTGGCTGCGACGCCGTCATCTTCGTGCGAAAAAAAAATTTGGACGCGACTCCGTCGTCGTAAACGGGCGAAAAAAAATTTGGACGACACGCCGTCGTCGACGTGCGAAAAAAAAATTTGTACGCGATGCTGTCGTCATCGTGCGAAAAAAAATTTGGACGCGATGCCGTCGTCTTCGACGAGCGGAAAAAAAAATTTGAACGCGATGCCGTCGTCGTCGATGTGCGAAAAAAAATTTGGATGTGACGCCGTCGTTGTTGTGTGAAAAAAAATTTTGACGCGATGCCGTCGTCGTCGTACGAAGAAAAAATTTTGACGCGATGCCGTCGTCATCGTGCGAAAAAAAATTTGGATGCGACACCGTCGTCGTCGACGGGCGAAAAAAATTTGGACGCGACGCCGTTGTTGTCACCGTGCGAAAAAAAAATTTGGACGCGATGCCGTTGTCGTCGTGCGAAAAAAAATTTGGACGCGACGCCGTCGTCTTCGTGCAAAAAAAATTGGGACGCGATGGCGTCGCTGACGTGCGAAAAAAAAATTTGGACGCGACGCCGTCGTCGTCGACGTGCGAAAAAAATTTGGACGCGATGCTGTCGTCGTCGTGCGAAAAAAAAAATTTGGACGCGACGCCGTCGTCGTCGACGTGCGAAAAAAAAATTTGGACGCGATGCCGTCGTCGTCGTGCGAAAAAAAATTTGGACGCGACGCCGTCGTCGTCGACGTGCGGAAAAAAAAATTTGGACGCGATGCCATCGCCGTCGTGCGAAAAAAAATTTGGACGCCATGCCGTCTTCGTCGTGCGAAAAAACATTTGGACGCGACGCAGTCGTTGTCGTGCGGAAAAAAAATTTGGACACCGTGCCGTCGCCGTCGACGTGCGAAAAAAAAAATTTGGAGGCGATGCCGTCGTCGCCTTCCTGTGAAAAAAAAATTTGGATGCGAAGTCGTCTTTGTCGACGTGCGAAAAAAAATTTGGACGCGACGCCGTCGTCGTCGACGTGCGAAAAAAAAATTTGGACGCGATGCCGTCGTCGTCGTGCGAAAAAAAATTTGGACGCGACGCCGTCGTCGTCGACGTGCGGAAAAAAAAATTTGGACGCGATGCCATCGCCGTCGTGCGAAAAAAAATTTGGACGCCATGCCGTCTTCGTCGTGCGAAAAAACATTTGGACGCGACGCAGTCGTTGTCGTGCGGAAAAAAAATTTGGACACCGTGCCGTCGCCGTCGACGTGCGAAAAAAAAAATTTGGAGGCGATGCCGTCGTCGCCTTCCTGTGAAAAAAAAATTTGGATGCGAAGTCGTCTTTGTCGACGTGCGAAAAAAAATTTGGACGCGACGCCGTCGTCGTCGACGTGCAAAAAATATTTGGACGCGACGCCGTCGTCGTCGACGTGCAAAAAAAATTTGGACACGATGCCGTCGCTGTCGTGCGAAAAAAAAATTTCGACGCGAAGCCATTGTCGTCGTGCGAAAAAAAAATTTGGACGCGATGCCGTCGTCGTCGACGTGCGAAAAAAAGTTTCGACGCGATGCCGTCACCCTCGTGAGAAAAAAAAATTTGGACGCAAAGCCGTCGTCGTGCGAAAAAAAAAATTTGGACGCGACGCCGTCGTCATGCGAAAAAAAATTTGGACACGAAGCCGTCGTCGTCGTCGTGCGAAAAAAAAATTTGGACGCGACGCCGTCGTTGTCGAAGTGCAAAAATATATCTGGACGCAATGCCGTCGTCGTCGACGTGCAAAAAAAAATTTGGATGCGATGCCGTCGTCGTCGTCGTGCGAAAAAAAATTTGGACGCGACGCCGTCGTCGTCGACGTGCGAAAAAAAATTTGGACGCGATGCCATCGCCGTCGTGCGAAAAAAAATATTTGGACGCGATGCCGTTGTTGTCGCCGTGCTAAAAAAATTTGGACGTGAAGCCGTCGTCGTCGTGCGCAAAAAAAATTTGGACGCGATGCCATCGTTGTCGCCGTGCGAAAAAAAATTTGGACGCGACGCCGTCGTTGTCGCCATGCGAAAAAAAAATTTGGACGCGACGCCGACGTCGTCGTGATGCGGAAAAAAATTTGGACGCGACGCCGTCGTCCTCGAAGTGCGAAAAATATTTGGACGCGACGCTGTCGTCGTCGACGTGCGAAAAAAAAATTTGGACGCGACGCCGTTGTTGTCGCCGTGCGAAAAATAATTTGGACGCTACGCCGTCATTGTCGCCATGCGAAAAAAAAATTTGGACGCGGCGTCGACGTCGTCGTGGTGCGAAAAAAAAAATTTGGAGGCGATGCCGTCGTCGTCGTCGTGCGAAAAAACATTTGGACGCGAAGCCGTCGCTGTCGTGCGAAAAAAAAATTTCGACGCGAAGCCATTGTCGTCGTGCGAAAAAAAAATTTGGACGCGATGCCGTCGTCGTCGACGTGCGAAAAAAAGTTTCGACGCGATGCCGTCACCCTCGTGCGAAAAAAAAATTTGGACGCAAAGCCGTCGTCGTGCGAAAAAAAATTTGGACGCGATGCCATCGCCGTCGTGCGAAAAAAAATATTTGGACGCGATGCCGTTGTTGTCGCCGTGCTAAAAAAATTTGGACGTGAAGCCGTCGTTGTCGAAGTGCAAAAATATATCTGGACGCGATGCCGTCGTTGTCGCCGTGCGAAAAAAAATTTGGACGCGACGCCGTTGTTGTCGCCGTGCGAAAAAAAAATTTGGACGCGACGCCGTCCTTGTCGCCATGCGAAAAAAAAATTTGGACGCGACGTCGACGTCGTCATGGTGCGAAAAAAAAAATTTGGAGGCGATGCCGTCGTCGCCTTCCTGCGAAAAAAAAATTTGGATGCGAAGTCGTCGTTGTCAATGTGCGAAAAAAAATTTAGACGCGACGCCGTCATCGTCGACGTGCAAAAAATATTTGGACGCGACGCTGTCGTCGTCGACGTGCAAAAAAAATTTGGACGCGATACCGTCGTCGCCTTCCTGCGAAAAAAAATTTCGACGCGAAGCCATTGTCGTCGTGCGAAAAGAAATTTGGACGTGATGCTGTCGTCGTCGTCGTGCGAAAAAAAAATTTGGACGTGATGCTGTCGTCGTCGTCGTACGAAATAAATTTGGACGCGACGCCGTCGCTGTCGTGCGAAAAAAAATTTGGACGCGAAACCGTCGTCGTCGACGTGCGAAAAAAAGTTTCGACGCGATGCCGTCACCCTCGTGCGAAAAAAAAATTTGGACGCGAAGCCGTCGTCGTGCGAAAAAAAATTTGGACACGAAGCCGTCGTCGTCGTCGTGCGAAAAAGAAATTTGGACGCGACGCCGTCGTTGTCGAAGTGCGAAAATAAATCTGGACGCGATGCCGTCGTCGTCGTCGTGCGAAAAAAACTTTGGACGCGACGCCGTCGTCGTCGACGTGCGAAAAAAAATTTGGACGCGATGCCATCGCCGTCGTGCGAAAAAAAATATTTGGACGCGATGCCGTTGTTGTTGCCGTGCTAAAAAAATTTGGACGTGAAGCCGTCGTCGTCGTGCGCAAAAAAAATTTGGACGCGATGCCGTCGTCGTCGTGCGAAAAAAAATTTGGACGCCATGCCGTCTTCGTCGTGCGAAAAAAAATTTGGACGCGACGCCGTCGTCGTCGACGTGCGAAAAAAAAATTTGGACGCGATGCCATCGCCGTCGTGCGAAAAAAAATATTTGGACACGATGCCGTTGTTGTCGCCGTGCTAAAAAAATTTGGACGTGAAGCCGTCGTCGTCGTGCGCAAAAAAAATTTGGACGCGATGCCGTCGTTGTCGCCGTGCGAAAAAAAATTTGGACGCGACGCCGTCGTTGTCGCCATGCGAAAAAAAAATTTGGACGCGACGCCGACGTCGTCGTGGTGCGGAAAAAAATTTGGACGCGACGCCGTCGTCCTCGAAGTGCGAAAATAAATCTGGACGCAATGCCATCACCGTCGTGCGAAAAAAATACTTGGACGCGATGCCGTTGTTGTCGCCGTGCGAAAAAAAAATTTGGACGCGACGCCGTCGTCGTCGACGTGCGAAAAAAATTTGGACGCGATGCTGTCGTTGTCGTGCGAAAAAAAAAATTTGGACGCGATGCCGTCGTCGTCGACGTGCGAAAAACAAATTTGGACGCGACGCCGACGTCGTCGTGGTGCGGAAAAAAATTTGGACGCGACGCCGTCGTCCTCGAAGTGCGAAAAATATTTGGACGCGACGCTGTCGTCGTCGACGTGCAAAAAATATTTGGACGCGACGCTGTCGTCGTCGACGTGCAAAAAAAATTTGGACACGATGCCGTCGCTGTCGTGCGAAAAAAAAATTTCGACGCGAAGCCATTGTCGTCGTGCGAAAAAAAATTTGGACGCGACGCCGTCGTCGTCGACGTGCGAAAAAAAGTTTCGACGCGATGCCGTCACCCTCGTACGAAAAAAAATTTGGACGCAAAGCCGTAGTCGTGCGAAAAAAAAAATTTGGACGCGACGCCGTCGTCGTGCGAAAAAAAATTTGGACACGAAGCCGTCGTCGTCGTCGTGCGAAAAAAAAATTTGGACGCGATGCCGTCGTTGTCGCCATGCGAAAAAAAAATTTGGACGCGACGCCGACGTCGTCGTGGTGCGGAAAAAAATCTGGACGCGACGCCGTCGTCCTTGAAGTGCGAAAAATATTTGGACGCGACGCTGTCGTCGTCGACGTGCAAAAAATATTTGGACGCGACGCTGTCGTCGTCGACGTGCAAAAAAAATTTGGACACGATGCCGTCGCTGTCGTGCGAAAAAAAAATTTCGACGCGAAGCCATTGTCGTCGTGCGAAAAAAAAATTTGGACGCGATGCCGTCGTCGTCGACGTGCGAAAAAAAGTTTCGACGCGATGCCGTCACCCTCGTGCGAAAAAAAAATTTGGACGCAAAGCCGTCGTCGTGCGAAAAAAAATTTGGACGCGATGCCATCGCCGTCGTGCGAAAAAAAATATTTGGACGCGATGCCGTTGTTGTCGCCGTGCTAAAAAAATTTGGACGTGAAGCCGTCGTCGTCGTGCGCAAAAAAAATTTGGACGCGATGCCGTCGTTGTCGCCGTGCGAAAAAAAATTTGGACGCGACGCCGTCGTTGTCGCCGTGCGAAAAAAAAATTTGGACGCGATGCCGTCGTCGTCAACGTGCGAAAAAAAATTTGGACGTGATGCCGTCGTCGTCGACCTGCGAAAAAAAATTTGGACGCGATGCCGTCGTTGTCGTGCGAAAAAAAATTTGGACGTGAAGCCGTCGTCTTCGTGCGAAAAAAATTGGGACGCGATGGCGTCACTGACGTGCGAAAAAAAATTTGGACGCGACGCCGTCGTTGTCGCCGTGCGAAAAAAAGTTTCGACGCGATGCCGTCACCCTCGTGCGAAAAAAAAATTTGGACGCAAAGCCGTCGTCGTGCGAAAAAAAATTTGGACGCGATGCCATCGCCGTCGTGCGAAAAAAAATATTTGGACGCGATGCCGTTGTTGTCGCCGTGCTAAAAAAATTTGGACGTGAAGCCGTCGTCGTCGTGCGCAAAAAAAATTTGGACGCGATGCCGTCGTTGTCGCCGTGCGAAAAAAAATTTGGACGCGACGCCGTCGTTGTCGCCGTGCGAAAAAAAAATTTGGACGCGATGCCGTCGTCGTCAACGTGCGAAAAAAAATTTGGACGTGATGCCGTCGTCGTCGACCTGCGAAAAAAAATTTGGACGCGATGCCGTCGTTGTCGTGCGAAAAAAAATTTGGACGTGAAGCCGTCGTCTTCGTGCGAAAAAAATTGGGACGCGATGGCGTCACTGACGTGCGAAAAAAAATTTGGACGCGACGCCGTCGTTGTCGCCGTGCGAAAAAAAAATTTGGACGCGATGCCGTCGTCGTCGTGGTGCAAAAAAAAAATTTGGACGCGATGCCGTCGTCGTCGACGTGCGAAAAAAAATTTGGACGCGATGCCGTCGTCGTCGACGTGCGAAAAAAAATTTTGACGCGACACCGTCGTCGTCGTGCGAAAAAAAATTTGGACGCGACGCCACCGTTGTTGTGCGAAAAAAAATTTTGACGCGACACCGTCGTCGTTGTGCGAAGAAAAAACTTGAACGCGATGCCGTCGGCGTCGTGCGAAAAAAAATTTGGATGCGACACCGTCGTCGTCGACGGGCGAAAAAAATTTGGACGCGATTCCGTCGTCGTCGTGCGAAAACAAAAATTTGGCTGCGACGCCGTCATCTTCGTGCGAAAAAAAAATTTGGACGCGACTCCGTCGTCGTAAACGGGCGAAAAAAAATTTGGACGACACGCCGTCGTCGACGTGCGAAAAAAAAATTCGGACGCGACGTCGTCATCGTCGACGTGCGAAAAAAACTTGGACGCGACGCCGTCGTCGTCGACGTGCGGAAAAAAAAATTTGGACGCGTTGCTGCCGTCGTCGTCGTCGTAAAAAAAAATTTGGACGCGATGCCGTCGTCGTAAACAGGCGAAAAAAAATTTGGACGACACGCCGTCGTCGACGTGCGAAAAAAATTTGGACGCGATGCCGTCGTTGTCGTGCGAAAAAAAAATTTGTACGCGATGCTGTCGTCATCGTGCGAAAAAAAATTTGGACGCGATGCCGTCGTCTTCGACGAGCGGAAAAAAAAATTTGAACGCGATGCCGTCGTCGTCGATGTGCGAAAAAAAATTTGGATGCGACGCCGTCGTTGTTGTGTGAAAAAAAATTTTGACGCGATGCCGTCGTCGTCGTACGAAGAAAAAATTTTGACGCGATGCCGTCGTCATCGTGCGAAAAAAAATTTGGATGCGACACCGTCGTCGTCGACGGGCGAAAAAAATTTGGACACGACGCCGTTGTTGTCACCGTGCGAAAAAAAAATTTGGACGCGATGCCGTTGTCGTCGATGTGTGGAAAAAATAATTTGGACGCGATGCCGTCGTTGTCGACCTGCGAAAAAAAATTTGGACGCGATGCCGTCGTTGTCGTGCGAAAAAAAATTTGGACGCGACGCCGTCGTCTTCGTGCAAAAAAAATTGGGACGCGATGGCGTCGCTGACGTGCGAAAAAAAAATTTGGACGCGACGCCGTCGTCGTCGACGTGCGAAAAAAATTTGGACGCGATGCTGTCGTCGTCGTGCGAAAAAAAAATTTGGACGCGATGCCGTCGTCGTCGACGTGCGAAAAAAAAATTTGGACGCGATGCCGTCGTCGTCGACGTGCGAAAAAAAATTTTGACGCGACACCGTCGTCGTCGTGCGAAAAAAAATTTGGACGCGACGCCACCGTTGTTGTGCGAAAAAAAATTTTGACGCGACGCCGTCGTCGTCGTGCGAAGAAAAAACTTGAACGCGATGCCGTCGTCGTCGTGCGAAAAAAAATTTGGATGCGACACCGTCGTCGTCGACGGGCGAAAAAAATTTGGACGCGATTCCGTCGTCGTCGTGCGAAAACAAAAATTTGGCTGCGACGCCGTCATCTTCGTGCGAAAAAAAAATTTGGACGCGACTCCGTCGTCGTAAACGGGCGAAAAAAAATTTGGACGACACGCCGTCGTCGACGTGCGAAAAAAAAATTTGTACGCGATGCTGTCGTCATCGTGCGAAAAAAAATTTGGACGCGATGCCGTCGTCTTCGACGAGCGGAAAAAAAAATTTGAACGCGATGCCGTCGTCGTCGATGTGCGAAAAAAAATTTGGATGTGACGCCGTCGTTGTTGTGTGAAAAAAAATTTTGACGCGATGCCGTCGTCGTCGTACGAAGAAAAAATTTTGACGCGATGCCGTCGTCATCGTGCGAAAAAAAATTTGGATGCGACACCGTCGTCGTCGACGGGCGAAAAAAATTTGGACGCGACGCCGTTGTTGTCACCGTGCGAAAAAAAAATTTGGACGCGATGCCGTTGTCGTCGACGTGTGGAAAAAATAATTTGGACGCGATGCCGTCGTTGTCGACCTGCGAAAAAAAATTTGGACGCGATGCCGTCGTTGTCGTTCGAAAAAAAATTTGGACGCGACGCCGTCGTCTTCGTGCAAAAAAAATTGGGACGCGATGGCGTCGCTGACGTGCGAAAAAAAAATTTGGACGCGACGCCGTCGTCGTCGACGTGCGAAAAAAATTTGGACGCGATGCTGTCGTCGTCGTGCGAAAAAAAAAATTTGGACGCGACGCCGTCGTCGTCGACGTGCGAAAAAAAAATTTGGACGCGATGCCGTCGTCGTCGTGCGAAAAAAAATTTGGACGCGACGCCGTCGTCGTCGACGTGCGGAAAAAAAAATTTGGACGCGATGCCATCGCCGTCGTGCGAAAAAAAATTTGGACGCCATGCCGTCTTCGTCGTGCGAAAAAACATTTGGACGCGACGCAGTCGTTGTCGTGCGGAAAAAAAATTTGGACACCGTGCCGTCGCCGTCGACGTGCGAAAAAAAAAATTTGGAGGCGATGCCGTCGTCGCCTTCCTGTGAAAAAAAAATTTGGATGCGAAGTCGTCTTTGTCGACGTGCGAAAAAAAATTTGGACGCGACGCCGTCGTCGTCGACGTGCGAAAAAAAAATTTGGACGCGATGCCGTCGTCGTCGTGCGAAAAAAAATTTGGACGCGACGCCGTCGTCGTCGACGTGCGGAAAAAAAAATTTGGACGCGATGCCATCGCCGTCGTGCGAAAAAAAATTTGGACGCCATGCCGTCTTCGTCGTGCGAAAAAACATTTGGACGCGACGCAGTCGTTGTCGTGCGGAAAAAAAATTTGGACACCGTGCCGTCGCCGTCGACGTGCGAAAAAAAAATTTGGAGGCGATGCCGTCGTCGCCTTCCTGTGAAAAAAAAATTTGGATGCGAAGTCGTCTTTGTCGACGTGCGAAAAAAAATTTGGACGCGACGCCGTCGTCGTCGACGTGCAAAAAATATTTGGACGCGACGCCGTCGTCGTCGACGTGCAAAAAAAATTTGGACACGATGCCGTCGCTGTCGTGCGAAAAAAAAATTTCGACGCGAAGCCATTGTCGTCGTGCGAAAAAAAAATTTGGACGCGATGCCGTCGTCGTCGACGTGCGAAAAAAAGTTTCGACGCGATGCCGTCACCCTCGTGAGAAAAAAAAATTTGGACGCAAAGCCGTCGTCGTGCGAAAAAAAAAATTTGGACGCGACGCCGTCGTCATGCGAAAAAAAATTTGGACACGAAGCCGTCGTCGTCGTCGTGCGAAAAAAAAATTTGGACGCGACGCCGTCGTTGTCGAAGTGCAAAAATATATCTGGACGCAATGCCGTCGTCGTCGACGTGCAAAAAAAAATTTGGATGCGATGCCGTCGTCGTCGTCGTGCGAAAAAAAATTTGGACGCGACGCCGTCGTCGTCGACGTGCGAAAAAAAATTTGGACGCGATGCCATCGCCGTCGTGCGAAAAAAAATATTTGGACGCGATGCCGTTGTTGTCGCCGTGCTAAAAAAATTTGGACGTGAAGCCGTCGTCGTCGTGCGCAAAAAAAATTTGGACGCGATGCCATCGTTGTCGCCGTGCGAAAAAAAATTTGGACGCGACGCCGTCGTTGTCGCCATGCGAAAAAAAAATTTGGACGCGACGCCGACGTCGTCGTGATGCGGAAAAAAATTTGGACGCGACGCCGTCGTCCTCGAAGTGCGAAAAATATTTGGACGCGACGCTGTCGTCGTCGACGTGCGAAAAAAAAATTTGGACGCGACGCCGTTGTTGTCGCCGTGCGAAAAATAATTTGGACGCGACGCCGTCATTGTCGCCATGCGAAAAAAAAATTTGGACGCGGCGTCGACGTCGTCGTGGTGCGAAAAAAAAAATTTGGAGGCGATGCCGTCGTCGTCGTCGTGCGAAAAAAAATTTGGACGCGAAGCCGTCGCTGTCGTGCGAAAAAAAAATTTCGACGCGAAGCCATTGTCGTCGTGCGAAAAAAAAATTTGGACGCGATGCCGTCGTCGTCGACGTGCGAAAAAAAGTTTCGACGCGATGCCGTCACCCTCGTGCGAAAAAAAAATTTGGACGCGATGCCATCGCCGTCGTGCGAAAAAAAATATTTGGACGCGATGCCGTTGTTGTCGCCGTGCTAAAAAAATTTGGACGTGAAGCCGTCGTTGTCGAAGTGCAAAAATATATCTGGACGCGATGCCGTCGTTGTCGCCGTGCGAAAAAAAATTTGGACGCGACGCCGTTGTTGTCGCCGTGCGAAAAAAAAATTTGGACGCGACGCCGTCCTTGTCGCCATGCGAAAAAAAAATTTGGACGCGACGTCGACGTCGTCATGGTGCGAAAAAAAAAATTTGGAGGCGATGCCGTCGTCGCCTTCCTGCGAAAAAAAATTTGGATGCGAAGTCGTCGTTGTCAATGTGCGAAAAAAAATTTAGACGCGACGCCGTCATCGTCGACGTGCAAAAAATATTTGGACGCGACGCTGTCGTCGTCGACGTGCAAAAAAAATTTGGACGCGATACCGTCGTCGCCTTCCTGCGAAAAAAAATTTTGACGCGAAGCCATTGTCGTCGTGCGAAAAGAAATTTGGATGTGATGCTGTCGTCGTCGTCATGCGAAAAAAAAATTTGGACGTGATGCTGTCGTCGTCGTCGTACGAAATAAATTTGGACGCGACGCCGTCGCTGTCGTGCGAAAAAAAATTTGGACGCGAAACCGTCGTCGTCGACGTGCGAAAAAAAGTTTCGACGCGATGCCGTCACCCTCGTGCGAAAAAAAAATTTGGACGCGAAGCCGTCGTCGTGCGAAAAAAAATTTGGACACGAAGCCGTCGTCGTCGTCGTGCGAAAAAGAAATTTGGACGCGACGCCGTCGTTGTCGAAGTGCGAAAATAAATCTGGACGCGATGCCGTCGTCGTCGTCGTGCGAAAAAAACTTTGGACGCGACGCCGTCGTCGTCGACGTGCGAAAAAAAATTTGGACGCGATGCCATCGCCGTCGTGCGAAAAAAAATATTTGGACGCGATGCCGTTGTTGTTGCCGTGCTAAAAAAATTTGGACGTGAAGCCGTCGTCGTCGTGCGCAAAAAAAATTTGGACGCGATGCCGTCGTCGTCGTGCGAAAAAAAATTTGGACGCCATGCCGTCTTCGTCGTGCGAAAAAAAATTTGGACGCGACGCCGTCGTCGTCGACGTGCGAAAAAAAAATTTGGACGCGATGCCATCGCCGTCGTGCGAAAAAAAATATTTGGACACGATGCCGTTGTTGTCGCCGTGCTAAAAAAATTTGGACGTGAAGCCGTCGTCGTCGTGCGCAAAAAAAATTTGGACGCGATGCCGTCGTTGTCGCCGTGCGAAAAAAAATTTGGACGCGACGCCGTCGTTGTCGCCATGCGAAAAAAAAATTTGGACGCGACGCCGACGTCGTCGTGGTGCGGAAAAAAATTTGGACGCGACGCCGTCGTCCTCGAAGTGCGAAAATAAATCTGGACGCAATGCCATCACCGTCGTGCGAAAAAAATACTTGGACGCGATGCCGTTGTTGTCGCCGTGCGAAAAAAAAATTTGGACGCGACGCCGTCGTCGTCGACGTGCGAAAACCAAATTTGGACGCGACGCCGACGTCGTCGTGGTGCGGAAAAAAATTTGGACGCGACGCCGTCGTCCTCGAAGTGCGAAAAATATTTGAACGCGACGCTGTCGTCGTCGACGTGCAAAAAATATTTGGACGCGACGCTGTCGTCGTCGACGTGCAAAAAAAATTTGGACACGATGCCGTCGCTGTCGTGCGAAAAAAAAATTTCGACGCGAAGCCATTGTCGTCGTGCGAAAAAAAATTTGGACGCGACGCCGTCGTCGTCGACGTGCGAAAAAAAGTTTCGACGCGATGCCGTCACCCTCGTACGAAAAAAAAATTTGGACGCAAAGCCGTAGTCGTGCGAAAAAAAAAATTTGGACGCGACGCCGTCGTCGTGCGAAAAAAAATTTGGACACGAAGCCGTCGTCGTCGTCGTGCGAAAAAAAAATTTGGACGCGATGCCGTCGTTGTCGCCATGCGAAAAAAAAATTTGGACGCGACGCCGACGTCGTCGTGGTGCGGAAAAAAATCTGGACGCGACGCCGTCGTCCTTGAAGTGCGAAAAATATTTGGACGCGACGCTGTCGTCGTCGACGTGCAAAAAATATTTGGACGCGACGCTGTCGTCGTCGACGTGCAAAAAAAATTTGGACACGATGCCGTCGCTGTCGTGCGAAAAAAAAATTTCGACGCGAAGCCATTGTCGTCGTGCGAAAAAAAAATTTGGACGCGATGCCGTCGTCGTCGACGTGCGAAAAAAAGTTTCGACGCGATGCCGTCACCCTCGTGCGAAAAAAAAATTTGGACGCAAAGCCGTCGTCGTGCGAAAAAAAATTTGGACGCGATGCCATCGCCGTCGTGCGAAAAAAAATATTTGGACGCGATGCCGTTGTTGTCGCCGTGCTAAAAAAATTTGGACGTGAAGCCGTCGTCGTCGTGCGCAAAAAAAATTTGGACGCGATGCCGTCGTTGTCGCCGTGCGAAAAAAAATTTGGACGCGACGCCGTCGTTGTCGCCGTGCGAAAAAAAAATTTGGACGCGATGCCGTCGTCGTCAACGTGCGAAAAAAAATTTGGACGTGATGCCGTCGTCGTCGACCTGCGAAAAAAAATTTGGACGCGATGCCGTCGTTGTCGTGCGAAAAAAAATTTGGACGTGAAGCCGTCGTCTTCGTGCGAAAAAAATTGGGACGCGATGGCGTCACTGACGTGCGAAAAAAAATTTGGACGCGACGCCGTCGTTGTCGCCGTGCGAAAAAAAAATTTGGACGCGATGCCGTCGTCGTCGTGGTGCAAAAAAAAAATTTGGACGCGATGCCGTCGTCGTCGACGTGCGAAAAAAAATTTGGACGCGATGCCGTCGTCGTCGACGTGCGAAAAAAAATTTTGACGCGACACCGTCGTCGTCGTGCGAAAAAAAATTTGGACGCGACGCCACCGTTGTTGTGCGAAAAAAAATTTTGACGCGACACCGTCGTCGTTGTGCGAAGAAAAAACTTGAACGCGATGCCGTCGTCGTCGTGCGAAAAAAAATTTGGATGCGACACCGTCGTCGTCGACGGGCGAAAAAAATTTGGACGCGATTCCGTCGTCGTCGTGCGAAAACAAAAATTTGGCTGCGACGCCGTCATCTTCGTGCGAAAAAAAAATTTGGACGCGACTCCGTCGTCGTAAACGGGCGAAAAAAAATTTGGACGACACGCCGTCGTCGACGTGCGAAAAAAAAATTCGGACGCGACGTCGTCATCGTCGACGTGCGAAAAAAACTTGGACGCGACGCCGTCGTCGTCGACGTGCGGAAAAAAAAATTTGGACGCGTTGCTGCCGTCGTCGTCGTCGTAAAAAAAAATTTGGACGCGATGCCGTCGTCGTAAACAGGCGAAAAAAAATTTGGACGACACGCCGTCGTCGACGTGCGAAAAAAATTTGGACGCGATGCCGTCGTTGTCGTGCGAAAAAAAAATTTGTACGCGATGCTGTCGTCATCGTGCGAAAAAAAATTTGGACGCGATGCCGTCGTCTTCGACGAGCGGAAAAAAAAATTTGAACGCGATGCCGTCGTCGTCGATGTGCGAAAAAAAATTTGGATGCGACGCCGTCGTTGTTGTGTGAAAAAAAATTTTGACGCGATGCCGTCGTCGTCGTACGAAGAAAAAATTTTGACGCGATGCCGTCGTCATCGTGCGAAAAAAAATTTGGATGCGACACCGTCGTCGTCGACGGGCGAAAAAAATTTGGACACGACGCCGTTGTTGTCACCGTGCGAAAAAAAAATTTGGACGCGATGCCGTTGTCGTCGATGTGTGGAAAAAATAATTTGGACGCGATGCCGTCGTTGTCGACCTGCGAAAAAAAATTTGGACGCGATGCCGTCGTTGTCGTGCGAAAAAAAATTTGGACGCGACGCCGTCGTCTTCGTGCAAAAAAAATTGGGACGCGATGGCGTCGCTGACGTGCGAAAAAAAAATTTGGACGCGACGCCGTCGTCGTCGACGTGCGAAAAAAATTTGGACGCGATGCTGTCGTCGTCGTGCGAAAAAAAAATTTGGACGCGATGCCGTCGTCGTCGACGTGCGAAAAAAAAATTTGGACGCGATGCCGTCGTCGTCGACGTGCGAAAAAAAATTTTGACGCGACACCGTCGTCGTCGTGCGAAAAAAAATTTGGACGCGACGCCGTTGTTGTCGCCGTGCGAAAAAAAAATTTGGACGCGACGCCGTCCTTGTCGCCATGCGAAAAAAAAATTTGGACGCGACGTCGACGTCGTCATGGTGCGAAAAAAAAAATTTGGAGGCGATGCCGTCGTCGCCTTCCTGCGAAAAAAAAATTTGGATGCGAAGTCGTCGTTGTCAATGTGCGAAAAAAAATTTAGACGCGACGCCGTCATCGTCGACGTGCAAAAAATATTTGGACGCGACGCTGTCGTCGTCGACGTGCAAAAAAAATTTGGACGCGATACCGTCGTCGCCTTCCTGCGAAAAAAAATTTCGACGCGAAGCCATTGTCGTCGTGCGAAAAGAAATTTGGACGTGATGCTGTCGTCGTCGTCGTGCGAAAAAAAAATTTGGACGTGATGCTGTCGTCGTCGTCGTACGAAATAAATTTGGACGCGACGCCGTCGCTGTCGTGCGAAAAAAAATTTGGACGCGAAACCGTCGTCGTCGACGTGCGAAAAAAAGTTTCGACGCGATGCCGTCACCCTCGTGCGAAAAAAAAATTTGGACGCGAAGCCGTCGTCGTGCGAAAAAAAATTTGGACACGAAGCCGTCGTCGTCGTCGTGCGAAAAAGAAATTTGGACGCGACGCCGTCGTTGTCGAAGTGCGAAAATAAATCTGGACGCGATGCCGTCGTCGTCGTCGTGCGAAAAAAACTTTGGACGCGACGCCGTCGTCGTCGACGTGCGAAAAAAAATTTGGACGCGATGCCATCGCCGTCGTGCGAAAAAAAATATTTGGACGCGATGCCGTTGTTGTTGCCGTGCTAAAAAAATTTGGACGTGAAGCCGTCGTCGTCGTGCGCAAAAAAAATTTGGACGCGATGCCGTCGTCGTCGTGCGAAAAAAAATTTGGACGCCATGCCGTCTTCGTCGTGCGAAAAAAAATTTGGACGCGACGCCGTCGTCGTCGACGTGCGAAAAAAAAATTTGGACGCGATGCCATCGCCGTCGTGCGAAAAAAAATATTTGGACACGATGCCGTTGTTGTCGCCGTGCTAAAAAAATTTGGACGTGAAGCCGTCGTCGTCGTGCGCAAAAAAAATTTGGACGCGATGCCGTCGTTGTCGCCGTGCGAAAAAAAATTTGGACGCGACGCCGTCGTTGTCGCCATGCGAAAAAAAAATTTGGACGCGACGCCGACGTCGTCGTGGTGCGGAAAAAAATTTGGACGCGACGCCGTCGTCCTCGAAGTGCGAAAATAAATCTGGACGCAATGCCATCACCGTCGTGCGAAAAAAATACTTGGACGCGATGCCGTTGTTGTCGCCGTGCGAAAAAAAAATTTGGACGCGACGCCGTCGTCGTCGACGTGCGAAAAAAATTTGGACGCGATGCTGTCGTTGTCGTGCGAAAAAAAAAATTTGGACGCGATGCCGTCGTCGTCGACGTGCGAAAAACAAATTTGGACGCGACGCCGACGTCGTCGTGGTGCGGAAAAAAATTTGGACGCGACGCCGTCGTCCTCGAAGTGCGAAAAATATTTGGACGCGACGCTGTCGTCGTCGACGTGCAAAAAATATTTGGACGCGACGCTGTCGTCGTCGACGTGCAAAAAAAATTTGGACACGATGCCGTCGCTGTCGTGCGAAAAAAAAATTTCGACGCGAAGCCATTGTCGTCGTGCGAAAAAAAATTTGGACGCGACGCCGTCGTCGTCGACGTGCGAAAAAAAGTTTCGACGCGATGCCGTCACCCTTGTACGAAAAAAAAATTTGGACGCAAAGCCGTAGTCGTGCGAAAAAAAAAATTTGGACGCGACGCCGTCGTCGTGCGAAAAAAAATTTGGACACGAAGCCGTCGTCGTCGTCGTGCGAAAAAAAAATTTGGACGCGATGCCGTCGTTGTCGCCATGCGAAAAAAAAATTTGGACGCGACGCCGACGTCGTCGTGGTGCGGAAAAAAATCTGGACGCGACGCCGTCGTCCTTGAAGTGCGAAAAATATTTGGACGCGACGCTGTCGTCGTCGACGTGCAAAAAATATTTGGACGCGACGCTGTCGTCGTCGACGTGCAAAAAAAATTTGGACACGATGCCGTCGCTGTCGTGCGAAAAAAAAATTTCGACGCGAAGCCATTGTCGTCGTGCGAAAAAAAAATTTGGACGCGATGCCGTCGTCGTCGACGTGCGAAAAAAAGTTTCGACGCGATGCCGTCACCCTCGTGCGAAAAAAAAATTTGGACGCAAAGCCGTCGTCGTGCGAAAAAAAATTTGGACGCGATGCCATCGCCGTCGTGCGAAAAAAAATATTTGGACGCGATGCCGTTGTTGTCGCCGTGCTAAAAAAATTTGGACGTGAAGCCGTCGTCGTCGTGCGCAAAAAAAATTTGGACGCGATGCCGTCGTTGTCGCCGTGCGAAAAAAAATTTGGACACGACGCCGTCGTTGTCGCCGTGCGAAAAAAAAATTTGGACGCGATGCCGTCGTCGTCAACGTGCGAAAAAAAATTTGGACGTGATGCCGTCGTCGTCGACCTGCGAAAAAAAATTTGGACGCGATGCCGTCGTTGTCGTGCGAAAAAAAATTTGGACGTGAAGCCGTCGTCTTCGTGCGAAAAAAATTGGGACGCGATGGCGTCACTGACGTGCGAAAAAAAATTTGGACGCGACGCCGTCGTTGTCGCCGTGCGAAAAAAAAATTTGGACGCGATGCCGTCGTCGTCGTGGTGCAAAAAAAAAATTTGGACGCGATGCCGTCGTCGTCGACGTGCGAAAAAAAATTTGGACGCGATGCCGTCGTCGTCGACGTGCGAAAAAAAATTTTGACGCGACACCGTCGTCGTCGTGCGAAAAAAAATTTGGACGCGACGCCACCGTTGTTGTGCGAAAAAAAATTTTGACGCGACACCGTCGTCGTTGTGCGAAGAAAAAACTTGAACGCGATGCCGTCGGCGTCGTGCGAAAAAAAATTTGGATGCGACACCGTCGTCGTCGACGGGCGAAAAAAATTTGGACGCGATTCCGTCGTCGTCGTGCGAAAACAAAAATTTGGCTGCGACGCCGTCATCTTCGTGCGAAAAAAAAATTTGGACGCGACTCCGTCGTCGTAAACGGGCGAAAAAAAATTTGGACGACACGCCGTCGTCGACGTGCGAAAAAAAAATTCGGACGCGACGTCGTCATCGTCGACGTGCGAAAAAAACTTGGACGCGACGCCGTCGTCGTCGACGTGCGGAAAAAAAAATTTGGACGCGTTGCTGCCGTCGTCGTCGTCGTAAAAAAAAATTTGGACGCGATGCCGTCGTCGTAAACAGGCGAAAAAAAATTTGGACGACACGCCGTCGTCGACGTGCGAAAAAAATTTGGACGCGATGCCGTCGTTGTCGTGCGAAAAAAAAATTTGTACGCGATGCTGTCGTCATCGTGCGAAAAAAAATTTGGACGCGATGCCGTCGTCTTCGACGAGCGGAAAAAAAAATTTGAACGCGATGCCGTCGTCGTCGATGTGCGAAAAAAAATTTGGATGCGACGCCGTCGTTGTTGTGTGAAAAAAAATTTTGACGTGATGCCGTCGTCGTCGTACGAAGAAAAAATTTTGACGCGATGCCGTCGTCATCGTGCGAAAAAAAATTTGGATGCGACACCGTCGTCGTCGACGGGCGAAAAAAATTTGGACACGACGCCGTTGTTGTCACCGTGCGAAAAAAAAATTTGGACGCGATGCCGTTGTCGTCGATGTGTGGAAAAAATAATTTGGACGCGATGCCGTCGTTGTCGACCTGCGAAAAAAAATTTGGACGCGATGCCGTCGTTGTCGCCGTGCGAAAAAAAATTTGGACGCGACGCCGTCGTTGTCGCCATGCGAAAAAAAAATTTGGACGCGACGCCGACGTCGTCGTGGTGCGGAAAAAAATTTGGACGCGACGCCGTCGTCCTCGAAGTGCGAAAATAAATCTGGACGCAATGCCATCACCGTCGTGCGAAAAAAATACTTGGACGCGATGCCGTTGTTGTCGCCGTGCGAAAAAAAAATTTGGACGCGACGCCGTCGTCGTCGACGTGCGAAAAAAATTTGGACGCGATGCTGTCGTTGTCGTGCGAAAAAAAAAATTTGGACGCGATGCCGTCGTCGTCGACGTGCGAAAAACAAATTTGGACGCGACGCCGACGTCGTCGTGGTGCGGAAAAAAATTTGGACGCGACGCCGTCGTCCTCGAAGTGCGAAAAATATTTGGACGCGACGCTGTCGTCGTCGACGTGCAAAAAATATTTGGACGCGACGCTGTCGTCGTCGACGTGCAAAAAAAATTTGGACACGATGCCGTCGCTGTCGTGCGAAAAAAAAATTTCGACGCGAAGCCATTGTCGTCGTGCGAAAAAAAATTTGGACGCGACGCCGTCGTCGTCGACGTGCGAAAAAAAGTTTCGACGCGATGCCGTCACCCTCGTACGAAAAAAATATTTGGACGCAAAGCCGTAGTCGTGCGAAAAAAAAAATTTGGACGCGACGCCGTCGTCGTGCGAAAAAAAATTTGGACACGAAGCCGTCGTCGTCGTCGTGCGAAAAAAAAATTTGGACGCGATGCCGTCGTTGTCGCCATGCGAAAAAAAAATTTGGACGCGACGCCGACGTCGTCGTGGTGCGGAAAAAAATCTGGACGCGACGCCGTCGTCCTTGAAGTGCGAAAAATATTTGGACGCGACGCTGTCGTCGTCGAAGTGCAAAAAATATTTGGACGCGACGCTGTCGTCGTCGACGTGCAAAAAAAATTTGGACACGATGCCGTCGCTGTCGTGCGAAAAAAAAATTTCGACGCGAAGCCATTGTCGTCGTGCGAAAAAAAAATTTGGACGCGATGCCGTCGTCGTCGACGTGCGAAAAAAAGTTTCGACGCGATGCCGTCACCCTCGT
Source organism: Podargus strigoides (assembly GCA_028020825.1). Classification (NCBI taxonomy): domain Eukaryota; kingdom Metazoa; phylum Chordata; class Aves; order Caprimulgiformes; family Podargidae; genus Podargus; species Podargus strigoides. The sequence goes on from CM051637.1 coordinate 322,617, forward strand.
GCGAAAAAAAAATTTGGACGCAAAGCCGTCGTCGTGCGAAAAAAAATTTGGACGCGATGCCATCGCCGTCGTGCGAAAAAAAATATTTGGACGCGATGCCGTTGTTGTCGCCGTGCTAAAAAAATTTGGACGTGAAGCCGTCGTCGTCGTGCGCAAAAAAAATTTGGACGCGATGCCGTCGTTGTCGCCGTGCGAAAAAAAATTTGGACGCGACGCCGTCGTTGTCGCCGTACAAAAAAAAAATTTGGACGCGATGCCGTCGTCGTCAACGTGCGAAAAAAAATTTGGACACGACGCCGTCGTCGTCGTCATGCGAAAAAAAATTTGGACGCGACGCCGTCGTTGTCGACGTGCAAAAAAAAATTTGGACGCGATGCCATCGCCGTCATGCGAAAAAAATATTTGGACGCGATACCGTCGTCGTCGTGCGAAAAAAATATTTGGACGCGATACCGTTCTTGTCGCCGTGCGAAAAAAAATTTGGACGCGACGCCGTCGTTGTCGCCGTGCGAAAAAAAAATTTGGACGCGATGCCGTCGTCGTCGTGGTGCAAAAAAAAAATTTGGACGCGATGCCGTCGTCGTCGACGTGCGAAAAAAAATTTGGACGCGATGCCGTCGTCGTCGACGTGCGAAAAAAAATTTTGACGCGACACCGTCGTCGTCGTGCGAAAAAAAATTTGGACGCGACGCCACCGTTGTTGTGCGAAAAAAAATTTTGACGCGACACCGTCGTCGTTGTGCGAAGAAAAAACTTGAACGCGATGCCGTCGTCGTCGTGCGAAAAAAAATTTGGATGCGACACCGTCGTCGTCGACGGGCGAAAAAAATTTGGACGCGATTCCGTCGTCGTCGTGCGAAAACAAAAATTTGGCTGCGACGCCGTCATCTTCGTGCGAAAAAAAAATTTGGACGCGACTCCGTCGTCGTAAACGGGCGAAAAAAAATTTGGACGACACGCCGTCGTCGACGTGCGAAAAAAAAATTCGGACGCGACGTCGTCATCGTCGACGTGCGAAAAAAACTTGGACGCGACGCCGTCGTCGTCGACGTGCGGAAAAAAAAATTTGGACGCGTTGCTGCCGTCGTCGTCGTCGTAAAAAAAAATTTGGACGCGATGCCGTCGTCGTAAACAGGCGAAAAAAAATTTGGACGACACGCCGTCGTCGACGTGCGAAAAAAATTTGGACGCGATGCCGTCGTTGTCGTGCGAAAAAAAAATTTGTACGCGATGCTGTCGTCATCGTGCGAAAAAAAATTTGGACGCGATGCCGTCGTCTTCGACGAGCGGAAAAAAAAATTTGAACGCGATGCCGTCGTCGTCGATGTGTGGAAAAAATAATTTGGACGCGATGCCGTCGTTGTCGACCTGCGAAAAAAAATTTGGACGCGATGCCGTCGTTGTCGTGCGAAAAAAAATTTGGATGCGACGCCGTCGTCTTCGTGCAAAAAAAATTGGGACGCGATGGCGTCGCTGACGTGCGAAAAAAAAATTTGGACGCGACGCCGTCGTCGTCGACGTGCGAAAAAAATTTGGACGCGACGCCGTCGTCTTCGTGCAAAAAAAATTGGGACGCGATGGCGTCGCTGACGTGCGAAAAAAAAATTTGGACGCGACGCCGTCGTCGTCGACGTGCGAAAAAAATTTGGACGCGATGCTGTCGTCGTCGTGCGAAAAAAAAATTTGGACGCGATGCCGTCGTCGTCGACATGCGAAAAAAAAATTTGGACGCGATGCCGTCGTCGTCGACGTGCGAAAAAAAATTTTGACGCGACACCGTCGTCGTCGTGCGAAAAAAAATTTGGACGCGACGCCACCGTTGTTGTGCGAAAAAAAATTTTGACGCGACGCCGTCGTCGTCGTGCGAAGAAAAAACTTGAACGCGATGCCGTCGTCGTCGTGCGAAAAAAAATTTGGATGCGACACCGTCGTCGTCGACGGGCGAAAAAAATTTGGACGCGATTCCGTCGTCGTCGTGCGAAAACAAAAATTTGGCTGCGACGCCGTCATCTTCGTGCGAAAAAAAAATTTGGACGCGACTCCGTCGTCGTAAACGGGCGAAAAAAAATTTGGACGACACGCCGTCGTCGACGTGCGAAAAAAAAATTTGTACGCGATGCTGTCGTCATCGTGCGAAAAAAAATTTGGACGCGATGCCGTCGTCTTCGACGAGCGGAAAAAAAAATTTGAACGCGATGCCGTCGTCGTCGATGTGCGAAAAAAAATTTGGATGTGACGCCGTCGTTGTTGTGTGAAAAAAAATTTTGACGCGATGCCGTCGTCGTCGTACGAAGAAAAAATTTTGACGCGATGCCGTCGTCATCGTGCGAAAAAAAATTTGGATGCGACACCGTCGTCGTCGACGGGCGAAAAAAATTTGGACGCGACGCCGTTGTTGTCACCGTGCGAAAAAAAAATTTGGACGCGATGCCGTTGTCGTCGACGTGTGGAAAAAATAATTTGGACGCGATGCCGTCGTTGTCGACCTGCGAAAAAAAATTTGGACGCGATGCCGTCGTTGTCGTTCGAAAAAAAATTTGGACGCGACGCCGTCGTCTTCGTGCAAAAAAAATTGGGACGCGATGGCGTCGCTGACGTGCGAAAAAAAAATTTGGACGCGACGCCGTCGTCGTCGACGTGCGAAAAAAATTTGGACGCGATGCTGTCGTCGTCGTGCGAAAAAAAAAATTTGGACGCGACGCCGTCGTCGTCGACGTGCGAAAAAAAAATTTGGACGCGATGCCGTCGTCGTCGTGCGAAAAAAAATTTGGACGCGACGCCGTCGTCGTCGACGTGCGGAAAAAAAAATTTGGACGCGATGCCATCGCCGTCGTGCGAAAAAAAATTTGGACGCCATGCCGTCTTCGTCGTGCGAAAAAACATTTGGACGCGACGCAGTCGTTGTCGTGCGGAAAAAAAATTTGGACACCGTGCCGTCGCCGTCGACGTGCGAAAAAAAAAATTTGGAGGCGATGCCGTCGTCGCCTTCCTGTGAAAAAAAAATTTGGATGCGAAGTCGTCTTTGTCGACGTGCGAAAAAAAATTTGGACGCGACGCCGTCGTCGTCGACGTGCGAAAAAAAAATTTGGACGCGATGCCGTCGTCGTCGTGCGAAAAAAAATTTGGACGCGACGCCGTCGTCGTCGACGTGCGGAAAAAAAAATTTGGACGGGATGCCATCGCCGTCGTGCGAAAAAAAATTTGGACGCCATGCCGTCTTCGTCGTGCGAAAAAACATTTGGACGCGACGCAGTCGTTGTCGTGCGGAAAAAAAATTTGGACACCGTGCCGTCGCCGTCGACGTGCGAAAAAAAAAATTTGGAGGCGATGCCGTCGTCGCCTTCCTGTGAAAAAAAAATTTGGATGCGAAGTCGTCTTTGTCGACGTGCGAAAAAAAATTTGGACGCGACGCCGTCGTCGTCGACGTGCAAAAAATATTTGGACGCGACGCCGTCGTCGTCGACGTGCAAAAAAAATTTGGACACGATGCCGTCGCTGTCGTGCGAAAAAAAAATTTCGACGCGAAGCCATTGTCGTCGTGCGAAAAAAAAATTTGGACGCGATGCCGTCGTCGTCGACGTGCGAAAAAAAGTTTCGACGCGATGCCGTCACCCTCGTGAGAAAAAAAAATTTGGACGCAAAGCCGTCGTCGTGCGAAAAAAAAAATTTGGACGCGACGCCGTCGTCATCCGAAAAAAAATTTGGACACGAAGCCGTCGTCGTCGTCGTGCGAAAAAAAAATTTGGACGCGACGCCGTCGTTGTCGAAGTGCGAAAATAAATCTGGACGCAATGCCGTCGTTGTCGCCGTGCAAAAAAAAATTTGGATGCGATGCCGTCGTCGTCGTCGTGCGAAAAAAAATTTGGACGCGACGCCGTCGTCGTCGACGTGCGAAAAAAAATTTGGACGCGATGCCATCGCCGTCGTGCGAAAAAAAATATTTGGACGCGATGCCGTTGTTGTCGCCGTGCTAAAAAAATTTGGACGTGAAGCCGTCGTCGTCGTGCGCAAAAAAAATTTGGACGCGATGCCATCGTTGTCGCCGTGCGAAAAAAAATTTGGACGCGACGCCGTCGTTGTCGCCATGCGAAAAAAAAATTTGGACGCGACGCCGACGTCGTCGTGATGCGGAAAAAAATTTGGACGCGACGCCGTCGTCCTCGAAGTGCGAAAAATATTTGGACGCGACGCTGTCGTCGTCGACGTGCGAAAAAAAAATTTGGACGCGACGCCGTTGTTGTCGCCGTGCGAAAAATAATTTGGACGCGACGCCGTCATTGTCGCCATGCGAAAAAAAAATTTGGACGCGGCGTCGACGTCGTCGTGGTGCGAAAAAAAAAATTTGGAGGCGATGCCGTCGTCGTCGTCGTGCGAAAAAAAATTTGGACGCGAAGCCGTCGCCATCGTGCAAAAAAAAAATTTGGACGCGACGCCGTCGTCGTGCGAAAAAAAATTTGGACACGAAGCTGTCGTCGTCGCACAAAACAAAAATTGACAGGCGAATCCGTCGTTGTCGTGGGAGAAAAAATTTGGACGCGAAATCGCCGTCGTCGTGCGAAAATAAATTTGGTCCCGAAGACATCGTCTTCTTGCGCAACAAAAAATTTGGACGCCATGCATTCTTTGTCGTGCGAAAAAAAAATTTGGACGCGAATCCGTCGTCGTCGCGCGAAAAAAAATTTGGACGCGAAGCCGTTCTCTTCGTGCAAAAAAAAAATTTGGACGCGGTTCCGTCATCATCTAGCGAAAAAAAAATTTGGACGTGATGCCGTCGTCGTCTTGCGAAAAAAAATTTGGACTCGATGCCATCGTCGTCGCGCAAAAAAAAAAATTGAGAGGCGAATCCGTCGTTGTCGTGCAAAAAAAAAAATTCTGGACGCGATGCCGTGGTCATCGTGCGAAAAAAAAATTTGGACGCGAAGCCGTTGTCTTCGTGCAAAAAAAAATTTTGGACGCGGTGCCGTCGTCATCTAGCGAAAAAAAAATTTGGACGTGATGCCGTCGTCGTCTTGCGAAAAAAAAATTTGCACACGATGCCGTCGTCGTCGTGTGAAAAAAAAATTTGGACGCGATGCCATGGTCAAAGCGAAATCGTCGTCATCGTCGTGCGAAAATAAATTTGGTCCCGAAGACATCGTCGTCTTGCGCAAAAAAAAATTTGGACGCCATGCATTCTTTGTCGTGCGAAAAAATAATTTGCACGCCAAGCCGTCTTCGTCGCTTGAAAAAAAATTGAGAGGCGAATCAGTCGTTGTCGTGCGAAAAAAAAAATTTGGACGCGAAGCCATCGTCGTCATGCGAAAAAAAAATTTGGACGCGAAGCCGTAGTCGTGGTGTGAAAAAAAAATTGGACGCGATGGCGTCGTCGTCGTGCGAAAAAAAATTTTGACGCGAATCTGTCGTCGTCGCGCGAAAAAAAATTTGGACGCGAAGCCGTTGTCTTCGTGCAAAAAAAAAATTTGGACGCGAAGACGTTGTCTTCGTGCAAAAAAAAATTTGGATGCGGTGCCGTCGTCGTCTTGCGAAAAAAAATTTGGACTCGATGCTGTCGTCGTCGCGCAAAAAAAAAATTGAGAGGCGAATCCGTCGTTGTCGTGCAACAAAAGAAATTTGGACGGGAAGCCGCCGTCTTCGTGCGAAAAGAAATTTGGAGGTGATGCTGTCATCGTGGTGCGAAAAAAAAATTTTGACGCGAATCCGACGTCGTCGCACGCAAAAAAAATTTGGACGCCATGCATTCTTTCTCGTGCGAAAAAAAAATTTGGACACGAAGCCGTCGTCGTCGCACGAAAAGAAATTGAGAGGCGAATCAGTCGTTGTCGTGCGAAAAAAAATTTGGACGCGAAGCCGTAGTCGTGGTGCGAAAAGAAATTTGGACGCGATGCCGTGGTCATCGTGCGAAAAAAAAATTTGGAAGCGATGCCGTGGTCATCGTGCGAAAAAAAAATTTGGACGCGAAGCCGTCGTCGTCGTGCAAAAAAAAATTGAGAGGCGAATCAGTCGTTGTCGTGCGAAAAAAAAATTTGGATGCGATGCCGTCGTCGTCGTGCGAAAAAAAAATTTTGACGCGAATCCGTCGTCGTCGCGCGAAAAAAAAATTTGGACGCGAAGCCGTTGTCTTCATGCAAAAAAAAAATTTGGACGCGAAGCTGTCTTCGTCGTGCGAAAAAAAAAAATTGGAGTCGAAGCCGTCATCGTCGTGCGAAAAAGAAATTGTGACGAAGCCGTTGTCTCCGTGCAAAAAAAAAATCTGGACGCGAAGCTGTCTTCGTCGTGCGAAAAAAAAAAAATTGGAGTCGAAGCCGTCGTCGTCGTGCGAAAAAGAAATTGTGACGAAGCCGCTGTCATCGTGCAAAAAAAAAATTTGGACGCGAAGCTGTCTTCGTCGTGCGAAAAAAAATTTGGACGCGAAGCCGTTGTCATGATGCAAAAAAAATTACGGACTCGAAGCCGTCGTCGTCGTGCGAAAAAAAATATTTGGAGTCAAAGCCGTTGTCGTCATGCGAAAAAAAAATCGGACTCGATGCCGTCGTCGTCATGCAAAAAAAAATTTGGATGTGAATCTGTCGTCGTCATGCGAAAAAAAAATTGAGACAATTTATTTACAATGGAAAATTTGTAATATTTACAGCGATAAATTTGAAATATATACAGTGGTAAATTTGAAATATTTACAGCTGAAAAATTTGCAATATTTACAGTTGAAAAATTTGCAATATTTACAGTGGCTAATTTGCAATAATTTCAGTGGTAAATTTGTAATATTTACAGTGGTAAATTTGAAATTTTCCATTGTAAAGATTCCAAATTTACCACTGTAAGTATTGGAAATTTACCACTGTTAATATTGCAAAATTTCCATTATAAAGATTGCAAATTTACCACTGTAAAGATTGCAAGTTTTCCTTTTTAAATATTGCAAATTTTCTATTATAATGATTGCAAATTTACCACTGTAAGTAGTGCAAATTTACCATTGTAAAGATAGTAAATTTACCGTTATAATGATTGGAAATTTACCATTATAAACATTAAATATTTACCATTATAAAGATTACAAATTGACCATTGTATTTATTACAAATTTACCATTGTAAAGATTCCAAATTTACCATTATAAATATTGCAATTTTACCATTTTAGAGATTGCATATTTTCCATTCTAAATATTGCAAATTCACCCTTGTAAAGATTGCAAATTTACCATTTTAAAGATCGCAAATTTACCATTGTAAAGATTGCAAATTTACCATTATAATGATAGAATATTTCCCATTATAAAGATTGCAAATTTACCATTTTAAAGATCACAAATTTACCATTGTAAAGAGTGCAAATTTACCATTATAGTTATTGCAAATTTACCATTGCAATGATTGAAAATTTACCCTTGTAAAGATTGCAATTTCGCCATTTTAAATATTGCAAATTTACCATTGCATATTTTGCAAATTTCCCATTATAAAGATTGCAAATTTACCATTTTAAATATTGCAATTTCACCATTGTAAATATTTCAAATTTACCATTGTAAGGATTGCAAATTTACCATTGTAAATATTACAAATTTACCATTACAATGTTTAAAAATTTCCCATTATAAATATTGCAAATTTACCATTATAAAGATCACAGATTTACCATTGTAAAGATTGCAAATTTTCCAATATAAATATTGCAAGTTTTCTACTGTAAAGATTGCAAATTTACCATTGTTAATACTGATAAATTACCTCTGTAAAGATTGGAAATTTACCGCTGTAAATATTGCAATTTTTCCATTGAAAATATAGGAAATTTTCCATTTTAAATATCTCAAATTTGCCACTGTAAAGATTGCAAATTTACCATTGCAAAATTGCTAATTTACCATTATAAATATTGCAAAATTACCATTGTAAAGATTAAAAATTTGCCTTTGTAAAAGTGCAAATTTTCATTTGTAAATATTACAAATTTTCCATTGTAAATATTGCAAATTTACCTTTGTAAAGACTGTAAATTTACCATTATAAATATTGCAAATTTACCATTGTAAATATTGCAAATTTACCATTACCAACCCCTTCACTATAAGTTTGTGACCCATGCCGTGTCACTCAGTTACTCCTGCAGTGGTACTGTGCACCTACTGCAGTGTCAGTGTAACCCCTTCTTTGCCAGTTTGACCTCTACAGTGCCATGGTGTGACCCCTGCAGTATCACTGTGTGACCCTTGCAGTGCCAGTGTGGAACTGCTGCAGTGTCAGTTCAACTTCTTCAGTGCCAGAGTGTGACCTCTTCAGTGCCCGGGTATAACCCATGCAGTGCTCGTTTGTGACCCCCTGACTGTCAGTATGTGCCCCCTGCTGTGCTAGTGTGTAACCCCTGCAGTATCAGTGTGACCCCTGCAGTGCCGGTTTTTGACCACTAGACTGTCAGTTTGTTACCCCTTCAGTGCCAGTGTGAAAACTGCAGTGCCAGCGTGTAAACTGCAGTGCCAGCGTGTGAACTCTGCAATGCCACTGTGGGAACCCTGGAGTGCCAGTTTGTGATCCCTGCAGTGTTCATGTGTGAATACTGCAGTGCCAGTGTGACCTCAGCAGAGCGGGTGTGTGAGCACTGCAGTGTCACTGTCTGACGCCTGCAGTGCCAGTGTGACCCCTTCTGTACCATTGTGTGACCCCTGCAGTTCCGGTCTGACCTCTGCAGTGCCAATGTCTGACCCTGGCAGTTTCACTGTGTGACCCCTGCAGTGCCAGCATGTGACCTCTGCAGTGCCAGTGTGGCCAGAAAAGTGCCAGTGTGTTACCCGTGCACTGCCAGTGTGAGACGCCTGCAGTGCCGGTGTGTGACCCCTGCAGTGTCAGTGTGATCACTGAAGTGCCAGTGTGTCCCCGGCAATGCCGGTGTGTGACCACTGCACTGTCACTGTATGACCCCTGCGGTGCCAGTGTGTGACCCCTGTGGTGTTAGTGTGTGACCCACTCGGTGACAGTTTGTGACCCTTGCACTGACAGCGTGACCCCGGCAGTGTCACTGTGTGAGTCCTGCAGTGCCAGTGTGTGACGTCTGCAGTGCCAGTGTGGCCAGAACAGTGCCAGTGTGTTACCCGTGCACTGCCAGTGTCCGACGCCTACAGTGCCAGTGTGTGACCTCTGCACTGTCACTGTGTGACCCCTGCAGTGCCAGTGTTTCCCCTGCAATGCCAGTGTGTGACCCCTGCATTGTCAATGTGACCCCTGCAGTATCCATTGCTCTGTTAGGTGGCCACTTTGCTTCATCGCCTAGCTTATATAGGGGCCACCCCTGATTACAATACTTAAGGAGAGTCTTCTTATTCTCCACACCCCCTGTCCCAGCGATATCCTTCCAGTGTGCTGATATACACCCCAGGGGGCATTTCTTTAAGATCTCTTTACTCTGACCGCTTCCTACGCTACCTTCTTATTTCGATCAAAATTTACACATTTGCTTTAACCCAAACGCCCTTTCACAAATTCCCACTGTCACTCTAATAACACCCACACTAGATGTCTCCTCGGCAGTTTAACAATTTCCTAGCAGGCACACACAGAGCGGCGTGGGGGGGCACCTCCGACCAGGAGAATCCAAATCTTCTGCAGCGGGTCGTTCTCGGTTTAGCCGCTTCAGTGACCTGAAATAACAAACAATTGCGGTGATACTAAGGACGGACACTAGAGTGCGCTCGATACCACGGAATGATTTCGACAGTCACTCGCAAGAACTTTAGTTATTGACTATTTATGCCCTCCAGATTTCCACAATACGCCACACTGGCACTACAGGGGTCACACGCAGGCACTGCAGGGGTCACAGCAGTGAAACTGCAGGGGTCACACACTGGCAATGCAGGGCTCACACCAGCTCTGCAGGTGTCGCACTGACACTGCAGGGGTCAAACACTGTGAGCGTCTTTGAAGGAAATTGCATTGTTATTGTACTGTAAGCCCAGATGCTCCCTCCCAGCCATGAAACCAACCATGTGAGTAGAGCTCCTTGGATGTTACTGATGTCTGAGTTTATTTCAAAGTACATCTTTGACATTATTTACAATATATAATAAAACCAGAATGTTAGCTACAGCATCCAAATTCATCCTAACAAATGATTGCAGGCATGGTGGGATGACACATGATTAAAAGCATGTGGTCAGGTTTTGTGCTAGGACAAGTAAATGGGATGGTGGTTTTCTTTGCCTAGTTAGGACAGTAACTGGTTAAACTACCAGAAAAAGATTGTCCAGAGGAAGTGACTGGTAGGAAAAAAGTAATGCATCTCAGAGGAACATGTATCTGAGAGAAAAGTCAAGATACACTCAGTGGCTATTTTGCAATCTATTGTGTTCCATCACCCGGTGGCAGACACAGACAGCTAGCACGTAATCTCCCAGACCTCACGTCATTACAGACTTTGGCTCTGGAGTTCCCAATTCATCATAACAGTTCTAAGGATTCACAACCCATCGCCTGCGTGGCCCAAGCCTTCACAAGGGCTTTATGAAGAAATTGCCACCAGTGTTTAACAGGTTTGAATGTTGAATCATGATTTACTCGGAGAGATCCCAGCTGAGACAAATGACACGTCTAAGTCCTATTTACGTGCCTGAGTGCCAAGGCGGTGCTTCCTCCCACTTTCCAGAGGGGGAGCCTGTTAAAAAAATAAGAGAGATTGTAACCAGTTTGAGTTTGCCTCTCGGGGGGGCGGGGGGGAGGGGGGCAGAGCAAGGAGCACTTTCTCACGGCCAGTGCCGGGCAATAGACCCGGGCCGTGTCACCCGTGTGGTGAACACGCCTGGGAACAGCGCGGCGTTCCTTCACACACACCTGTGACCAGAACAAGAACGGGACGGCTCACAGAGAAGCCAGGTGGGCTCCGCTCCTTTCGGGGGAACAGAAGGGACGGCCAGAGCCCCGGGGATGCACCCCCGCAGCGGAACTGAACCTCGGAGCGGCTTCGCTGTTGTTGCTCCCCGACAAAACGCCCCAGCCCTTCGTTTGTCCCTGGGGAACGGGAACGGGACAAGGCTGCAAAACACCCCGGGGCTCCCGCACAGCCTCTGCCCGCCTCCGCCGGGGCCTGGCCTCCCCCCGGAGGGGACACGCCGCTCTTTTGCGTGCAGCGGCACAAATGCATGCTCATGCCTTTGGCAGCTGCTGGGCAAAAGCCACCGAGAAGCGGGACATCCCTTCCACCTTTCCAAGCAAGGAAATGCGGCTAAACTGTTCCCTCCCGCCCCACCCCTCCTCTCACCCTCCATCCCGGGACAGGTGGCGGGGCCGCCCCTTCCCCACCTGGGCGGGGAAGGCGCCGCCGGTTCCTCCTCCCCCGGCCTCCTTACTCCCGCCCCATCCTCCTCCTCCTCGACGTCCCCAGAGGGAGACCCTGCGCTCCGCGGCAGGGCGGAGAGCTCAGCCGGGCGTGCCCCGTCCCGCAGCCGGCTCCAGCCGCTCCGCAAAGCCCCTGCGCACCCGCCGTCTCCTGCAGCAGGACGAGCAGAGGGAGGAGGAGGCGAAAGAGGAAGAGGAAGGCAGCAGCCCGCAGCCCGCCCGCAGCGGGGCACGCACGTGTGCGCGCAACCCTCTGCGGCTGCGCTCCAGCATGCTGCGCGGAGCCGCGCGGGGCAGAGCGGCGGAGAGGAGCTGATCGTGGCCGCGGGAGAAGAGCAGAGCAGCGACTCCGCGGAACCGTCCGTGCGTCCGTCCCGCCCGACCTCCTCCCGCCTCCGACGGAGCGGCGGTCCCGCAGCACGGGCGGCCGCAACCCCTTCGCCGCCGCCGTGCTGGTGCTGCTCCTGGGGCGCGTCGCCCTCTGCTCCGCCGTGGAGGAGAAGAAAGGTAAGGGGGGCGCGGGGGTCCCGCCGCCGCTGTGCCGGCTGCGCCCCGTGGGGCCGCGGGAGCCGGGCCGTGGCGCGCTGCGTTCTCCCGTGGGGAGCGGCGGAGGGAAAGTCCCGAGTACTTCTTTCCGTAAAAACAAAAAGCAAAAAGGCATAACCCAGAGAGAAGAGAAAGGGAAAAAACCCAAACCCATAGCAGCGATCGCGCAGCTCCGACTTCCTGATTCTAGGTTTATTTTCTTTTGTGGGGGTGGAGGAAGAAATAAGGGAATAAGCCTTGGCACATCCCATCGGTTGTGCTGCTCTCCTTTCTTGGCTGTTTTGTTGTGTTGGGTTTTTTTTCCCTTCTCTCCGCTCTCCCTGCCGTGTCCGGTCGCTGCCCGGCCGGGCGGCGGGCTCAGCCCCGCCCCGCAGCCGCGTAGCTCCCGGGTAAGCGCCGGTCCGGTAACCCCCGCCGGTCGCCCTGACCTGGGCACCTCCGCTTGTCCTGGCGAAAAAAAACCAATAATAAATATAAATATATATGTATGCACCTGGAACGAGGGGGGCGTGGAAAGAGGGGAAACTTCATGTGGGTTCTGGTTCCCCAGTTATCACCCAGAGGAGCGGTTTATCCCTGCCTGACCCAGTGTGGAGAAGCCGTCGTCCCCACTCTGCCGGCGCTGTCACCCGTGGCAGTGACCGCCCGGCACGGCGCTGCGTGGGAACGGCTCGGAGGGGTCTGTGGGGCTGCTGCTTTGGCTGGGGGAGAGGTGGGTTTTCTTGGGTTTGTTTGAGAAACTGGTTTAGGGGGTGAGAAACCATTTGCGGCCAGTCAGATCTGTCGCTTTTTCTCTGTAGGTGGTCTCTGTTGTGAGTTTGGAGAGGAGGCCCCGGCCGCGGTTCCTCTTTATCTTGGAAATCTGCCAGGCAGGAAAAAAAAAAAATGCAGATTTGGGTTGTTTGCCTTTTTAAATTATTTTTTTTTAAACTTTCTTTCTTTTAAAAGAAAAGCTGGAGAAGAGAATTAATAGTTGTCAGAAGGGCTGATGCATGGCTTAAAGCAACTGAGTTAGTCTTTCATGACTGCGGACAGTAAAACCGCCCTGAAAAGGAGAAACACCCCATCCAAAAGAACTAGTTGCACAACCTTCAAAAAGTGGAGAGATTCTCTTGTTCCAGAAATCAAGTTCATACCTGTTGTTGATGTAACATGGGCAGTCTTTCTTTCCTGGTTTTCTTTTTTCCCTCACCTTTTGAAAATGACGAGAAACAAGGTGACTTCTTCTGATGTGTTAAAGTCTTTCGAGATGCAGTCTCAGGTGCACATGCCCTGTAGAATATATCAAGCGGGAGGAGAAATACCTTGTTCATAGTGTTTAATTTTTGTATCTCATAAACTTAGGAGGGTGCCAGTTATTTGAGGATTACTAAATAATCAACAGCTAAGTGATAAACTCAATAGAGAATATTGTCAGTATGTTCTGTCAGCAAGTAACTTCCTCTGAGGAGAGCTGGAGGCTCAGTGGCAGTGGTGAAGGCAGAAGTAGTTCTTCAGCAAGCATTAAATGGTCTTTATTAGTTTCTTCCCACACTTGAGGATAAGCAAGAAAATAAGTCGAGGGTACAAAATGAAGCAGCATTTGAGAATTGCAAGATACTGGTTTGAAGTGACAGGTCCAACAGGTAATAGGGCAGTGCATGTTGAGGACATGCCACCTTGATCAAGTGATAGGACACAGCATCAAAATTCAGAGTAATTCTGGAAGTAAACATGTTGTAATAAATATATGCAACAGTCTTGAGTTTTAAGACCAAGTTCTGTGGATTTTAGAAGTTCAAATCATATATGAAATTGCACTTTTTAAGATTTCAACCCAAGTTGTTCTATTACCAAAAAGATGTCTCAAAATACAACCCAAACCCAACCAAAAACCTGGGCAAATGTTTTTGTAGAAGAATGTCAGAATCAACCTATAAAATCTGATCAAAATAATGTTTGGATGGAAACTTAAATACAGTTATGTCTTTTCCCAAAATTTTAGAATGAGTTCTTTGAATATGGATGAGAGCAAACTGGTTTAGTTATAACACTGTAGTCATTAAGGTACAAAACATCCCCCTAATGGTGCATATTCCAGAACTAAATGGCATTGCTGGAAACTGACGTACGTTCAGGGATTGAAACCTGCCTCCATCTCTATCTACCTGCTCTGATGTTGACCCAGATTAACCACAGTGGAACTAATCCGGATTTCCAGTGATGTACCCCGGCTGGCCTGCGTGGTGGTACCCGAGATAAATCCCTGTGACAGCCGGAGGATGTCCACTTGACCCACGTCCAGTTTTGTGTGTGTCAGTGCTTGGTGACAGCACTACAGTTAAGTGCACTGCTTTTTGTTGCTATATATTGGTTATGTATCTCTAGTTTTGATCTGTAGCTGCAGCTGTTGTGGGATGGGAGTGAGTGTGCGTGCAAGCGTGCTGGGCAGCTCAGGAGCTGCAGAAGTTGGCTGCGATGGCCTTGGGTACCTGATGTCTTACATGACTTTCTGAAAAATAAAGGAAAACTAAGTTCCTTAATGATGTTGAAGTGTTAATGTTCACGTGAACTGAAAAAACTCCATCTGATACCTGTGCATACGTACATACTGCTATTACCTGTTGCTGCCTCAGCCCTTGTTTTGTAGGTGCAGTGCTGTGTATTGTTCCATACTTACTTGCAACAGATGCATACAAGTAGACTAATCTTTGTGGACTGTGTAGGGCTTGATCTGGTTATGTGCCAGCATCCAGTGCCTGTTCAGATCCCTGCAGTGTAACTGCCCACTGCTCTGCGGGGGCAGAGATCCCTGTGGAACAGGCCTGCCTGGGGGGGGGCTCCTGTGGGAGCAGGCGTGGGGACTTCCCAGGAGCTTGGCTGAGGGGTCAGCAGTGTGCTCAGCCTGCCTGGTGCCACGAGCTGGGTCACAGGTGAAGGACATCTTATGTTCCTGTTGAGTACTGGGGATACTGGTGAGCTGTTTTGTCATTCCTGTATTTGTATTATCACTGATGTGAGTGGAGTTTTCTGTGTGGAGACAGGAGCGAATGTGTGTGTGTGTGTGTAGGTATTTGTTTATTATCTAAAGTCTTGTCTATGCACCCTTCTTCCCCCCGCGCCCCCCCCCTCTCCCCCCCCGCCCCTTGGTAAATGGCCAAACTTTTTTTTGATTTAGAAACTAAAATACATTGGTGCAGCCTTGACAGTGAATGCAGTTAGAGATACGGGAACTTAGATTCAGATACAATCCAATTTGGTAGAATAACATCATTTAATAAGTAGTCTTGACTATAGATTTGCTATTACTCCAGTGCCTCAATGTATGAATGCTTAAGAACAAACCCCAAATCCTCACATCCTTAAAGGCAATTTCTGATAAGCAGGGAAGGGAAGGTAAAGTGCCAGCAGTCATCTCCTTAATTTGGGCAATCTGCAAAATACAGTGACTGTGTGCAAAATGCCACAAAAGAGATTGGCCTCTCAGGAAAGTGTGTGTGTGTGGTGAGCAAATTACATACAGAAGTGATAGTAGTACATACAAATGTGTTATTTCTTGCATCAAGAGTATGTTGAGAGATTTGCAGATAAATAAGAAATCAAGATCAATGCCCTGGAGACTTTACAGTCAGAGTAGTCTGTTGTAATTTATTTGTTAATACAGGGAGAGAGACTTTCAGGGAGTGTTGCACAATGCCATTATGGTCCTCAGGGCTGGCTTTTGTATTTGGGTATCCATATATCACTGAAATCACTGGGATATGCTAGCTTTAGCAGCAAGATAGCTGACTAGTCAAACCAGTTCCTTCAGAAGGTGTCCTTATCTTCCTGGAGCACACACAGCCTGCCTTTGCTTAATAGCTCTTCGGAAACAAGCCTAGTGAAAAGTTTACTTCATTTTAGGGAGGACCTTCATGGAGTGGATTTGTGTAGAAACTGTTGGTGCTGCCACAAACTCCTGGATTAGTCCAAGTTTCAGTAGCATGTGTGTATCAGTCGCCCTTCGTATATGAGTGGAGTATCCCAGAAAGAGCTGACATATATTCAAAATTCATTGTCAGCATGTTATGGTATGGTATGGTATGAGCATTGGTGTTTACAGGTTAGAGAACTTGTGTCAAATCTCATGTTAGACTCCAGTCTGTATTGCAAAAGTGCTGGTATAATGCAAATGTTGTACTGTCAGGGAAGTGCTTTGACTTGGAGAACTTTAAACGGGGGAGCCAAGATTGCATCCTCTGGCCAGCCTACATTAGGAGCACTTGTTGAGGTGGCCTGGCTGACAAACCTTTTTAATTGAGACTATTCCAAAGAGGGGTGAGGTCTTATTCTGCAAAAAGATGACCTGCTAGCTAAAGCAGTTGTTATTTTGGAAATGTGTGAATTGCATTAGGCATCTTCTATTTATGTTTATAATTTCTCCAAACCCTGGTCTGCTATATTGCTCTCCTTGCACACCTACCAGGGGAAAATGCAATTGTGTTGGTCAGAGCTCAGCTGGCACAGGGATAGCACTCGATCCAGTGAAGACTTTGCTAGTTTTAGCAGAAAGGGGAAGTTATTAGGGAAGTCAGCAGAGCTTTTATTTGCTCCTCAGTGGAAGGCATGTTCTCACTTCGCTTCCCGGATTTGCTCTCTAGCAGCTGTAGAAGGTGTGTGCAGCCTCCAATGAATACTCAAGCAGCAATTATTGCTGTGATGGGGATAGTCACCTGCCTTGCTCTTGCCTTGAGGTTGGCTTGAGCAACATGTCTTGCTGTAAGTGCAGTTGGAGAAGTTAGTGCAGAATTTGCCTCTCTTGAGTCCTAAGCAGCACTTCAGCCAGCGCCTGTGTTGGGGATGATGACTGAGCAGGAGCTGCTGCTTCATGGAGCTAAGGAATACAGGAGAGTGGGAATAATGATGAGGGATTAGCAGACTGGCCTGGCACCTCTGGGATGCACCCTTAGAATGAGGCTGATGCAATGCAAATGTCCTCGGGCCTGGGTGACACGGGTGGGATAAAAGCTGCGTTGGATGTGACTGATGAGAAGTCCTCTGTTCCTGAGGACTGCTGCCATTTGTACCTGTAGGCTCTGGAGAGCTGGTGAAGTGCATGAGGACATGGGGAGCCAGCACTACAGATCTATCAGCTTTGTGTAGGTGGGGGTAGAAAGTGTCCACGTGATTTTTATTTTTTTTGCCAGGAGTTAATGGAACGCAGTGTGGGAATCCACTGTGTGAAGTTTTGTGTGGATTCTGACAGTTGTTGTTCAGCTTGGTACAGTACATGCTGACCCTGTTAAATTTGTATTGATTTGACCTTCTCCTGTGCTCTCTCACTTCCAGGAACACTTCATTAATAGGGGCAGTATGAGATCTAGCAGCGTTCTTGCCCATCCTACTTTTTGATATGTTACTTCTTGGCTTCCAACTATAGCAAATGGAACTGTAATACTTCTTTTTTTAGGACTGAATTCTGCTGACCTAAGAGTATTGAGTAATAACATATTATTTTTTTTTCCTCAGAAGTAGTTACAGAACGTTTGGCATGAATATGGGCAACAGAAGTAATTCCTAAAGGAAATGTGGAAAAAAAGATGTACTCCTCTGTACTGAGAAGTTGAACATGCTTTCATAGTTTGTCTCACAGGGAGAATGTGTAGGTGTGGGTTGTGTGCTCCCTGTGCTTAATAATGTTACTGAGGGTTGCTCACAGGGAAGAAGCGTGAGAAACCTGCGTTTGAACAGGAGAACTTTCTGATGACCAGAGTGAAAAGACGAGGCCACGTGGGTTGGCCATTGAGCTAAGAAGTATGCTTACTACCACATTGCACCTTTTTACATTTTTTTTTTCTTTTTTAAGAACTCAAGGCATTGCTAGGAGAGAGCAGCCCTGGATTTACGTAGCCCATAAAGGCGTGTGAGCTTTCATTTCAAAGTTGTAATGCAAAGTCTATTTTGGCTGTTGACAGATCCATGCAAGGCAGATGTAAGGTTCTTCCTCCTGCCAGCACGCCTTCTCCTGCCCAGCACATCTGCGCACATGAAAGTAAACATCTACGTGTTCGCATGCATGTCTCTCTAATAGAGTGCAGCAAATCATGGGCAGGTTTTGTTTGTTTCAGTGGCTGAAGGAAAAAAAAAACAACCCAACCTGGAAAAAAAGAATAACTTCCAGTCAAACTGAGACAAATATGTCAGGGTGGTTCTAGTAAAGTGATGGGGGGGAAAAACCCCCAACAACAAAACCCCAACCAAAAAAACCTGTTCTAAGACAATCTGGAAGATTAAATTTTACCTCAGACCATTTATTTTCTTTTTAAGTTGAGTAAGAAGGAAAATGAAATGCCATTTGAAATGAAAATTTGCAGGTTTATTTTGAAAATACCAGAACACCACTTAATTTTCTTACACCTCCTTCCCACTTGTCTTTTTTATCCGAGGTGTGTTTGCTGAGTTTGGCTCAAATTAATGAACTTACTTCAATTCCCTTCTTCCTTCCATGAAAACTTTGGGTTTTGGGGTGGGGTAAAGTGTCATTTATATACATGTAAAAAGCACAGCTCTGAATGTTAAGTAGAGAGATAAATGCTGTCTGAAATGTTTGTGATCACTTTTCCATTTTCATCAAATAATAGTAAAAATAACAAAATAACAATGAAAATAATAGAAATAATAAGATAATGAGAATTATTAATATAATAAATAATAAAAGAGCATAGCTACCCCAGGTAGATGGCTCCTCCTGGGGCCTGAGGGGCCAGTGGGGCTGGGCGAGTGGGCAGGGGTGGGATGTCAGGTGGGATATTTTCCGGGGACAATGTGGAAGGAAGGAGGAAAGGATATAAACCAGCTGTCTTGATGTCAGTATAGTAGTATTCTAGCTGTGGCTTTTACAAGAAGAAAATTATCAGTTTGTGGGAACAGGGTTTGTGTGTGCTTGGTAATCAAAACGCCGTGGCATAATCCCTGCCTTCCTGTCACCAGATTCAGCAGTAAATGTGAAGATAACCAGAAGAGCCCTGGAAATCAGCCAGTTTTGACACTGGGGCAACTGTAAGCTCATGTAGCCCTTCTAGGTAGGGAAAAGTAGTGTTTTACTGATCAGGAGTGACAGGATGGGAGCCATGGAGGCATTGATTGGTTGTCTCAGGCAACACAGCTGACTGCTGGCAAAGTTGCCTGCTGGGGTTTTGGCCCCTCTCCCCATGCCCAAGCCAATGATAAACACTGCCTGGAGTTGAAGGTAACCAGCATCCTGCTCGGGAATTATTTGCTAGCTTTGAAACGACGTTTCTCATAGAGCATCATTTCCCCTCTTTCCTGAAGGCCCTTCTGCTTGTCCTTCCCTGAGGACATGTCCCTTGATAATGGAGGCTGGCCGTAGCATGGGATGGAGGTGACCTATGGTGGCATGCATCTGGCTCCTTGCGACCAAAGCGTGCTCATTCCCCACCTGCAGTAGGGCCAGGCATGGCCCCTGCTGCACTTCCCCAGGGGAAGCCCCAGCACCTCCTGAAATAACAGGGGAGTGAGACAGTAGCTGCAAATCAAGGATGATGATGGCAGATGTAAAGTCTTAATTGTTTCCTAAATTATGCTTTCTGCATAGCTGCAGCACAGTTATGATGGCAGCTTTCATATTTGCAAGAGCTAATTTAAAAAACAAACCAGACCAAACACCCACTCCCCCCCGCTTCCAAATCAACCAACCAAAAAAACCAAAAAGACTATAGCTGCTTCTGTCTGGGGATGTGTATTCCCATCCCCCATTAAGATCTGAGAGACATAGATGCATGTCTGTGGTAGTAAACATTTATTCTTGCAAGCTGTGTACTTAAATTCTGCAAAGTGCAATTATGGCTGCATGTGCAGTTCCCTATTGCTAAACAATTCTCTGATCTTGGAAATACCAGGGTTTTTCATTGCATGTAATTAATTGAGTCTTTTCCCTTTTTTTTAATTCTTAAGTTCAAAATGCTCTTGTAGAACAGTCGTGTTCTCTGAAGTTCACTCAGGAGGTAACACTAAGGAAGAAGGCAGGGTTCAAGGAAGAAGCTTGTTTTAGCAGTTGGGTCAGTTATTTCAACAATGCCTTTAGCAAAGAAGTAAGAGGCTGTTTGCACAAATCAGTAACTGGTTCCCATGATTCAGATTGAATCACATATAGTTCAAGTCATTTGAATAAATAAATGACTTCTAGTAAACGAGACAACCTCTGCAATTAGGATGGCATGCTGCATATTTCATGTTATTTATTATGTGGTTTTCAATAGATATGGTTAAGTTTGGTTACACTTGGAATGCTAGGTGGCATTGTTTTTTTTCTTGGACTAATACATCTTTAACTAGTGGGACCAAAAATCCTTCTCCTTTTGTTTTTGTAACTCTATTTTTCCCTTTTTTACATCCTAGGGGTATTTTGGTAATGCACGTTTTTTTTTGTTCTGATGTCCACTAAGAATACATATTCTTCTTCCTGGGGGCCTAATTTTAAATTTATTAAGGGCTCTTCTCTCAAGTTATCCCCCAGGACCCCAGGTAATAGAGCCCCTGACACCCCAAATCACCATTTAATTTTTCTTGTTGAGCTTTTTTGAAGACTCTTAAGTCTTGGGCTCGCTTTCAGCATTCTCTGTTAAAAAGTGGCCTTTGTTTGTCTCAGTTGTTTCTGAGAGGATTCTGACTTTTGTGTTTGACTGCTTTTTGTGTGGCTACCATTATTTTAGGTTTTGTTTTAATTTTCTCTTTATCTCTTCTAACAGACTAGCTACAGCAGGAGATAACAAAGTACATGTTTTAGTATAAAATACAAAGAAGAATATAAAATTGCATGTTTCGTTCCTTTCAAGCTTATCAACTTTAATAGTTATGCCTACAAGCGATTTTTGGTCATTTGAGAAAGCAAAATTAATAACCTAAGTGCTTTTTCTCACAGTATTTAACAGTGTGTTAAACAACACAGCTGTTAGACTGCACTCATAAGACAGTGATAAGAGCAGGAAAACACTCTGTATGCCATTAGTTTAGTCAAGCAGTGAAATGTTCCGGCTCCCATATTGTTGGTGATCTTCAGCATATCTAATGCAGTGGCATTGGTAGTGCAAAGCGTAATGCAGAGTTAAACGCGGACTTTACACCTCTGCAGCATGGGATGCGCGGGAGGAGCTGCCTTACCTGCCTGTAGGTGGAGTTTCATTTTTATACTCTAGGGAGGCGGGGAACAGAAATGTACCTATTGCTAAATAGACACAGCGTCTGTCCTAGAGTTATCACTTGCCCATATTTATTTGCTTAGCTTTCTTTAGGCAGTGGCAGTAGAGGTAGGAATGAATCTGGAAGGAATATAGTCTCCAGTCTCCACCGCTGTGGCTTCAGGAGTCCTTTACCCCAGAAAAAAGTAGTTCTTTAATGATCTTGACTGACCCACTAACTGTGATAAAATTGCTTGTTCCATCTCCACCTTCCTGATGTATCTGGCAGCGAGTGTTAAAGTAGAATTCAAGGAGGGCCTCGAATTGAGTCTGGCTTTCCAGCTTTGGAGTGTGCAACTTTGGAGAAAAACACTGTGGCTACATGCAGGGGAGTTCATGGAAAAGGTAAAGCTGGAGGAGAAAAAAAACCCTGGAACTCTTGCTTTTCAATTACAGTAACGCTGCAGCAGGGACACACATCTTCTATTGAGGCTTGATCCAGCAAACCTTAGGCATAATGTTCCTTTGAAGTCTATGGGTATTTCACCTGCCAGGACTGCAGGATCAGGTTTTTTTATTACTTTATTTGCCTAAGAAAACTCTTCTCATCTAGTTTAAAGGGAAAAACTGACACAGAATACCACACTGTGTTGTATGAAGACTATGCCAAAGAGTAGTTCTCCTGAAACAGCAGGTATTATAAATTAGAATCACATCACAAGGTATTGTGGTGTCAGTGTTAGAACTTGAGTCTTTTGACTGGGTATGCTTAAAAGTAAGTCCAGTAAGTATGTATCTGGATGTTCAGAGCTGAACCCAAGCCCTGGTGAAGCCAGGGTGCCATTAAAATGCCAAGTTTAGCTGGAAAGCTGTGTTGTGTTGGAAGGCAGGCGGCCCTTTCCCCTCCTAGACTTTTGGATGATTTCTGAACCTCTACTTTTTACATCTTCACTCTGGTATAACGTCCAGCCCTTGTGCTGATACTCCTTCTCTGGAATCACATTCTCATCTTCACAGATACACCTTGGTTATCTTTATTGTGACTTCTACTTTAGGACGGTAGAGCAGGTTTAGACTCTATAGCCATCCTACAGCCTCGGTACATTTTGTTCAAACAGTTGCCAAAAGCACTTTGAAGTTCACTAAGCTAAAGACAGTGACAGTGGCTGGATTCTGGGACTGGAAACTTTGCATGGGGCACCTTTGTGGTGCTACCCAAAGTATAAGGGAAGCTGAGCAAGATGGCCCCTGAGAAGTCTCTTCAGTGACTCCATTTAGTTCTGGTGTTAATATGTCACAGGGCTCCAGTGTATGAAAGTTTTTCCATGCATGTTGCAGTACTGTATCAAATAAATAGATTTCTAGCTAAGTTGCTCAGACATGTAACATGTATGATAATTTGCCTGAAACATAACAAAAAAAGCCACTGTAGTCAAAAGCAGAATTGTAAGAGACCTTTTGTTGTTTGCATTCAGTGTTTTGAATGCAGTACAGCAATAATAAGGCAGGCAGTGATTTATCTCAGAAATGCATGTACACCTGTAAAAATGCAACCTCTGTCTGTCTGATTTCTAATTAATCACTCACCTCTGATGATAAACTTGATCGTACGTGAGGAATGCTTTCCAGCACTAGCAGGATTTTAAAAAGCTGCTTTAGATGTATATTAGAAATGCTTTTGGAGACAGACAGAAAATGTTAGAAGTCTGATGACTGTTTATCTGAAAGGAGTTCCCAGTACCAGAGGAACTGGGTTCCCTGTTCGTAGTGGTTTAACCAGGTAGGGAATTTATTTGGTGGTCTGCTCACAGAGACATTGAGGTGATGGTCTATTTTAAAATTCAGAATTAAAGACAGTGAGATTATTCCAGTACCTGAGGTTCAGGGCCTTGCTGAAAGGTTGTGATGGTAGGTAGGGTTGATATCTGAAGATGATGTTTCCTCCGTCACAATCTATGCACAAAGTGAAAGCAAGTGACTGATGGCCCGAGGAGGAAGCTTCCCAAGCCTTAGAAAGTTATTTTGTAGGCTGCATATTTCATTGCACCAAATTTATTTATAACGTTTGCTTCTTCATGTTTGAAATGCAGGGGTTCTTTTGCTGTGTTTCCTGTTTATATGCAATGCACTATGCTAAGAAGAGAGCGCTTGCTTGAGTGATGGATAAACAACAGAGGCTTCTGAAAGTCATGGAAGAAAGTCTTTAGTCTGATAGCTTAGTTTCATTTATAGAGAGGAATAGCAAACATTTACCTGTGCAGCAGGTAGCTGCATAAGCAGCTGTTATCTAAAGCTAACAGTACCTTAGGTGTGCAGGTATGGAAGGAGAGATTGTAAGTATCTGCAGCATTGTGGTATGAAAACATGAGGTGACATTCTGCCCTCAGGGAAACCTTCACAGCCCAGCTAAAGTACTGAGGCAGTGTACTTAGGACTGAAAGTAGACCTGGGTCTACAGCCAGAAAAGGTGGTGCTCAAAAGTAGGGATGCAAGTCTTACAGGTTTGCTCCCTCCCAGTCTGTGCTGTCTGATGCAAAGGGCTTGTAGCAAAAAAAAAAAATAATAAAATGTTGTTCGTCCTTTATGAATCCAAGCCCTTGTAGAAAAGTCCTATGCAATACTCTTTCAACTCCTTTTTGCTGTTGTGGGTATTTATTTCAGGCCACCATGTAACTGCAATAATTCTGCATGGAAATCATAATTAATTTGTGCACATAAAGCAGAGGATTTTGCTTTAGTGTCTCAGAATAAGTGCTGGAAGAAGTACGGCCAATAAAAAAACACAGCAAGGAGGAGCTAAAATTACCTGAATTCAAGTAGCAAATCTTCATCGGGCTCTGGGTTTTGGGGAGGGATGTGAGTTGGTTTTGTGTGAGTGGGTCGGACTGACTGTATAGGGACGGAATAATGGATTTCCCATGAGATAGTCAAAAGAGGATTATAAAATCAGGATCCGTGTATTATAACTGTCTGGACTGTTACATAGATTGGATATGGTCTAAGCCCTGCCCCACCCCCCAGTAATTGTATGTAATCAAGAAATTACATGCTTCAATGTAGGGCACATGGACTAAAGAAACTATTTTTTCCCTCCGGGCACTTAGCTGTAAAACAAAGGGCAGGTGAAGCCACAGTAAGATGTAAATGCTGGGGGCTTAAAACGTGTCTGTGTGTGCACATACAGAAATTGCCACGAAATCTGATGGTTTCGGACAGTGTGTCCATTGTTAATTCCCTGTGACTTTCCAAGGAGCAGACAGGCACCAGCCAGGGCTGAGCACTGCCCGGGGACTGCTGCTGGGTGGGAGATGCCTCTGTAGGAGCCCATCTCCAGGGATGCCGGGGAGGAAGGGCTCTGCCCACCCCGTGGCTCCCGGCCCTGCTGCACATTTGCTCTGTGGCCCCAGCTTGGTGACTGGAGTCTCCTTGATAAACTGGGAGGTTGTGTTTGGGTTAGGTGTGATTCACTGTGTTAAAACTGGGCTAGGTGAGAGTTTGCATAACCTCTTCCTTAAGGTCCTCTTAATTTACCCATCGATAGTGCTTTCTTGCAAAGTCTGCCAGGGTTTGTAAGTTGTGGAGCAATAGAAAAAAAAACGGGGGTAAAAAAAAAAAAAAAAAAAAAAAAAAGAAGAAAATCTATTAAGCTTTGAACTACATGTTGTCTACAAACCGCCATTAGCCATGATTGCATATTTATTAGTTCACAGCTTTGGGATATTTTGCTTTCATTAATATTGAGAATTAATCTGCACCGTGTTTTTCTGCAGCATTAGCAGCAATCCTCCTGCGGAATGCAAATTAGATTTTTTTCTGCAGTCCAAATTCAACTATGGGTAAAGGTTTAAAGAGGATATTTATGGGGCATCTGCATGGAGTGGTTGGTTCTGGTTTGGGGGTTTGGTATGGTGGTATTTGGGGTTGTTGTTGTTGGTTTGGGGTTGTGGTTTTTTTTTAAGTGACACTACTTTCTGCAGGTGGGATATTTACATCTCTTTTCTTGTTTTCTTTTTTTTTTTTTTTTTTAAAAGCGTTTGATCCCATAGAGGCTCAGGAGTTGATAGCTTATTTCCATCAAAAGAGATTTTAGTCCTTTGGTACATTGGCAAAATCTCAGGACAGTAGTCAGTTTGCATATCTTACATGATTTCTGAAGACAAAAGGGCTTTGTAAGCAAAAACTAGCCCTGCAATATCTGGGAAACCTGCAAAAGGTGCTGAACAACTTCTGCACTTAACTAACATGTTACAAGGATCCTCGCAGACTGGCCGGATCGAGCCCTGAAGAAGGGGGGTGGAGACCTCTCCCTGGCCAAGGAAGCTAATGCCAATCTTGGGGGTGTTGTGTTTGCTTTAATCAATTAATTTAATTAAAAAAGGCAGCTGGTAAAACCAAGAACATACTGAACTTGGCACTGGTCCTCTTATACAAGTCTGGGACTCATAAAAGACTTGGACATGGGATGAAGCACCTTGAGCGTGAGCCCCTGGCCGCTGCCCAGGACAGCTGCAGGGATGCCGCAGCCTGCTCTGCCAAACAAGGGTGTTGCAATATGCAGCCGCTCCCGAGCTCAGGGGTCTTTCCCAGTAGCTGCCCTCTTCCATGGAAAAAAGTATTCCCAAAAGTGAGGGTTGAGAGCGGTCCTCCTGGGACCAGCTGGGGAAGGGTGGGGCAGATAACATCTTGCGGGATGCAACTCTGCAGCCAAGAAATGGAATATGCATTTAGATATGTCAGTCTGCTCTTCGGGACACGCTGAGCTGCAGCATTCAGAGTTCCCCAAAGTTGTGTGTGCGTAACCATAGCAAATGGGCACTTGTGTAGGTAGCAAACCTCTCCTGCAAGATCTCGCTTTGTTCATCCCTCTTCGGTGCTCAGGGAAACCGTGCTTCCAGCTCAGGCGCAGTGCTGGGCTGTGTCTCCAGGAGGTCTTCCTGCCTCTTGCCAATGTGTTTGTGTGCCTCATCCTCTGGAGGAACACTAGGGAAAGTTGAAGGAATCCTTTGGAAAGGTGTTATTGAGGTTTTGGCAGGCCTGTAACCAAGGAGGTTTCTGAAGTCCCAATTCTAGCTTTGGAAAGCTTGTTGTCACATTATGTACAAGGAGCT
This sequence comes from Podargus strigoides, assembly GCA_028020825.1. NCBI lineage: Eukaryota > Metazoa > Chordata > Aves > Caprimulgiformes > Podargidae > Podargus > Podargus strigoides. Next base: position 348,756 of record CM051637.1, read on the forward strand.
CTGCTTATGAAGCAGTAACTTGCTGCCCTTGGTTTATGGGAACGTACAGTACTACCCTTGAGTGGTTGATTCTAAGACCAGTAGAGCTATGGTTTTTCTCAAGTCCTAAATTGAAGGGTAACTTTTTTTTCTTAAGCTGTGCAACTTGGCTGTTCGCAGTATTCCAGAGAGGCAGCAAAATTACTGTTGGCTTTCCCACAGTAAATCTTTGACCTTCTCCACCATTTAAGCATTAGCAGATTCCCCGTACTGGATATGGGGGTGGAGAAAAGAGCTGTGGAGTTACACGCACATACTGACACACACATGCACGTATGTTTGTTAGTAGCTTCTAATAAGCACTTGGCCTGCAATCTCAAGTCAGTGTTTGAGGTTTTGTTTCCTCCTCTGCACAATACTGGATGTAAAACAGTTATGTTGCAAAACATTTTATGAATTATGTCAAAACTGTCACTCTATACAGCTCGATCACGTTCAGCTCTCAAGTTTCCTGGGGAAGACGTGTAACATTTGTTGGTGTGTGTCTGTGCATCCTGTGCCCGGCCCAAAGGGCTCTTGTGGTGCTTGGCTTCTTCCTTCAAGCTCTTGCTGTTTATACACTGATCCGTCATCTGGCGACGGTTGCAGAAGTTGAAACCTCATCTGTGCATGATGCGGGTCACCAAGGTGTGGTGTGAAATCGTTTTTCCCCTGTTTGTTTCCATGAGTCTCAGACTTCAGTGGCTTGTGAGCTTTATGTAGACTGATGGATGCGAAAGGAGTGCTGAGCGCTGTCGGTGCAGGGTAGGGAAAGGGGCAGGGAGGATGGTTTCAGGGCTGCACGCATCTGTTACCTTTGTGCCGTGCTCACAAGAGAGCAGCGGGGGCTTTTTGACACTTCAGATTTTTTTCAGTTCAGTTGCTCAGTCCCGGCTTTTTTGTACGTTACCGTGATTTCACAATTCAATGTAAATTATTCACTCGCTCTGCCAGAAATAGGAAGTTTGGAGAAAACACCAAGCCAGCCATGAGCAGGTTAAAGAAAGATGAGCAAGTACTTGTGTCGGAGGTGATTAGCTCCGTGAGTTATGCTCCCATTTGGATGGAGCAGATGAGCCTTGCGTGGCGCATCGGAGCCAAGCGTGACAATAACGGGTATGAGCTGCATCCATGGCAGATCCTGAGCCATTACCTTTGAGAACAGGCCAGACAAAACAGTGTCTGTATGCTTCTGAAAGACCTTCTAAATTACAAAATACGTTTAAAAGTGTAAAAATACATGGTGTATTACAAATCCAGAGAACTATTGCTAGTTACCCAGTTTTGCTAGGCTAAGGTTGCATCCTGGGATGGCAAATAAGAGACTCTCCTTAGCCTGCATGTTCTGCAATAACATTTTATCAGCAGGCAAACTCTCATTAAATACAGCCCATCAGCTGTGCTCAGGCTGCCGATTTTTTGAGTGGAAACATTGTATTAACTTGGCTGTTCCCTGCAGGATATTACCCTTGGAAAATTATAACAAAGTGAACAATCCCCAAATCAGCATTTTTCATTTATAGCAGGCCATAATTTACAGTACGGTACGGACCTACGCCTGCCTGGAGAGCTCCCTGTCTGCCGTGACAGGGAACAGCGTGCATTCCTGTACTTGCACAGAGAAAGCATTTGTCTCTTTACTTTAATGTACATGGCAGTTTGGATCTACGTGGCCTCTGCCTTTTGCTGTATGTTCCATGTAATGACTCGTTATCAGCTGTCCTTAGGACCACAGTTTATCTCCTTCCTGTGAATGACATATGCTTCCCAGTGCCAGAAGGACGTGGTTGTGTCCCTCAAACTATCAGATCCCAACCTGCAGTAACTCATTTGAGGTGAAGAATTTAGAAGGGAAAGAAAAGGAAGTTCTTCAAATGTTAAATAAAAATCCAGCATCCAACTTTTTTAACAAGGAGTTTCAGGGCACTCCAACTAAAAAAGCAGTCTCTGCATTCTAGAAAATTTATACTTGTAGCATCTATAATTGTTTACTTAACTGTATCAAGACAATGCAGTAGTTGTTCCCTTTTGTTTGCATAACAATTTGTATCAGCAAATTTAAACACAGCTCAAGCTATTCACTTTTTGAGGGAGGGAATGCAGATACTAAATTGTAGCATGCTGGAAAAGTTCTGAGTCCTGGGGGGAACCAACCCCCAATGTCCACACAGGTGTGGTTGCGTTGGTGCATTTCTGTATGTACTTACTTACATGTATCCGTGGAAATGTGTATTCATATTTTCACACATCTGCTGCATAGAATCCTTGATTCTCTAGAAACAGGGTAGATTTAGACTAGATATTAGGAAGAAATTCTTTACTGTGAGAGTCGTGAGACACTGGAACAGGTTGCCCAGAGAAGTTGTGGCTGGTCCCTCCCTGGAAGTGTTCCAGGCCAGGTTGGACAGGACTTTGAGCAATGTGGTCTAGTGGGAGGTGTCCCTGCCCATGGCAGGGGGGTTGGAATGAGATGAGCTTTGAGGTCCCTTCCAACCCAAACCATTCTATGATTCTAGTCTTAACTTGGTATCAGTGATTTCAGGACAATGGGAGGAGAACTATTCCAGTGCTGGTACTTCTGAGAGTGCTGGCCTTAGATATACAAGTCTGTGGATATCGTTGTATGTTAAAAAATAAAATTAAATAAAATTTACTTGGGGAACTATAGGTTTTTTTCCATCCAAACCATTTTTTTTTTCTCGCCTGCTGGAGCATTTTGCAGAAGCTAAATGGGAAGGTGTGCTTCCCTTAACATTATAGATGGGAGAAAAGGGAGATATGGCCTGCATTAGCTTCGTCTATTCCCATTGACTCCGGTATGGCCTCTCCCTTTCATATTCAGTTTCATTCAACTTAATATTCTGCTTCAAAAGACAGCAATTAAACAAAAGGTCTGTGCTTCGTGCCAGCATCTTTGAAGCTAACCATGAGATTCTGTTCCCAGAGGATGAAAGACAATTTCCAAGGAGGCCTAAAGTTTTTAGTGCGTAAACAAAGTAAGTGGATGGTTTTAATAAATGGCTGTATTTTTTTAACAATTGTAATAATTGCCTATTATGGGTCTATACCCATTGATTTTTGCATTACTGTTCTGGTAACCAGCTCAGTCTTTTCCAGCACCAGGGAGGTGTAGTGAGTGATGGTTGGTGCTGTTTCTGCCCACTTTGTGCCACTGCCTGGACAACAGGATGGAAGTAAAGCTACCAGATTTTTTTTTTCCTTTTTATTTTTGAAGAAAGAGGCAGCAAGAGTAGTTAGATCTACCCAGCACCCTGGCAGATAATGAAATTGTATGGAGTTACCTTTTGGGGACACCAGGAAGTCATTACTGTCCTGTGGTTGTGCCATTTGAGTGAAAGGATCTCCTCTTTCTCCTCCTTCTTTTCTCTTTCTTTTCTCCTCCTTCTTTTCTCTTTCTTTTCTCCTCCTTCTTTTCTCTTTCTTTTCTCCTCCTTCTTTTCTCTTTCTTTTCTCCTCCTTCTTTTCTCTTTCTTTTCTCCTCCTTCTTTTCTCTTTCTTTTCTCCTCCTTCTTTTCTCTTTCTTTTCTCCTCCTTCTTTTCTCTTTCTTTTCTCCTCCTTCTTTTCTCTTTCTTTTCTCCTCCTTCTTTTCTCTTTCTTTTCTCCTCCTTCTTTTCTCTTTCTTTTCTCCTCCTTCCTTCTTTTCTCTCCTCCTTCCTTCTTTTCTCTCCTCCTTCCTTCTTTTCTCTCCTCCTTCCTTCTTTTCTCTCCTCCTTCCTTCTTTTCTCTCCTCCTTCCTTCTTTTCTCTCCTCCTTCCTTCTTTTCTCTCCTCCTTCCTTCTTTTCTCTCCTCCTTCCTTCTTTTCTCTCCTCCTTCCTTCTTTTCTCTCCTCCTTTCTCTTTTTTCCGTTAAAATACATTCACCAAGACTAGGTTCTCCATTGCAAATTTGTTATTAAGAGTCAGCATATTTGATGCCTTTGTGGGTGAGCTCATAACCCGATCTTGCTTCATGTTCTTTGTATAATGAAGAAGAAAAAGTAAAAACTCCTCTGGGGGATCATGATAATTGAAACCTAATTCCCAGGTACTTAAGCACATTAATGTCTTTAAAGACTGCCAGAAACTGATGGGAACATCCAAGGACTTTGTACATATATTTGTCAGAGGTGAAAAAAAAATTTCATAATTTACAAATTTTTTTTTCCTTTTAAATCCAGTCTTCCCATTGTTTCTTGAAAACATAGTGTGAACTGCTGGATTAAATAAGCAGGAGCAGCGTATAAAATATTGATTGTGATTTTCTGCCCTGTCACGCACTGAGGGGAAGGTAAATGCTTCCTGTGTGGTTGCATCTCCGTTAGGATTCACTTTCAGCTACGTGGAGTTGAGAAGAGGTGCCTTTCCATACTTCACAGGTGGATGTGCAATGACCTGAAAGGCCCACACAAGAGCTCACCCGCTTAAGCTCATGGGCTATTCAGAGTTATGCTCTGCAAAGTTGTTTGTGCCTCTTAAAGATATGTGGGATTACCAAGTGAAGATAAGGTTGGTAACTGGCACCGTGCAACCTGTCAGTCCGATCTGAGCCCGCTATGCAAAGAGAGAGAGCGGGAAGCTGAGGGAGGAGATGATGATGTGACTAAATGGAAGGTAGATCTTCTTTTAAGCTGAAAAGCAGCAAGTTATCTCTACTTTTCACCTTCCAATAGAGAAGGTATGTTGTTTTGGTTAGTCACTGGGTTCAAAACCTAAGCCTTGGCTGTAATGAAGTGTGAAAAAAAAAATTAAAAAATAATGAGGTAGAACAATTGATTCCCTAAGGCTAACTTGAGGAGGTTGATTAATCATCTTTCAAACATTCTGTGATATAATTCAAAAGACCTCCCCAGCAGTTTAATACCAGAAATTATTCTGTAGTTAGTAGAATATGTATGCAAAATAGGGTAACTGGCTTGTAGCACAAAATTTTGACCTTTCTGAGGAACTGTTCGTTGCCAAAAAAAGTGATTTATGAAATGGAAATTTTTCATATACTCCTTTTCAATCCTAATTCTATATTTGCAACAAAGCTCTCATCACTAAGCCCAGTTAGAACCAGAGGTTCAGATGCACGCTTCTGAGTCAGGCTGGACTGGATGAAAGAACCCCTTCTACCCAGCACTGCTCATCCCACCAGAGGATCTGCAGAGGGAAAAGTGCCTCCATTTCTGGAGTGTGAATCTAACACCTAAGGTAATATAAATTGCCAGTGAGCTAACTCCAAACTGTACAACTGGCATCAGTATAATAAAAGTGAGAGCTCAGGAAGCCTAGGGAGGCAATTCAGATTCTTTAGGATGGAGATGTTTACTCCCAGCACAAACCCTGATGTCTTATAGTAGGCTGTGTAAATTAGAAGTGATTGGCAGTGTTGACTTCTGCAGTGTTGACACTTGCCTCCTGGAGTAGCAGTAGGATTAACAGAGCATCAAAAATATGACTAAACTGAAATGATCAATCTTGACACATAGTCTGTGCAAACAACAGTCAGAAGTCTGCGTATGCAAGGGCTTTTGTTCTGATCTAGAAGAAATGGCCATGCTGATATGCAGAATTAGGTTTTAATTAATGAGAAATTGCAGGAGGTGCTATGTGTAGTGCCACACCTGAAAAGCATAATCTGGTTTTTGGAGCTGAACTGAAATTGCAGAGTGGGTGATGTTGCAGAGAATCCGCTTCTACAGAAATCTCTGGGGAGTGGCGGGACTTCTCAACTTCTCATATCCCATCTTCATATGACTCATGCTTGCAGTGGGTCTCTATCCTTCGTTGGATGGAGAAGTCATTTGCTTGGCTCACTAGCGCACAGGACTGTGTCTGCTGGCAGTTTTAAAAGCATGTAAGATTCTTGAATCCTAGGAGAAATAGGATTTAAGCTCCTTCAGCTCTTCCAGGAGAGAGGCAGGACATTGCAGCTGGAGGGCTACTGAACAGCTCCAAATGTATATTAGCTGCTTAGCCTTTAAGGGTCTTTTGGCTCACCTTTCAAAAATGAAAATTGTTTTTATACCCCTGGCTTTGCACTTGTGAGTGGTTTCTCTCCATCATGGTGAGTTCTCAGGCTTCTCCTGATCTTCTGTGTGGAAGCTGGATGCTTGCCAGCTGCATGGGTTGGTGTGAGCCATTCCCACAGGGCTTTTGCTGAAGCATCAGATATGTCAAGGCTGTTCTAACCTGTCGTTGGGATGTCTCCCAAGTTCTTTTAGCTAACATGGTTGAATTCCATACGTTCATATTTCTTTGGGGAAAGTTTTCCAGGTCCCTTCCCACATTTCAGATTGGTACTTGCCTGCATGCGGTTAAATGCCCGTGGCCAACGCTGCAGACTGTTGAATCCTTTCTGCATAAGACACACAGAGGTCTAACACTTAAGATCTTAGTTGAGGGAGTAAAGCTATATGTTTGGCTTGTGTTGTCTCATTCCTCAGCTTTTGGAAGAGCAAAGGATTTTGGGGAGGGGTGTCTTTTAGGTGTTCCTTTTTTTTTTTTTTTTTAAAATGCTGTCCCATGGGCAGCTGATGGGAGATAGGGGATCTGGTTGACATCTCTTATACTAGCTCTGCTTCTCTATCAGGGAGTTATCCTTAGGTTTTTCAAAATGTCTGCCCTGGGGTCACAGACTCCCTCTGAGGCTGCTTCTGAATAAAATTACTGTAACCAGTCTCTTTTGAATGGGAGACAATGAAGTCAGGAGAGAGACTCATAGCTTTCTGGGAGAGTTACTGGCTTTTCCTACCTTTCTTTGGAACAGGTGCCTGCTGTAGAAGGATCCAGCCTCTTGTGCTGAGGTGGAAGATCTGATGAATAACTTGCTACCTGGCAAGATCGTTACGTGCAATTAAGAGCTGTAGTGCTACTGAGATGACTGCTGATTGTCCTGTTTTGTACAGATAATTGTATCATGGTTTGTATTTATTTCAGCTGTTTTATTGAGGTGCATTGTTCCTGCATGGCATCCGGTTTCTGTTCTTTTAGTCCTGCCCAGGTGACTGCATACTCTGTTTGCATTACCAAGCAAGCATGAACTTTCCATAGACCAAATCTTTGGCTTAAGCATGGGGTGCCTGCTTGAATCTGTGCACTTTGTAGTCTGAACTAAAAGCCAGAAAATCAAAAATGGCTTCAGAGGCTGTTGCTGGAGGAATATTTTAGTGAAGACATTTCAGCCCATCCAGTCATTACTCATCCAAATTCAGTGGTTGCACTTAGCCCATGTGGGAGGGGCCCTGTACTGTAGAGAGGAAGCACAAATCGGGGATATTGCCCCAGAAAGAAATTTAGATTATTTTCACAGTGAAACTGTCTGCGTGTGGTCTTGACCCTGCAGCTCTGATACCACCGGAGAGATGTGACTTTGATTGTTAACTTCAGCAGAATTTTGATTGAGAGTTCCTATGCTTAGCTTTAAAATGGAACAATTAATAACGATAAAGAAATGTTTTTGCAGTGGTTTCGTGTCCTGAAGTCTCTGCTCCTTTCACATGCAGAGATCTAAAATCCATTCTGTGTCACCTGTGCTTTGCTAAAGCTCTGGGATTTTAAACACTTCTCAGATTTGTATAACATAGTGTTTTCTTGAGGCATTTAAAATAAGATATTGGATTTTCAAGTGTCTTAAGAGATGGAAGGACGAAGGGAAGTTAAAAGTACAAAATGATTAGTAGACCTGTGTTTACTGAAAACAGACCCTTTTACATGGAAACCATGATGTACCCAACAAATGGCTACTGGTAGGAATGACAGATCAGTTAAAACTAAAATGGAAAAATGTGTATATCATTTAAAAAAAAAAAAAGTAAAAGCTATGATCTTTTACTCTTAATGAAGAGCTCAGTCTCATTAATGTAATAAGCTGGATGTGCCAGGCCATGTCTGAGCAGGAATATTTTCTCTCAGTTAATAAACATTTGTTCTTTGCCTGGGGTGCTAAACAACCCTGTTGTTCTCTTCTGCTGTGTGGAACACCTTGGTGAGCCTTACAAAGAAGACAAAAAAAAAATTCAACTTGGCTGAGCAGAGCTCTTTGTGTTTACATTAAAAACTGGAACACGCTCCCCCTCCTCTGCCTTGAACTTGTTGACTGGTGAAACTCCTCCCTGCCCTCTGTGAAGAGCTTCCAGTTGAGACAGTTCCTCTGCAGCAGGGGCCCTTGCTGCCAAGGTTTCGGCTCCAGGATCCCCTGCAGGAATGGTGGAGGCTGGAGCCAGCGTTCCCTTCAGATGATCTGGTGGCAGAAGGTCCAAGTGGCCAGATGATTAGCGCAAAAACTGCGTCTTGAAAATAACTGTAAAGATGATGAGGATCTTTAGCAGCAGGTATTCGTTTATTGCGGATCCGGGAACTCGGGGGATCGCTCCTCCTAACGAGCCCACCTGGAGCCAGGAGTGTGCTCTTTTTACAGCCTGAAGTGTTGCATATTCATAAATTTACATCAGGTGGGAATGAGGATTCCATCATTGGGAGGGTCTCAGGGAGGAGAGTCATTATAATATTCCACACCTCTGGCTCCGCCCGGTTGCGCCTGCGTGGTGCATCCTGGTGGTCGTCCTCAGGGGTCTTCAGGAGGAAGGCTCCGAGTCTTCCTCACGGTGTCCTTTTTACCTTTGCTTACTTCATCCCTCCAGACCGGTCTGTTCTGGTTTCCAGGACCCCTTAATTAGCACTGTGGTTCTTATCAGTCCCTCCTTCCTGAGGGAGTGTTGTCTTTGGGGCCCCTTAACCAACACCTTTTGATCACTCAGGCCTGGCTGCTCTCTCTTTCAAGGACGAGTCTCTCAGTTCTTCCCTTATCTTACTAAGCATGTTAGCAGCTCCAAACTTTTATCCTTGCTGGTTAGTTTTTTAACTCTAAACTATATTAGCCTCCTTTTGCTAGCTGTATATATTTTCTACTGCAAATACACTAATCTGTACACAGTTGCTTAAGTTAACATTTTCCATAATCACAGAGTAAAGGGTAGTGCCTGCAGCCTCCATGGGGAAGGGGCTTCAGAAGGCGCCCCTGAGCTCTCTGACCCCTGTATTTACATTACGTGCTGTTGCATCTCACCAGCAAGCAGGAAGAGCTGTACTGGTGCAAGCGAAGGGCTGAATGTAAACTGATGTATCGGTGTAACTTCATGTGTGGCCAAATCCACTCCAAAAAGTCAAAGCAGATTAAGAAAGTGGAAAGCTGTCAGTTTAACAGCAAGCAGATACTTCTGAAGGCCACAGTCTGTGGGTGGTGGCATAGCAGAAGAGCAGTGTGTGTGTGTGAAGCTGAGCAAGAATTAACTGTATTAAAGCAGTGATTAGCGCAAAATCTGCTTCTTGAAAATAACTGTAAAGCTGACAAGGATCTTTAGCAGCAGGTATTCGTTTATTGCGGATCCGGGACTCGGGGGATCGCTCCTCCTAACGAGTCCACCTGGAGCCAGGAGTGTGCTCTTTTTACAGCCTCAAGTGTTGCATATTCATAAGTTTACATCAGGTGGGAATGAGGATGCCCGGTTACGCCTGCGCGGTGCATCCTGGTGGTCGTCCTCGGGGGTCTTCAGGAGGAAGGCTCTGGGTCTTCCTCACGGTGTCCTTTTTACCTTTGCTTGCTTTACACATCCAGACCAGTCTGTTCTGGTCCCTGGGACCCCTTGATTAGCACTGTGGTTCTTATCAGTCCCTCCTTCCTGAGGGAGCATTGTCCTTGGGCCTCTTAGCCAACGCTGTCTGATCACCCAGGCCTGCCTGCTCCATCCCCCAAGGGCAAGTCTCTCAGTTTTTCCTTTATCTTACTAAGCATTCCTGTTTGGCAACTCCAAACTATTATATTAGCCTCTTTCTGCTGGCTGTATGTATGTTGCCCGGTCCGAAGAAACACAAACAACCGAAATTGTTTATGTGGTGCTTTATTGAGGCCCCGGGAGCCTGAGGACTATTGTCCAAAGTCAGAGCCCCATCTTTCAGTCAAATTACACAGGTTTATATAGTGTAAAAACTGCTTAACAATACAAAACTACCTCATTAGTTACTGATAATGTTTGACAGATATATTGCTGCCATGATCATAAAGATAGAACTACCTCATTAGTCACTGATAATGTTTGACAGATATATTGCTGCCGAGATATCTAGTCATTAAATTTGACATGGTCCAGGCCTCGACCCAGGACACAAGATATCCTCTCCAGTTACATAAGATAATAGGGTACACTCTTAGGGATAAGATAAAGAAATACATCTGCATGCACATATTTTTAGGTGTCTGCTAAATTACAAGATTTCTTTCCCAAAAGCAGGCCCTAAGAGCCTTAGCATAACTACTACTACTATAAGATACACATAGGTATGGTAACAAGTCCCCCCTTTTGAGCATTCTTCAGTCTTCTGCAAGGATGCTCAATTTTAGTCTCTTTAAGTCCTGGATTTTCTCAGCTCTCGGCTTCTTCATGTTTCGGCAGCGGAAAGGATGTATTCGGTATGCTTGCTCTTGCTATTGCTTTCAGCAGACCTCGATTCCGCCCGGTTTCTCTGGTAATGATACTCAAAATACAACGGTAACATAGCCATCCAATAAAAATCAGGATAAGAAACAACAGTAAATATTGCAGGAGCGATGAAATCCATCCAGAGACCCGAAGCCCCAAGGATTCAAATAAGGCTCCTATCCAATTATGCTGAGCCTCTTTTTCAATTTCTTTCGTTCCTGATTCTACTGATTCCAATTGTGAGATGTCTTTTTTCCACCTCTAATGTCATATTTGGGATATGGATACAGCAATGGTCAATTTTGTTTTTTAGATACCCACAAACCCCGTGTTCCTTTAGAAGCAACATATCTAATGCCATTCTATTCTGCACAGTCATTCTAGTTGTGGCTTGTAATTGGAGATTTAGATCTCTAAACCCCTTTTTCGTGGCTGCAGCTAGTCGCTCTGTCTGTCCTAAAAGATCATACAACATTTCTCTATTTCTATAGGACGCTATAGGATTCAGGAGAGATTCTAATACCCATCCTATTTTCACCCCTGCTCCTGGATCCTTCCAGGTTTCATCATCTTCGTTTCCTCTTTCTGATCTTTTTAGTCGTGTTATGTGCAAATTTTCTTGATTTCCCTTGAAGGGAGCCTTTTTCCATATAGGGCATAATGTGGGTAATCCCAATGTTATTTGTTTAACTTTTCCGTCAATGTTTAAATGTGTGGTCCAGGTACCATCACTCATTACCCAGACTAAATGCCCAGGGCTCGGAATTGCATACCTTTGGCAACTAACCTTCCAGAGACTAGTTACATTCAAATTATTTTCTAGTCCCCGGCATAAGCACCCAAATTTTAGAGCCGCTGCTAGAGGGGGTATGCGTTGAAATGCTTGGTTCACTGTACTACAATTGTATATTTGTCTACATTGCCACCAAGGAACTACTTTTTCTTTTTCCCTTGTAGATGTACTTTTATCTATTACAATTGGATTTGTTGACAATTTTAGTCCATCCCATGTAAAACACCATGATGTCTCTGCCATGTACTGAAATTGTAAAAGTATGCTTGTAGACCAAATGGATTCCCACTTCTCTTCTAGTCCTGTGGTTCGGTTAGCTCTTTCGCATTCCCATTTCATGATTGTTCTAGATACATTTTGTTTTATTTGTTCATCGTAAGAACAATACCCTCTATTTCTACCATCACACGTTGGCCCACTACAAACAAAACGCACTTGTCTTGTTGGCTCTCTTGATTCAAAAATAGAATTTGGCAACTTGTGACAATCGTCTTTATTCCCTGGAAACTTCCATCTCTTTCTAATTTTCTCTACTTTTTCTTGCCATTCTACTACCGGCTTCTGTTTACAGTGGGTAGTTTCATTTTTTTCTACTGTAGTCAGATTCATTGTCGAAATTCCCCATGGGATAGGTTCTCCCGCTGCCTGTGGTAACGGCAAACATGCTGTAATTTTTGAGACATTCTGCATTTTCCCAAAATCTCTTATCATTCCTATCACTAAATTTTCTTGCTCTGCACTTCTATATAAGACTGTGCTGACATCTCTGGTTCTGCGCTGCCCACCTCGACTTAACTTTGGTCTGATCCCTTCCTTTTCATGTGGCCAAGCTTTCACTGTTTGAATACCATAGTCTGCAGAGTCCCCATAAATCACCAAGCATAAGTATTTTCCTTCAGTGCTTCCCAATAGAGGGTCTGTAATATTTAGCCAACCTATTCCTTTTCCCCACTGTCCCCACCAACTGACCCCAAGTCTTCTTGCGTCCCATAAAGACTGATTCATCTTCCACCACTTCACGGTTAGATCTAATCCTGGCCTGTCTCTTGAAGTAAATGAACAGTTAATTTTTACTGGAGATCCATCCCACATATCCTGCAAGGCAAATCGTAAGTTTGCGCTTACCTTATCCTGTGTTTTGTTTTCCCTGTCCCAGGGGATCGTTGCTAGCTTTAATTTTTGATAATCAAAGCTACCATATGTTAGTACGATGCAGGTGTAATTTCCCTGATCATGCTGAGTGACATTTTTCAACTGTAAGGTAGTGCTTCCCTTTTGCTGATCCTTATCCCAATATGTAATCATTTTTCCTGCAGGGTATTCATGTCCCTTGCGCCAATTTGCCTGAACATCACGGGCTTCAGCTCTCTGGTCATCTGTGAAAAGACAAGTCAGATTAACATCCATCCCTTCTAATGCCCCTGATACGGGTTCTGGAGTGGTGACCACAACAAAACATTGGGAGAGAGTTACTTTTAACAGGACTAAAAACAGAATAATCGAAAATGCTACTTTGCGCGAAATATCATTCGAGTTGGAGACACCATTTGCGTTTCCCATTGGGCTGGTATCTTCTTGACGCGAGTGTAGTGGATCCAGGTCTCGATTCCTGCGACCTTAACGGCGGTGAAGGTTGTCAAGATCACCTGGTAAGGACCGTCCCATGTCTCCTTCAGCGGATCGGTGAACCAGTTCCTCACGTAAACGTGGTCTCCAGGTTGGATGTCATGCACTGGGTTCTCCAAAGGCAGCGGCCGATTCCACTGCAGAGCTCCCCTTAAATCATTAAGAGTTTTATTCAGTGACATTACATAGTTAAATATTATCTGGTCACCCTGAACATGCGGATCTCCTCTCAGAACAGTCGCATGGTATGGTTTTCCATACAGAATTTCAAAAGGACTTATTCCTACCTTTTCTCGGGGTTTAATCCTAACTCTTAGAAGGGCCAAGGGTAAAGCTTGCGGCCACTGTATCTTTGCTTCCTGACAGATTTTCTTTATTTGATTCTTTAAGGTTTGATTCATCCTCTCTACTTGACCACTAGATTGTGGTCGCCAGGGAGTATGTAAATCCCAGGCAATATCTAACATCCTGGCAATGGTTTGCACAATTCCCGCCACAAAATGGGGACCCCTATCTGATGACAAACCCAGGGGAACCCCGAATCTTGGAATAATTTCTTTTAGGAGAGTTTTCACTACTTCCTTGGCTTGATTGGTTCTGCACGGGAATGCTTCAGGCCAACCTGAAAATGTACACACATATACCAACATATATCGGAAATTTTGTGCTTTAGGTAGCTCTGAGAAATCTACCTGCCAATAATCTCCTGGCTCCGGTCCTATTTGTATTTTTCCTAGCTGAATTTGCTTCCTAACAATAGGATTATTCTTTAGGCAGACTGGGCACATAGCATTCACCCGTTTGGCCAAAGTTAACATCTGGTTAGAAATTATTTCTCGTTTTAAAAATTTCACCATTACCTCTGCTCCCCAATGGCATTTGTTATGTTCAGTTTCCAAGATTATCTTCATAATCTTCTCCGGGACCACTATTTGCCCTGTCGAGGTTACGTACCATCCAGTTGCATTTTTCTGTGCTTTAAGCAAATTTGCCAGCTTTTCGTCTTCTGCTGAATATTTTGGTGTCTCTGTTAGAAACGGGGTAACTGGGCTTACCTTAGTAGGTATTAATGCCATTTGAGTCCATACATGTCGGGCTACGTCTCGGGCAGTAGCATCAGCCAGACGATTCCCGTCGTAAATTTTCCTTCGTCTCTCTGGTGTCCTTTCATATGCATCACCGCCACTTCCTTGGGTTTGTGCACTGCATCCAGTAGTGCCAGTACTTCATTCCGGTGTTTAATAGTTGTTCCTTAAGAATTTAGAAGTCCTTTTTCTTTCCAGAGTGCCCCATGGATATGGATCACTCCGAAGGCATATTTTGAATCAGTCCAGATATTTACTTTCTTTTCTGTACTCAAAATTAAAGCTCGCACCAGTCCTATCAGCTCAGCTTTTTGTGCTGAGGTACCAGTGGGTAGGGCTTTAGCTTCGATAACAGTACTCACAGTTACAACTGCGTATCCTGCATGTCTGGCACCGTTTTCCACAAAGCTCGATCCATCTGTGAAAAGCTCCCAATCAGGATTTTCCATCGGGACATCCTTCAGGTCCGGGCGACTGACATAAACCTGCTCAATTACTTCCACGCAATCGTGTTCTAATTCTCCTTCATCCAGCTGGCTGCGGAGAAATTCTGCTGGGTTAATATGATTAGTTATCCTTAGTTCCACATCATCCTGCTCCCTCAGTATTGCTTGATATTGGAGCATTCGGCTTGATGAGAGCCAATGACCCCCCTTTTGTTCCAGAACAGCTATTACCATATGTGGCACAAACACTTCGATTTTTCTTCCCAGGGTTAGTTTCCTTGCCTCCTGAATAAGGATTACTGTAGCTGCTACTGCCCTTAAACAGGACGGCCACCCAGTACTTACAGTGTCCAATTGTTTTGAGAAATATCCTACAGGACGCTTCCATGACCCAAGTTTCTGGGTTAGCACTCCCAAGGCAAGTTTCTGCCTCTCATTCACATAAAGTTGAAAGTCTTTGTTTAAGTCTGGGAGGCCTAAAGCAGGCGCTTCTTTCAATGCCTGTTTTAGTTTTTGGAAAGCAGTTTCTCGTTGTTTGTTCCATATTAATTGTTTTTCTTTCAGTGCCTCATATAAGGGTTTAGCTGTTAACCCAAAGTCTGGGATCCACAATCTACACCATCCCAGGAAGGATCTCAGTTCTTGGTGGTTTCTCGGAAGAGGGATAGCACAAATAGTTTCAATGCGATTGACACCTAATTTCCTCTGCCCTTTAGTAATCTCACATCCTAAGTATATTACACTACGTTTTACTAGCTGGGCCTTTTCTTTCGAGACTCTATATCCAGCCTATCCCAGCATATTCAAAAGAGATACTGTCAAGTTTAAACAAGCCCTTTCTTCTTCTGTCGCTAGAAATATGTCATCAGCATATTGCAACATTAGGTAAGAGAAAGGAGATTCCCTTACCTCAGTAGTTTTCCATTCTTCTAATTCTTTTGCCAGTTGATTTCCAAAAATCGTTGGGCTATTCTTGAATCCTTGTGGCAGTCTTGTCCAGGTTAATTGCCGCTTTCTTCCAGTTTCGGGGCTTTCCCATTCAAAGGCAAAGTATTTCCTGCTTTCAAATGCCAGAGGGATGCAGAAGAATGCATCTTTCAAGTCAATTAGAGTAAACCATTGAAACCTTTCCGACACAGATGTTAACAAAGTATATGGATTAGCAACCACCGGGTGAAGGTCTTCAATAATATCATTTAAGCGTTTTTCCATATATGTCTTTGTTTAAATTTGGGATAGGTGCTTATAGGCCTACACAACACATGCGCTTTTGGACTGGGGGCGTGGAAATCCATTTTCCTGCTGCGTAGCTAGACCCCCCGACTCAGGCGATCCAGACCACCATTTTCCTTAACGCCATTAACCGAAATGCAGACGCTTCTGATACTTAATTTTTTGGCGGTCACTCTGTTAGCCTGTGCAATAATTGCTCTCGCGGTATGTATGTGCTTTTCTTGTAAAAGTCCATGTAAACCGTCTTGTAGCTGTACCTATTCTTGTAACCCACCATCTCCTTCCCCTCCCCGTCCCCGAAGGCCGAGGGCACGCCCCTCGACCCAGCCTGAGACAAGTGTTATGTTAGAAACCGTTTGTTAATAATGTTATGGTTATCTTTTGATATGTTTGTTTAAGAATAAGGGCGAACAATAGTATTGTTTAAGTTTTTGTTTGTTTTGTTTTTGGTTTAATTTTAAAACAGAAGTTTCTAGACCCGAATGACGCATGCGCTTTAGGATAAAAGGTGGGTGTGGAAAGCTGTTTTTATCCCCCCTGCGCATGCTGACCCCATTCCAGCGGCGGGAACAGCAGACCTTGCGGACTGCTAGGGCCTGGAACCTTTGTGGTATTTTCGTTAAAATTGGGAGAGAAAAAAAAATGGATGTTGTATTAGCATTGATTGTAGTTCACCTTGTAGCCTTGGGTCTAGTAGCTTCTGTTTTAATTATTCTTTTGATACTCGTTTTTTGCCCTGATAAATGTAATCGATGTAAACTGGGGTCATGTTTTTCTGTTGATTGGTCGGACCCTCAAAATTAGTTTCTAAGATGCTCTAGTTTATAATGTTAATAAGGTTTAAACATGTTATACTTGTTAGAGATTTGTTATGCTCTAGTTTATAATGTTAGTAAGGTTTAAACATGTTATACTTGTTAGAGATTTGTTAAGAATATTGTTAACAATAAGTTTTGCTTGTTATGATTGCATTGCTTCTTGTTTCTAGCTTTCCTCTCTCTCTCTCTCTGTGCTTTCATACCACCACGAAGACAGCAATGTTGAGCCACGGGGTGGTGTAGGGAACTGTACTTTGTTTGTCTCAACATTGCTGCCTCATGACCACCATTTCCTGGCCCCAGCACCCTGTTTTTGTAACACCTGCTGAAGGAGCACCCTTTGAAGTTCCAGTACGAAACCACGACTTCCCCCGGAGACTGAGACAAGAACTGCCTTAGCGGTGCCTGCATCTGCGCGCAGGCAGGGTGAAGAAACCGAGGGGAGGAAGATGTGCAGACGGCACTGTGGGTCGACCCCCCCCCCTGCCAGCCGGACGCCTGGCCTGCGTACCACGGGGCGGACAACGAGCTCCGTGGAAATGGGCGGACTCTTCGGGGAAATCGTGGGGACTGGAACGATAAAAGGACTTGGTGCTCCTTGGCGTGTGGGGCTGGTGTACGTAGCGGCTGCCAGCTACGCTTTGCCGGACTTGGACCTGGGGCCTCAGCACGGCTTGGAACTCGGGATACCATCACCTGCACCGGGACTAAGCCGACGGAACATCGCTGGATCCCTGGTGGTGGTGGTAGATAGTTGCACCTCTACTGTTCTTCTTGCTTAGGGATTCTGACTTTCTCTATCTTTTCCTCTCTGTCCTATCGCTATTATTAGTTGTCATTGTTAAATAAAGTTCTTAAGGTTGTACAGCATCTGACCTCGTTTGTGTCTTAATCTCGCTCTTGGGATCATTTAAGAACCCTCCCCGATATCGGATCGGGACACCCATTCCTCCCCGACCATTTCCTCGATTTCTCCCAAATCCTCTGCCACGTCCTCTGCCTTGCTGTATTACTGCTAAGATATCAGCTTGTTGTTTCCTAGAAGTTTCTTTTTCTTTATTATTATATACTTTCCAGGCCACTTCCAACATTTTATCCAGATTACGGGTGTCCTCTCCCTCCAGCTTTTGCAGTTTCTTTCTAATATCCTCTTGGGACTGTCCCATAAATAGCAGGGCTAGCTGCAATTTTCCACATTCAAATTGGTAAACCTTCTGGCTATTTCTTTTAGTCTTTCCAGAAAGGCAGATGGGGACTCAGTTTTATCTTGTCGTACTGAATACAGTTTTGACCAGTTCAAAGTTTTCGGGATGCCTGTTCTTACCCCTTCCAGGATTAAATTCTGATAATTTCTAATGGCTTGCATGCCCCGAACTGTATTAGGATCCCGATAGGGGTCCTCGCTAGGCACCAAATCATTAACCGTACCACCATACACTTGCAACCTCATCCCCTCCCGAGCCTTTTCTTTAGCTGCCCGCAATACCATATCCTTTTCAGTCGAGTCCATCAGGGTGTCCAATAGCACCTGTATATCATTCCAATCAGGGTTTTGAGTTTTCATAATCATTTTAACCACCCGTGCCATTCGTTCGGGGTCCCCCCGGTAATTTATGTATGTATATATATATGTGTGTGTGTGTGTAGAGTTTAAGAAAGGTATTGATTTGGGATGATGCAAATGGTAATAGAATAAGGGGTGGATAATGTCCTGGGTTGCAATGTATTCTATTACCATGAGCCGTTGAAGCCTGGCGCCGGTGTTCCTTGCCCCCACCCCCCGGGACTATTCTTTTGTTAATGCGCCCATCAGGGCCTTGCCCCAGGACTCACCATCCCTGTGTGAGATGCTCCGGCCAGGGGGGGGAGGGGTGGAGCCAAGCATTCCCGCCGGAGATATTTGGCGGTTTGGAGCAGCGCTCGGGGCCTTACCCGCTGGGATCCCAGAGGACAAGGACTGCACCGCCGCCGGATTTTCGGAGGAGGACCAGTTTTCTTTTTTTTTCTACAAGATCACCGCTTCAACGGGATCATCTAAAAGAGAACTGCAGCTGCCACCGAAATCGGATTGCTCAGACTTTTTTTTTTTTTTTTTTTTTTTTTTTCTTTTGAGATATTTTACCATTGCCTCTTCTTCTGTCCCAGACACTTCTCTCTCGCCCGCTGGAATAGGGGGGGGGGGGGGAGTTGGAATGCCGATCGTGCCGCTCCGCTGCGCCAGGCACGGCCGCCGCTCCAGCCGCTGCTGCGGCGTGCGCGGGGGGGGGGAATGGGGAATTGTTTACCTCCCGCGCGGTTTTTGCAATTTTTTTTTTTTTTTTTTTTTTTTTTTTTCGCTCCCTTTACATTCCCCACATCCCGTATTCTGAGCCTCTAACAACAGTATGCCACACTCTTTCTGCCATTCCGGTTTCCTCCCCAAATACCGAAATATATCCAAATAAGGTATTTCATCCCACTTTTCGTTACGATACAGAAAATGCATTAGCGGGGTAATTACACCAGGGTCGATTGATCCATTTAATGGCCACATCGGACCTTCCCTGTCTGTATACTCAGGCCACCAGTGATTACAAAATTCAATCATTTTTCCTTTTTCTAAGTCCTGATAAAACCCTTCACTTTTCCATCGTTTCAGTATACAGCCTAGCGGCGTATTACCCGGTATCTTATTGTTAGATTGCAACATTGCTTTCACAGTTTTAAATGACATCATCTCAGTTTCAAAATATCTCACGCACACTTTACCACAATCACTCGTTACTTACTCACAAATAGCAGCAAAATAATAACAGCAACAATAAACTCACCAACACAGCAAAATAGACTTATTAAGACAACGTATAGATACCAGAATAAATACCAAACCAACCAGAATAAATACCAAACCAACCAACTTGCCGCTTCTCGTCGCCGCGAGGGGCAAGTGCCGGACTTGCGCAGCTTTCGCCGCGTCTGACAGCCGGCGCCTAGGCTTACCAACCAAGACGTCTTAGCCCAACCTAGCGAGGATCGCCGCCTCGTCTTACAGGCAGGCACCCAATACCAGAAATAATAAAGCACCCCGGGCTTACCTTTCGCAGTTGTCCGCCAGGCGCGGGGGTCGGGCGCAGACCGATGACTCCCCGAGAATCCCTCGGTGCCGGCACGGAGTGGATCAGAGTGCGAACCGCCCCAGCCACCTTCAGAGTCCTGCCGCGGTCGCCAGAAAACTGTTGCCCGGTCCGAAGAAACACAAACAACCGAAATTGTTTATGTGGTGCTTTATTGAGGCCCCGGGAGCCTGAGGACTATTGTCCAAAGTCAGAGCCCCATCTTTCAGTCAAATTACACAGGTTTATATAGTGTAAAAACTGCTTAACAATACAAAACTACCTCATTAGTTACTGATAATGTTTGACAGATATATTGCTGCCATGATCATAAAGATAGAACTACCTCATTAGTCACTGATAATGTTTGACAGATATATTGCTGCCGAGATATCTAGTCATTAAATTTGACATGGTCCAGGCCTCGACCCAGGACACAAGATATCCTCTCCAGTTACATAAGATAATAGGGTACACTCTTAGGGATAAGATAAAGAAATACATCTGCATGCACATATTTTTAGGTGTCTGCTAAATTACAAGATTTCTTTCCCAAAAGCAGGCCCTAAGAGCCTTAGCATAACTACTACTACTATAAGATACACATAGGTATGGTAACATGTATATATCTCCTACTGCAAATATGCTACTCTGTACACAATTGCTTAAGTTAGCACTTTTCCATAATCAGCAGCCCTGTCAATTAAAGTCTTCATATTAATGTACTTATTTCATGGCGCTTAGGAAGGGCTTCTTCTGTTACTGTGAACATGGCACTAAGACAGCTGATACCACGTACTGTGTTTTTATAATTTTTTAGCAGCATAATTTTCTCACAAAATATTTTCTTCTAGAAAGAAAAAGGAAGGAGAAATGATGCTATAAGGCAGTTACTAATGCACCAACTTCTTTTTTTTTCCTAATATGCTCTTGCCTTATATGCCTTTTAATTGCAGCATGCAGTTTAACATTTGCTGGTGACTTGTGTTTCTTCATTTGCAGAGGATACAAATTGGTTTGGTCCTCACTTTTTATTCAGGAAGAAGGCTTGAAAAATCACTGTTACACAAAACCTAACCAAAATGGTAAAGTTAATGAACTTTATATAAGGCACAGGCATCAAACTGAGAGCTGTTCATACGCTTCTAAGAACTAGTGAATCATGTCCCCTTAAAGTAAATTGCATTGTATTATCTTCCGTGGCCTCTGAGTAGCAGAGGTTTAGCACTACTTTGTTGCAGTAATTCATGTTCAGAACATCAGATAACAGCAGATATCGCAGAATAGATAAAAACAGTTCACTTGGGAGTTCAACTCCACTAATATATTGTGTCTACTAAGAGCACCTTAGCTTTTGTTAGAACGAATAGCATCCCTTATCTGGGCATTTTTCATGAAAATTATAATAAAGTACCCTGTGCTGAGAAAGATGGTCTGATTTCTGTTCTAATTGTCAGATGGCAATTATTCAAGCATTAAGCAAGAAAATCTAAGGCTGAAGCAGTACGGCTTGGATTTTCATCATGCTCAAAAAGCCCAATTCGTTCCTCTGGCAAAGCTATCAAACCCTAAATCAGAATTTCAGTAAAAAAAACGTGTCCACTGCAGGATGTCAAATGGCTGCTTGAGCCCTCTCTGCCTTTCTTTTGCAGTGTTTCCCGGAGGCGGTAAGACTGAGCGGTATTGCCCTTCCCCGCCTCAGCAGCGGCAGTTTTTTAGGGATTCACAACCTGGAAGAGGAGCCCCCAGGCTTCCCAGCAGGGCTGGAGAGCTGCATTCCCAGCCCACAGCCATTTCTTGCCCTCTCTGGGGGGCTCAGTTGCACGGGAATTGGATAGAAGGTTTGGTGTTTTTTTCCCTTTAGATTATTTCCAGTGCATCTGGAAGCATTTGTAATCTAGCAAGGCTTTTCCTGGTTGTACCCCAGGCTGGAGCAGGGGAGCAGTGTGGCTGGGGAAGGCTGTTTCAGCCATCAAATGTGAAGTAGTTTTGCAGTGGGAGAACGATTCCTTCTGCCTCCCACCCTCAGCACTCCCTTAGGAAGTTCACTTTGGGAATTGTGTTACTGTATTTGGCCAAGAGGACCATGATTATTTAAAAAAAAAAAAAAACATCCTGAAAACAAGCCTTACTGAAATCTTCTTGATATCTGGTACTTTGTTATTATTATTATTAAATTAAATCTTCATTGCAGTTTCTTCTGAAACAAGACAGGTTTAAACTTTTGCCTTTGCTCCATCCCTGAGTTAAACATCACTAAAGTCTGTGCCATCGGTTGAATGTTCAGCCATTAGGCAGTGCTTAAACTAATTGCTGTGCTGATTAAACAGCAGTCCTCACCACTCCCCCAAGTGAGTTGCCTGCGAGATATTATTGTCAAGCCATAATAAAACAAGCTCAGAGAAATGGAGGTAAATTGGTATGCACGGGTGTAATTAAATATAGTTATTATGGACTCTGTAACAGGACCACACACGAATTTGTAATTTTACTAGACTGTTTTTTCTTAGGGGAGCTTTTTCAGTATTTTCCTAAAAAAATGTGAATTTTATTTCTAGAGATCAGCTTTGCAAATAGTATGTTTTCTTGTTTGTTTGTTTAAAAGCAGATGAAATGAAGCACGATGTTCACACGTGCAAATGTTTGAACTGAACAAGCCCATAAGGTGTTTGCAGTTGCACACATTCCTGAGCTCAAAAATTTGGCCTATGCTTCATAAATACCCCTGGGATCTCTCAGGATAAAAGATACTAGGAAAATAGAATTAATTTTTTAATTGCTCTGCAGTGTAGGAAAAGTCATTATCCTCTAATCCTAAACAAGGGAATGTAGTTAGAAAAGCCCCTAACAATCCTTTTAGACCTGCTTTCCTTTTTTGCTCTGTGTGAGAAACAAGGTCACAAAGATTTTATAAAATTTCTTTGGGGACAAAGTCAGTGGAGCAAAAGAACAGCGCTGGGCGCATGACAAAAAGTCAGAGGCGCAACTTTTACAAAGTTAACTTGGTACTTATACATTCGCTAACAATTCGGGGGGGGGGGGAAGGGGGAATGGTATAGTACGGTTCAGGGAAAAAAAAAAGGGGGGGAGGGGGTCGTCTTTGCTGTCTTTGTTAAGCTCGCAAGTTTCTTATCTTGGTCTTCTGAGTCCTTCGGGAGGTGCCAGCCGCATCTGGGATTTCGGGGGAACCTCCCCATTGAGGCAGGTTTACATCGATCACCCAAAGCAGACATAAAGATAAGGGCAGAGTCTGGTTTTCACGCCTCTGCAATCAAAGCTTAACAAACTACAAAGGAGATTTACACATGTATTCACACACTGATGTGTCTACAAACTAGCTACAGGAGGAGATATTCACAGACTAGCTACAGCAGGAGATAACAAAGTACATGTTTTAGTATAAAATACAAAGAAGAATATAAAATTGCATGTTTCATTCCTTTCAAGCTTATCAACTTTAATAGTTATGCCTACGAGCGATTTTTGGTCATTTGAGAAAGCAAAATTAATAACCTAAGTGCTTTTTCTCACACCATGCAAGTTTGAAGATAAATGGAATAGAATTAATAAGCATCAGTAATGGCTTTATAATTGAAATAGTACAGACATTAGAGGTACATAGGGTGTCAGTAATCATATTAATTATTTGTTAACAGAATGACAAAGTAATAAAATTTATAATCAGAAAGCTTAGTTGTTCACATGCAGATCTAGAGGGACATTCTGTTACAGAAATAATTGCTTTTGCTTCATCCTCAGGGTGATATTATCTGTGTCTGTTTTTCCTGAAGAAAGCAGAGCAATCTAAAATTCTAAGTAATGCAGAGCAATTTTAGGGGTGAAAATAATGACGTTTTAGAAACCTCTTACAGCATCCCACCCCAACACAGTCAAAAGAAGCAGTGCTGCTAGGAAGGGTATAAGATAAATGGAATTACTTTTCTGTTTGAAGTATAATAGACTTGATTAGTTAGTCACCTGTGCTTGGAATAGATCAGCTGTCAGGGGGAGCGAGCAGCTGAGCACGTCCCTTGTGAGCTGTCAGGAGATCAGTGTGGGTTTTTTAAATAATAATTACCCACTTGCAGAGACGTGGCTTAGGCAAAAGCACAGCCGCTTTATTGATGATGCCTTTTGTGCATAAGGATGAATATTCCAGTTTGTTCTTTTCATTTTTTTTCTGTGTAAATGTAAATCATATTTCCATAAAACTCTTTGAGGAAATGGTGCTGTTTGCTATTAAAGCTCATTTGTCAGGGATTTAATTTGATTGAAGTCAGTTATTTCTAATAAAGTGCTAGCAGCTAAGAGGGGATGCTGCTTGCATTCGAGGTTGGGGATGCCCTTGCCCTGTGCAAGCCACTGTGCATCAGCTGTCCTGGCACTGGGGGCAGGGGGGGCACACAGGAGGTATCTTTTTTTGCACCCTGACCAGTGCTCAGAGGTGAAGGCAACTCTTTGCTCCCTCGTGGTCAGGGCAGCTCTTCAGCACCAGATCCACTCTTCGGGCAGTTGAATAGTCTGTATGGTCTGGGAACTTCACTGACGTGGGGTCTGGGAGCAAGAAACTCTGCAGCTGCTGGTCAGGAGGGTCTGTGGCACACATGTGGCTCTGGGGCCACCCAGGAGTCTGAACAGAACAGCTGTGAGCTGCATCTGCTCTGGTGGGGGCTGGACTTGGGGAGGAAAGAGTTTAAACCTACAATATGTTGAACCCCTGCCAGAGTTCAGAAAAACTACTTTGATCTTCATTATTGTAATATTGCATGTTGTGTACAGCCACCTTTTTTCTGCCACAAATATTGCTCCCAGCCTGACACCATTGGGCTGCTCGGCTTCCTGCCCCTACAAAACACAGCAGAAGCTGGAGTTAAGGACTGAGCCTTTACAGAGCTTTGTCAAATTATATTTAATTTTGGCACTGTAGCCCAGTGACAGAGCAACTTGTGCAGCAGAAGGGAATCTGGATATGGAGCTGAGCTAGTGCTGGCAGCAGTGATAAGGAGAAGAATGCTTAAATTTGTTTTTCAGAGCTGGCTGGGGACTGCCTTTAGATCAGCCCCCTTAGGAAAACTGCATCCTCACCACACAGAAAGGAAGCAGAGCAGTGCTAAATTTGATGGCAGGTTTGATGCTGGGGACTCTTCCTACACATGGGTAGGCAGCAGAGGAGGCAGGAGGACTGAGTGAGAGCATTGTGCAGTGTTTATGGCAGTGCTGCTGTTCTCCTCCGTGGAGCAGCTGAGCGAGATTCCTGTTTAACCCAAGCTGTGTAAGTATTTACTGAGCAAATATCCATATACTCATTGCAGCTAGAGGCCCAGTTTGGATGTTGCAGGAAAAATCACTGTATCTGCACATTTTTGCAGCTGATGGGAACAACAGTATCACCGAAGCTGGAAGACTTGTATTTTAAAATCCTCTTTTACTGCCTCTTCTTGTGAATTTATGAATCTAAACGCAACAGGGTTTATCAGGATTCTAAAGAATAGAAGAGAAAAATAATTAACTATGTGTTCTGGTTAACTAATATCACCCTTAAAGACCCACTGCAGGATAGATAGGTTTCTGTGAGAGGGTGGGTTTTTTCATCCACATGTGAAGTGCTGGAAAATGCCTGTAGCTAGAGGCAAGATGTTAATTAAGGTCAGTCCTGGATCTGGTTGTGTTGAAAAGCTGTCTGGTGCCAAAAGCTGTTCGAAGCCTGAGTACATGGGTCTACTAGCTCTGAGATTTGGGTGAGGAAAAGATTGCCTCTCCTTCCTCTTCCCCTGACTTTCTTCATACTTAGATTTTTTGGTAAATCATTTCTACTGTTGCAGTATTGGTACAGCTTTATCATACCTAGACCAAAAAGGCACTACTGAAAATAGTATATACAGTTTCCATGTCAGACTTTCCAGGCTGTTTTAATTAATTCAAGAGGCTAAAGTGATTTTGAACAAACACTGGACCACATCTTGTTAGTAGTGCTAAAATGCTGCTAACAGCCATAGAAACTTCCTGCAGGTAATGACTCTTGTTGATTTGGGTGAAGAAGTAGCAGCAGAAACCTTAGCGTAGAAAGTGCTTTATTTCTTAGCATCATTTTTATCAGCTTATCATTTTAAATTGCCACCGAGCAGGTGATGTGACAGGAGGAGTTTGAGCTGTTCTTACAGTACCATCATGATTACAAAGCTGGAAAACATGGAGAGCGGGGGTGACTGTGTGCTGGAAATAAATGTGAAAACTTCTGATATCCATTTGCATTTCTGAAGGCTCACCTAACATGGGTGGTTTCTATCCAGGGTAGAACACACAGTTCTGTTAACATATTTTGCTCCCTTTTTAGAGTCATAGAATCACTATGGTTGGAAAGGACCTCCAGGATCACCAAGTCCAACCTTTATCCCATCATCTCCCTCACCACTAGACAATGGCCTCAAGTGCTTCATCCACTCGTTTTTTAAACACCCCCAGGGACAGCGACTCCACCACTGCCCTGGGCAGCCTGTGCCAGTGAACATTTCAATGAATTTTTAACTGAACTTTAATTTTTAAATGAAGTCATTAATTTAAATGAAATCATTAAGCCTTGACAGGGAGTGCTTTTGTTGTCATTTCCTAAATTCCCACTGAGGTGAGGCCAGCCTATGCTGCAGAGCCCTTGCCCAGAGTCTGTGCCAGCAGCTGAACCGGTGGAATCACACCTGGCCCTGCCTGCTGGGCCCTTCACCCCGCATCCTTGCGGTGCTTTTGTGAGCCCACTCATATGAATCTGTTGAGATTACAAAACCAGCATCCCGCGCTACAAAACCACAGACCAAAAGTTACAATAGTTAGAAACACTGCCCAATGCAGCCTCTGCTTATTCAAAACTCCCCTTGGCCCCGAGCGGGTCTGTGCTGTGACAGGCTGCCCTGTCCCCTCCCAGCAGGCTCAGCAAGCCTTTATGGCACTTCTCTGTGTGTCAGCATCAAAACTACTTCGTGTTTTATTGTAAATTACTGCTATTTGCAGCTTCCAAGTTTTGCAGTTCCCACTGCACAGTGATCAAGGACCCAATTTTCCCTTTGTATACATCAGTGTAAATCAAGATTAACTCTGGTGAAGTCAGTCTAGTCGCACGTGTAAAACTAGGAGGAATGAAAAGAAAATCAGGATATAAACTATTTGGGTTTTATTTTTAAATAGCAAAATTAATGCCGCTGTTCAGCAGACACAGGGTGACCTGAAAAGTACTAGCTCATGCGTTACCAATGCATCTTCCTCCACTCCCAGGTCAAAATAAGCCCTGTCCGTGGCCATGGTTAGATCTAAATTAGTGATATATTGCAATCCATCAGACAGAAATGAGAATCTTTTGTTACTGGTAAGAACATAGGGCACACCATAAAAACCTGTCTCATCATAGATTTTGTTGTTTGGTTTTGGGGGGGTGTTTTTTTGGTAACAGTTTATTTCCCAAGACTTAAGCTCTTGCTAGGACTTAACAAATAACACTGAAAGCCATTTTTAAAAAAAAAAAAGAAAGAAAAAAGGAATGGATCTGGTATGAACTGATAAAACTTCCCACTTTTTTGACCTGTACACTTTACATCATAACATGTGACACAGCAGGGAGTTTTCCTAGCAGGAGTAGATATGTACATCCTCTTCTTTCTTTTACTGGCTTAAACCTGTTTTTTCACATTAATTACTCTTCATTTATTGAATGGAAAGCATGCATTTTTCATTATGCTATTTGAAATGTTGGCCTGTCATGAAACCAAGTATTTGGAATGGGTTCATTTGAGCCACGTGAATCAGCAGGACTGGTTTATAGTTTTTTGCATTTTCTCTCGCTTCAGCATTTCAAACCCATCCTTGCAGAGAAGAATATCTGGTAGAAAGATAAAAGGCTCCATCTAGTGGGCAAGAACTTATTTCAAGGAAAAAAAAAGGGGGGGGAGGGAATTTTCACTTAATTTTATGCATGAAGAAATACCACTTTTGTTTCTTTAAGCTGCCATGTTGTTCTTAATTCTTGCCTTCTACAGAGCCATTATTTCATATGCAAAGCTGAAACATTAAAAATTGTTCTGACAGTCTTGAGCAAGAGGCAATAAATTATACTGAGTGGGTTCATACAGAAGAGTTGGTCCACAAAGTTCTTCCTCACCCTGCTTCAAGCGTCAGTATCTAGTAACCAAAAATGGATCATTTGTGTGTCAACATTTTTTTTTCCAACTATTTCAGGTTCTTTACTACTTAAAACTGACTGGAAATGTTCATAACTTAATCCTAACTTTTAATACAGCATTTGAGAAGTATTTGTACATGGGAAACTCTGCCAGTGTGTCACCTCACTTTCATTAAGTGACCAGTTTATTTGCAAAAGAGTGAAACGTGGGTTCTCTGGCAACTCAGGCAACAAGCAGCAGCAAGAGACACTGAACCACATTGTATGTCTTGCCTTTTGTCAGACTGTCGCTCATTTTCAAGCCATACAGCTTGGCAGGATCAATTCCTCCTGCGCAGCTTCCAGCAGTGGGCAGTTTCACACGCATTGCAGTAATACATTGCTACACCCACGTTTACTATAGCCTGTGTTCACAGCCACAGTTGGAGTATTTGTCTCTGGGGCAAACCACAAAATAGAGCTTAACGTGTTGTTTTGCACACCTCTTGGTCACAGGGAGATCTCAGTTTCCAGTCAGCCACTTAACAGCAAATCCAGAGGATTCCTCTTGCAGTACTGACCCACCACACAGTCCTGGGGATCTGCCCAAACCATTCCCCAACTGCAGCTCTCTTTTGGATCCTTCATGGAAACGTTAACCCACAGTGGCAGCGGTAAGGACAGTCTTAGAGTTCTTACTCTGAACCTTTGGATGAGCAAGGACTAATACAGAACTGACTAGTCTTAGCCTGCCTTTGGGGAAGTTTGTATGTTTGCTAAATGAAGGCAGAGCTATCTCCAAAAGGGAGAAAATGGAAGATAAAAGTTAAACTGCCTTTATTTTATTATTTTTTTTTGTTTAGAGGCAGCTTGTATCTTTGGTCTCAGCTTGCAGCCTGTGTAAACCTGAAAACACGTCAGCTAAACCAATACTGAACGGTTGTTTAAAACTTCATGGGTATTTCAAAATTATCACTACAACCACACTGTTAGCTGTGTTAACCCCCCTAAAAGTGACATCAGCTGTTTGTTAGAGTAATACCACCTGATTTCTACTGCACAGGCCACCTACCTTGCTATGCACGCTATAGAAGATGCAAGTCACTTCAAGGTAAAAGCTGTTAAATAAAACCACTTTTAAATGTTGGCCTTTGCTCTAGAACTGTTCACATTTTAAGATATTATAGGCTTGCTTCTGCGCTAAAGCAAATCCCACATTTGGAACTACAGTAAGATGCTCTGCCTCATTTTGCTTTAAATACCTTGTGGAGCACTGGTACTTGAGCTGATGCTAATGAAATACAAATTTCCAGATGCGAAACTCCGAGGAACATTTGACAATCTGCTCTTGTAATAATCTGCTGTAAACTCAAAATGCTAATTTGGGGATGAAGTATTAATTTATTCTCTCTACAGGTCATCGGATAGTCTCGTACAAGACTTAAAATTAATATTTAACATAGCTATTTTAGATGTTGTTTACCTGGGTTAGATTCACTCAGCTGGTTTTTTCCCATCTTTGTGGGGGCAGCAGCCTTTACAATACATGCACATCCATGGATTTGTTTCAAGAGTACCACTAAATCTCTTACTTATTTCCCACAGCTGATCAGGTGCTGAAGTTTGGAACGCTCGTCAGTACTTCCAACACCTACGATGGCTCCGGGATTGTGACTGCTGAGACAGACAAGCCTCTGCTGTGGACAATGGCTATCACAGTAGAAGATGAGCCATAGCTGCCTTTTCTGATCTGACACAACCTCAAGCGACTGCAGACTTTCACTGAATGAAGACAGTAAAGCTGTTCCAAAAGATATAAGCAGGCACTGATTTTATGTACTGAATGGAAAACAAGTCTGAAATAAAAGTCGCTTGAGAACAAATCAAGGTTAGTAGCAATAATTGAGTTAGTAGCAATAATTGAACAACTTCATTCTGGTACCTCACACTACTTAATCAGAAGATACATGAGCTGCCACCCAATACAATCACAAACAGAAGGAAATGTAAAGAAACTGCTATTGCTTATCTGGTTAGTTCAGACTATTTCTAAAAAGTATTTCATTCCAATACTGAACTACTTTTTCCCCTTTTGCCAGAAGGAAATACAGTACACAGTTGCACATAGTGTAACTACGTTAAAAGGTGATAGCATTAAGAGCAGTTACTCTCATTTTTCTGTCCTGGTTTGTAACGCGTGTAGGTGCTGGTGAAGATTTCTCAAGAAGAGTAATTGAATTTTTCTACTTGGGAAGTAAGTTTGTCACTCAAGAAGCTCCAGTTTTGCTGTAATACCAGTATCAGGTTTCCCAGTATTAAGTGCTTTTAAAGTCTCTAATAGAAGTAGCATTGTAACTTCTGCAAATACCAAATGCTTACAACAAGCTTTTTGGAGTGAAATATAAATTTCTTAATCTCAATCTGAAGAGGAGTACTGCATCTAAAAGAGCTTTTGCAGGCTTAGTTTTTAAAATCAAAATATTCAATCATTTAATAATGGAAACTTACGGAATAAGTAGAAACCTTAGGGTTGCCAGGTCAACAAATGAAGCGTCCTTTGTAATTCTACATGCAATTGCCTTACAGAACCTGGATCCAATATATCCTGGCCAACAGTGTGAGCAAGCTGTTGATTAACTGAAGGCCCTTAGAAGGATCGCTCATTATCTCTGGCAACTAAATTAACCTTGAACTGTACATCTTCACAACTAAGTCTGGCTTTCTTAGTTATGCCATCAGAATAAGGATTAGCAATGCAAGTTCTTAATTTGATGGAGTTTTTTTCCAGTCAAGTATATAACCAAATGCAGAAAGGAATTAGGGGTAACGATGGTGGTTCCAGCAATTAGAGACAAGAATTTCAGTTGATAGACTTTTAACTCACCATTTGAGAGGCTACAGTAATGCTGTTTCCTTGCAGCCTACTTGAGCTGGAACAATGCTGTTTGCTAAGCAGTAAATTAAAGCTTCTGAAGAGAGGCTGTACAGTTGTCACCCTTGGAGGTTTTCCATACTCGACTGGACAAAGCCCTAAGCAACCCAATCAGAATGCAACACTGACCCAGCTTGGATCAGGAGGTTGGACTAAAGACCTCCCAGGGTTCCTTCCTACCTGAATGATTCCATTACAGTTGAAAGAAGTAACAAAACAAAACAAAGCAAAACCACTCTACTACTAAAAAAAAAAATAAACCTATCATGTAGACAGGTATGACCACACACACTTTAAAGGAGGAGTAAGATCACAAGAATGTTTGAAAACCCATACTGAGCTTGTTTAATAGTTAGCATATGACAAAGCCATGAGACCTTTGCAGCAAGTATCACAATGTCGTGTTCTTCATGATGAATATTCAGCCGCCTCTGTTGAGAGAACAAAGTAATTAGTTTTAACTAATCAAGTGTGATCAAGTAATCCCATCTGAAGTCTAATGTATCCTCTCCCACCACTGCCTTGTTAGGACAAACATTCCTATTGTTACAGCTGATCTCCTATTTTCAAACATTTCTCCTTGCCTAGAGGACCACTCTTATGGGTATAAGCAAGCCACACATCACAGTCACAGGACAGTATTTAACCTGTCCCAGTGCTTGAAAAGGGAATACATCAGCTGATGAGTTTTAATTGGTAGTGTTAATATATCAGTACCATGGCTGCCAGTCAGCTTGAGGTTGAAGCTTTTCACGCCACAACATTCATTCCAAAAGCTCTTTGACAGAATGCAGTTACACATAAAACAAAGTTCCAAACAGCCAGCACTCCAGAAATGAAACAAGACCAACTTTGTTCTGTGCCCTGTCACCTTCCAGCACAACCACTCAGTTTTCACTACCTTGCATTTACTTTGGATACCCAAATTATAAACTGGGAACAGTAAAAGTATGCAAAATCCAAACAAAGTAAATGTTCTATGGGATAAGCACACACTGAGGGACTGGAAATCAAAATATTTGACCTTCAGGTTTGAAGCAGAATACTTAAAACTGAAGAACTATGGATCTATTATTTTGCAGCATGCTAAATTAACAATCTACTTCCTGATCAAGTCCTTTCAATCAAGTAATACCTGTCATAGTACACTAGCATGTCAAACACAGATACTAAAGCAATGTGGATCCTGTAGGGCTCACTGACATCCTCTCTTTATAACTGAACAACTAAAAATGAATGTAAAATTTAGTGAAATTGAAGGTTGCTATTTACTTACACAATGATATTGTTGATTGGGATGTGGATCAATTTGACAAAGAAACCAATAAATCCCATTATTGCAAAGCCTATTGGTGTTGCCATGGCAATCTTCTAGATTCTTCTGGGTTTAATTCAAAAGTCTCAAGTACTTGCTCTAGGGCCAGCCCAAATAGATTCGGTGATTCTGTGAACCCTTGCGGGAGCACAGTCCATCGGTACTGCTGTTTCCGGTGAGTCTTGGGGTTTTCCCACTCAAAGGCAAAATAGTCCCTACACTCTTCTTTTAGAGGGCAAGCCCAAAATGCATCTTTTAAATCTATCACACTATACCATTGCAATTCCGGGGAGAGCTGACTTAACAGGGTATAAGGGTTGACTACTACTGGGAATCTAGCAATGGTTCTTTTATTTACTTCTCTTAAATCTTGTACCAATCGATAGGACCCGTCTGGTTTCTTTATGGGTAAGATAGGGGTATTATGTGGAGACATGCAAGGTTCTAGTAACCCTTGCTGCAGCAGTTGGTCAATCACCGGCTGCAGTCCCTGTTGGCCGTTTTGTGATATGGTGCTTAACTCTAATGGGTACTTCTGGAGTAGTAATGGTAACTTCATAAGGAGCAATATCTAATTTTCCCACTGACTCTGGAGTATACCACACCTCAGGGTTAATTTTGGCCTCATCCTCCGTTGTCAGAACACGTAATTTTACTGCTATTTCCTTATCTTTTTTTCTAAACTGATTTCCAATTCAATCATTAAATCCCTCCCCAACAGATTATATTCTGCTTCAGGGACTAGTAAAAAGGACCCCATCCCAAACTGGGACGGAGCTTCTATTTTTACTTCTTTGATTACCGGTACTTGGAAGGGTTCCTTCTTTGCTCCTATTACTCGTAGTTTCTCTGAGTAGGGTGTACATCCCCAGGGTACAACCTGGACAGTAGATCTTTCTGCCCCAGAGTCCACAAGGAACTCTGTCTCTTGGTGCTGGGGACCCAGCTTCAATTTTATCAAGGGCTCTGTTCCTTTTAAGTTCCCCAGCAAATAGAGCCCCTGACATCCCTACTCTGCATTAAACACTTTCTTGTCTTGCATGCACCTTCTACAATTCCTCCTGATATGTCCTTTCTTTTGACAATAAAAACATTCAACTTCTCTCAAGTCTCTCGGACCAGCTGTTTTTTTCGGAGGTCCGTCTTTCAGGCACGAATTCCCAAAGCTCCCTGCCTGGGGTGACCTTGCCCTAGGGGGTGCCACTTTCTGTCCTTCCTGGATTGCTGCCACAAGAATCCTTGTCTGCCTTCTCTGAGTTTCTTTTTCCTGTCTAACATACACTTTCTGAGCTTCTCTTAATAGTTCATCCAACCCTCTCTCTTGCCAATCTTCCAACTTTCCTAATTTCTTTCTAATATCTGTCCAAGATTTTGCCACAAACTGGGTTTTCAACAAGGCTTGCCCCACCTGAGTAGCAGGGTCCATCCCTGAATAGAGCTGTAAACTTTTCCGTAACCTTTCTAACCACTCAGTGGGGGTTTCATCCTTCCTTTGATGTTCACTAAACGCTTTATTAATATTTTGTCCTCTGGGAACAGATTCTCTGATCCCTTGGATAATTATTGTGCGCAGATCTGCCATATGGGTTCTGTGTTCTGCGTTCTGGTTGTCCCAGGTTGGCCGCTGTAGTGGCCATTTTATATCTGCTCCGGGACCTTGTTGGTGCTGCTGATCCCAGATTCTCATTCCTGCTCTTCGAATCATTTCCCTTTCCTCTACAGTAAATAGAATACCTAGAATCGCTTGCAATTCATCCCAGGTGTATACATTGGGACCCAGAAACTGGTCCACCCTTTCAGACACCCCTAAAGGGTCTTCCAAAAGGTTCCCCATTTCCTTTTTGAATTCCCTCACATCTCCGGAATTTAGGGGCACTGACACAAAACCTGTTCCAGGCTGGGGACCCCCCCCCTTGCTATTTCCCTTAGAGGATATAGCCCTTCTCCTAATTGCTTCTGTTTTCTGGTTTAACTTCGTGTAACCCTGCAAGTCTCCTCTGGGGAACTAGCAGAGTCTGAGTCTGACTCGGGGTTCGGTGCTGTGGGGAGAGGGGGAGGTGAAGGAGGGGATGGGTTTGGAACAGGAGCGGGGGAGGTGTAAGGAGGTGGAGGTGTGGGAAGGTCTTTAGGTTGTTTACTTTTCTTTTTAGTTTCTTTCCACTTAATACTAACAAGTGAGTTCCCAGGTCCGATCTTAACCACAACTGAGCACATTCACTTTCCTCTACACTAAAAGGTTCCTTGGAATTTACATAAATGTTTAAAGCCTGGCATATCCAATCTTCGAATGACCCAAAAATCGGCCAAAACAAAGAATCTTCCCTTATTTCTTTACCTTCCCAAACTACCATACAGTAATGAACCTTTTTTTTTTTTTTTTTTTTCTCCTTTTCTGCTTTTTCCTCGCCTAGACAGATAACTATCCCAATGGGCAATCATTAACCCTATGGGACTGTCTAGCGGTATCTCGGGTAACCCACCCTTGGGGCTCCCCATGGAGTCAGAAGGCTTGCTCTGCTTCTGCCCCATCTTCCGAAGTGCCTTCTTTCACACACACACATGCGCCCCTCGTTCGTGGCTCACGCCCTCACGGGCAATGAGAACCACACTACAAGAGGGTCCGCACTCACTTCGCCCTGTTCCTTTGCTGACTCTGTGTTCTGTCTGCACCTCTTTCAGAAAATCAACCATTTTCCAGGCATGATAGAGATCTGCCGTAAGGACTTGTTGTCTCGCAACCTGAACTGCATGCTCAGGCTCTTCCCCAAGGAGTACAATATATTGGAGGAGGGACCCTGGGTGACCTGAGGACGCGGCAGGCTCCGCACCGCACATCATCGTGCCAAACCAGCCCTTCCCACAGGGAGTTCCTAAAGCCTGTGGGTGCTCCAAGGGCACTGCCAGCCCTCACAAACAAGGATTCATCCCTCTCCACCCCCCAAGGTGCAGGGACCCCACAACAAAGCACCCGCCCCAGCCTCACCAAAGATGTGGAAGGCATAGTGGGATTTGATGTCCACGGCAGCACAGTCGCTGAAGGCGCTCAGCATATCGAGGAAGTCTTCAAAGGACATGCTGTCATCCCCATCGTCCGAGGTGGAGAACACGCGGCAGATCCGGTGCTGGAAGGGGTTTGCCTGCCAAGACAGGAACGGCTCAGGGCCAGGCAGTGCCAGGATGGCTCCCAGCCACAGGTCAGTGCCAACCCCACACGTGTGAGCGGGTACCCCACTCTGCCACTGGTCACACATGGCACGACCATCCCTGTCCTGCGCCTCCCTGGGCCCAGCCCCAGGCAGCAGGAGTCACCGGGATCCGCTGCAGCACGGCAGGGACAAGGGAGCTGTTTGTTGGCACAGGTAAGTGAACAGCGTTCCCGGGTGGCTGCTGGGGCAGCACATCGGGGGCAGAGCACCGGCTCCACGAGGGCCACGGTGGGTCGAGGGGGCCCTGCCCAAACACCCCCAGGGCGCAGCAGCGGCTCCGTACCCGCAGCTCAGGCAGCGTCAGGATCTGGCTCTTGGGAACCCGCGCGGAGCAGGCGTTCTCCCTCTCCTCCTTTGGCAGCAGCTCACTGAACCTCTTGTAGGCACTCGAGGAGGCAGAACAAGAGAGGCTCTGTGGCGCGGGAAGCAGCCCCGGGGCAGGGGCAGCACGGGCAGCTCCCCAGCGCTGCGCCAAGCGGGCGGCCCCGTTTCCACAGCTCCCTGCCAGCGGTGCGCGAGGCCAGCTCGGGTGGTCCCGCACAGCCAGCGCCTCCGCACCCGCTCCTGGGCCCCCCGCAGCCGGCAGGGAGGTCAGAAGGGGAAGGAGCCTCCTCAGGGCCGCCCCACAGCCAGCACCCCGTTCTGTGGGGTGTCACCGGCCCGTGCCCTGTCCCATCAGCAGCACCCCAGACCTTCGCCCGGGGACAGGCTGGGACCAGCACCTCCCGTCTGCTGCTCGGCTCCGCGGCAGAAGGGGAGCCCCGCAGCAAGGCTGGGGCCCGGGGACCCCCACTCCCCCGCGGCAGAGGCAAAGCCACTCACGGGGACCGGGGGGTGCGCTGGGGCCGGAGGTACACGGGGCCCAGGGCCAGCACCCCCGTCCTGGCCACGTCCACGGCCTCCCCCCACGGCCCTGCCCCGCGCCGTACTCACAGCAGGATCTCCTGCTTGCTCAGGAACGTCAGCTCCTGCGGGAAGAGCACAGCTCAGCCCCGGGCACCGTCCCTCCCGAGCGCCCCGGGACCTCCCCCGGTGCCGGTACCTGGTACTCGCCCAGCGCCTCCCGCGGCAGCAGGCTGCCCGCGCGCCCCATGGCGGACCGCGCCGCTTCCGCCCCGCGCGTTCCCCATCCGCCGCCGCGGCAACGCCCCGCCCCTGGGCGGCCCAGCCCCGCCCCCGCCGCCACGCAGCCCCGCCACCGGGGACACCGGCACACAGCGGGGCCGGGGCAATGGCGGCGGCGGGCGAGGAGCCGGGCCACGAGGAGTTCGTCTACGGGAGGAGGAGCTGCTCCCGCAGGCGGCCAGCTGGGGCGAGCCGGACTCCACGCCGTCCCGCTTCGACCGGGCGCTGCTGGAGGGCTGGAGCGACCGGATGGAGCGGGGCCTGTTCCGGTACCGGCTGGGGCCGCTGCCCACCCGCCTGCTGCCCGGCCCCATGCGCATGGTCGCGCAGCTCAACGTGCAGCGCGGTGCCGAGCGCCGCCCGCCGCAGGCCGTGCTCAGCCTCCGGCAGCCCTTCGACCCCGCCGCCTTCAACTTCACCCGCCTCCGCCGCGGGGAGCTGCTGCTCCGCCTGCGCAGGGCGGCCGGGCACTGGAGCGCGGCCACGTGCTGCTGCTGCCCGAGCCGGCGCGGCGGCTGCCGCAGGCCCTGAGCGCCCCCGCGCTGCGCGGCGGGCTGGAGGCCGTGCTGCTCAGCGGCCACCCCGGCTTCCGCCTGGGCTTCAACAGCCCGGGCAGCTGCGCCTCCGTCAACCACCTCCACGGCCTCTACCTGCCGCTCCTGCTGCTCGTGGAGTCGGCGCCCGCCCAGCCCCTCTGCCCGCGTCTCGCTCTCCTGCGCGGCGTCCCGGCCCCCGCCTTCCTCTTCTACGCCGCCGGCCTGGAGGCGCTGGCGGGGGACGTGTGCCGCGCAGCGGAGCACCTGCTGGACACCGGGCTGGCCTACGTCTTTGCCACGCGAGGCGACCCGCCGGGGGGCGCGGCGGCGTCGGCCGGGCGGGGGCTGCGGGTGCTGCTGTGGGCGCGCCGGCCCAGCTTCGCCGCCAAGGCGAGCGAGGCGTTCACCGTGGCGCTGTGCGAGCTGGCCGGGTACCTGCCGCTGCCGGCGGCGCCACTCTTCCGGGACATCACCGAGGCGGAGGCGCTGTGCGCCATCGGCGAACACCTCCCGCCTGAGCCCGAGCTGCTGCGGCTCGGCGCGGCGCTGGCGCGGCTGCTGGCGGCCTGAGCGGGGCTGCCCGCGGGGGACACTGCCGGTGGCGGGGCACCAGGCTGCTGGCACGTGGCCGCGCGGCGCCGCTCTGGCCCGCAGCGCGCGGGTCTCGCTGGCCCGGAAGGTGGGGGTGCGGGCCGTCGCCATGGCAACGGGGCAGCGATGGAGGCGGGCGGCGGCGGGAAGGGGGCGGCCCCGGGCCGGCCCGCCGACGACGACTAGCGGAGCAAGAAAAGCAGGCGACTGCGGTGGGCGGGAGGCGGCCGCAGCGCCCCCGGCAGGGCTCGGCCGTTGTGCCCGTGTCCCGCCGTCGGTTTGTTGTTAGCGCGGGGCGGCCGCCGGGCCCTGCCCGCCCCCGTGCCCGCGTCCCTGCAGTGCCCACCGCCGGATCACGTTCCCGGGGCACGGCGGCAGGGCCAGAGCTGCGGGAGCGGGGGCCCAGCCCTGCACGTCACCGCGGGGCCAGGGGGGCTTCCCAGGGACCCGAATCAGAAAATAACCACTCTTTCCCTTAAGAGTCCACCTTAAATGGACTTAAATCCACCCAATAATCCCAAGCGTGACGTGCCCAGGGGCGGCCCCGGGCTGGGGACCCCCTTGCCACGCTGCCTCGCAGCTTGCTGGGCCCACGGTGGCCCCGCGGGGTGTGCACTGTGCATGTATGCAAGGGACCGCAGTTGTCCCCCACCTGGGACAGGACCCCGGTGGCCACTGAGTGGCTGTTCTGTCGTCTCTTTCAGTTCCAGTGTGCCCTCCATCAATCTGAGCAGCTGCAAGTACGAGAGCGGTGAGTGCAGGGTGCTGCAGGTGCCGTCGGGCCAGCTCTGGGGGCCGGGGAGCAGTGCCGGTACCGAATTCCTGCGGTGCAGCCGCTTGGGGTTTCCGTAGGAGTGGCTGCGAGCGACTCAAGCCTCTGTGAAAAGTACAGAGCTTTTCACACTGTCGAAAAGAGACAGAAAGTGTGCAAAGGCAGTGCAAGCCCCCAGTCCCCCCAAAGTCCACATTTGCCATTCATCTGCTAAAATTGGTGAGAAGGGTTTAGTTAGGGGCAGTTACCGTGCAAGACTGGTACCTCTGCTTGGGGAGGTGACGTGGGAGCCTTCAGCTGTTTAACACAAAGCTGGTGATGGAACAGGCAGGATCGGTCCCTGGGACCGCTCCCTTTGCCGTCCATCTCCAGTGACGTGCTCCAGGGAGCTTGTCCCCCTGCTCTGTGCTACCACAAGCTGTGCCTTGGAACAGATTCCTATCATGGGATGGATGTTATTAGCCAATTTGCTAATGACTGTTCTAGATGTGTGACCACATCTGTGTTGTTGAAGGTCACAGCCTGGTCGAGGAACACGGGTTTTATACAGAGGGACAGGCACTGTGTTCTGCCTGTGGCCACGCTCGGGCAGTCTGGTGACAGGAGGCAGATGGGACC
The DNA here is from genome assembly GCA_028020825.1 of Podargus strigoides. NCBI lineage: Eukaryota > Metazoa > Chordata > Aves > Caprimulgiformes > Podargidae > Podargus > Podargus strigoides. The sequence continues at coordinate 387,566 of CM051637.1, forward strand.
TGCAGCGGTAGGTGCTGTGGCAGCACGGGTGCCACAGAAACCGGGACTGGTTTGCAATGGTTCTTAGTGCGCATTGACCCTCATCACCTCCCCAGCCCTGTGGAGGCCAAGTTCAGGGCTGGCACTGGGAACCATCCCAGCAGTGGCCTGCTCCAGACCTTGTGTTTTCTGCTGCCACATAGCTTTTGATTTTGAAGATGAAACTCACGCCTTCAGGAGACTTGTATCTGCCCATGAGGTCAGACCCACGGCGGATTCAAACCTGCTGTAGTTCAGGAGGTGCTCTGGGACCCTGAGGCGTGTGGACCTACAGGGCTGACAGCTCCCAGTACACCAGCAGCCAGAGGCTGGGGTGAGTTCAGGGTACAGTTTGTGTTTCTGACACCTCCTGAAGGATCCCACCAATGCCTTGTGTCTCTGAGAGTCTCTCATGCCTGGGAATGAACTGGTCCCCCCCACCGCCAGACTTCGCCTGCGCGCTGGGGCCTGGCCGGGCCCTGAGGGTCTCTCTCCTCTTCCAGTTCTACGCTTGCGAGATGGTGCTGGAGGAAGAGGGCGTCTTTGGTGGTGAGTGGGGCTGTGGTCCCTCCCCATCACCTCCCCAGGGCTGCCTCACGGTAGCTCTGACGCCGCAGAATCCCAGTTTAATCCCAGTACTGGATCCCTGCGCTGGCAGGGACGGGAGGGTGGGCAGGAACCACAGGTTCCTGCGAGCCTGGCAGCCTGCCCGCAGGGCTGTGCATGCCGTGGCGTGGGCACCTCTGCCCCGTCTTCTGGGAGGAGAGAGGATCCTGCCGGGATTCCCTGTGGGAAGGCCCCATCTGCTCCCCGCAGCCTTCTTTGTGGGGCTCTTGCTGCTGAGGGCTGGGTGACTGTCACCTTTCCCTGTCCCACACTCAGATGTCACCTGCAATGAATGGTCCTTCTACTTGCTTCCCCTGGACGAAGACATCATCAGCATGGAGCTGCCCGAGTTCTTTCGTGACTACTTCTTGGTCAGTGGGACGATGCTGCCGGACGCTGCCCTGCGGGGTGGCAGCTGTTCCCGCGCTTGTCTGTCGGGCTCGGGACAGGAGAGTGCTGTTCAGAGAGCGGACGCACGATGTCCTGCTCGGTCCCCTCTGCCCTCGCTGCAGGCCCTTCTCTGCTGTCCCGGGCTGGCTTTTGCTGGGGGGGGCTGCTCTGTTGGACTGTGATACCTCCCCTCCTCTGCACGCAGCCCTCTGTGCTGGTACCTCCTCTGCTTCTCCTGAGCAGCTTCAGGGCATCCCAGCCTGTCCCTGTGCACATTCCTGTGCATGTTCCTCCTGGAAGTGCCAAGCCCAGAGCCTGCTCCATCCCCAGTTCATCCCCACCCGAGTCCCTGACGTGGCAGTCGTTTCCCAACCAGCCTGCCCGGGCTCCCTGACGTCCCGTGGTCCCTGCAGGAGGGAGATCACCGCTGGATCAACTCCGTCGCTCAAGCCCTGCAGTTGCTGAACTCCCTGTATGGACCTTTTGGCAAAGCCTACGGGATTGGGAGGTGTGCGGCCCGTGCTGCCAGGCTCGGCCGGTGCCCAGGGGAGCCTCTCTGCTTCCCATGAGGGGCACAGCCCACAGGGAATCAAGCCCCGTTGGCCATGTGGCATCACATCGCTGTAGAGGTGGTACCGCTGCGCTGCCGCTTCTTCCCAGGCAGCTCTGGGGGCTCGGCAGGTTTGCGGGGGACCCTGTTGTCCTGCATCTCCCAGTGAGCGCTGTGCTTGCCGAGGTTGGGCGGGGGACCAAAGCAGCATCTGCTGCCTGTTGGGGTGTGGTGGAGCACCCCATGCCCTGGAGGGGCAGGCGCTTGTGCCCAGCCTTGGTCGGTGAGCCCCAGTCCCGCTGCAGCCTGCTGTCCCTGTGGGACACCTTGGTCCATGTCCTGGCTGGCAGGTGGTGGCAGCATGTGAGGGGCTGGTGCTGGGGTGGGCTGCAAGCCTTGGTGGGGCCGGGGCTGCACCCCAGGCCCTGGCACGCTCTGCCCATCACAGATGTGCTACGAGCTGTGGCGGGACCTGGAGGAGGAGAGCGAGGGCGACGGCCAGGGCAGGAAACCCGAGATTGGCAACGTCTTCCTGATGGACAGAGGTAGGCTGGAGCGAGGGGCGGCGGGCGAGGGCTGGCTGAGGAGGAGCAGTGTGGGCCAGCAGCTCGCCCGGAGGAGAATCTCCCGGGGAAGGGGCAGGGAGAGCCCGTGATGGCTGTGGGGAGCAGCAGGAGGTGCGGGGCAGCCTGGGCAGGGGGGGCAGCCTGGGCAGCAGCTCTCCTTGCAGACACGGACTATGTGACGGCGCTGTGCTCCCAGGTGGTCTATGAGGGGGCTGGTGGACGACACCTTCCGCATCAAGTGCGGTATGTCACCGGGGATGGCGTGGCGTGGGGTTGCCTCCGGGGTCTGTGCCCAGTGCCATCAGACCCAGGCTGTGCTGCAGCCAAGGCTGTTCCCCGCGGGGGCAGTCCTGGTGCTGCTGGAGGCTGTCGAGGACAGCCCTCAGTCAGCAGGGCTGGCACGTGCGGGATGTCACTGCTGCTGGGGCAAAGCAGCTCTTCATCCTTCCCTGCAGGGAGCGTGGATTCTGGGCCAGCCGTCACCTCTTCCCACAAGAGTATTAAGGTGCTGCTCAACACCCAGGACAAAGTGAGTCCTTGTGTGCCGCGGGGAAAGTGGATTCCCCTGTGCCCAGGTGGCACCAGGAGGAGGCTGAGGGGGGAATTTCCTCCCCTAATCCTGAGCAGGGGGCGGGCGGGCGGGTGCTGCTGGGCCTTGGAGCACAGGTCGGGATGGGTTGGGGTACAGTGACTGAGAAACACGGTCTGTGGGCACAGCTCAGCCCCTGTAGTCAGCAGAGCCCCTACGTGCAGGGCTGTGTCGTGCCGGCCAGTTGGTATTTTGGGGCTGCCCTCCCCGGCAGGGACACCACCATGTCTCACTGCTGGCACACATCAGCTCCGGGTGCTGGGGGCTGCGGCTGGCCAGGCCCCGTGCCGGTGCAGGGGCCGCAGGGTGGGTGCCCAGCCCCGACGGCTGCGGTGCTCTCTGCAGGTCTTCAGCCAGATTCGGAACGAGCACTTCTCCAGCGTGTTCGGCTTCCTGAGCCAGAAGTCACGTAACCTGCAGGCACAGTACGACGTGAGTGTCGCCCGGTGCGTGGGACGCCCACGGTGCCGTCCCTCCACAGCCAGGTCACCTCCCCAGATGCTCTTCCCTCCGCAGCGGCGTCGCGGCATGGACATCAAGCAGATGAAGAACTTTGTCTCGTAGGAGCTGAAGGGACTGAAGCAAGAGCATCGCCTGCTGAGCCTGCGTAGGAGCCGGGGCTGGGGCGGTGGGGAGGGAGAGGCCCTCGGCCACTGCAGCGGGTGCCTGGGCTCCCGAGGAAAGCCAGGGGGGTTTGCAGGGCCCTGCCTGTCCCCGGCGGGGCAGATGGTCTGAGCAGCGGCAGGGCAGCTGGGTTAGTCCGTGCCAGTATCCATAGCGGGGCTGGGGGATGAGCTGGGGGATGAGCGGCTGTTTCTCCTGGCTGTGCAGATATTGGTGCCTGCGAGTCCATCATGAAAAAGAAAACCAAGCAGGACTTCCAGGAGATGATCAAGGCTGAACACTGTGAGTGCTGTTCCGGCCCTGTCCCAGTCCTCGCTCCTCCCCTCTCCGCGCCGACCCACTTACCCCGGGCCCGGGCAGCTCACACCTGGGTGTCCCTGTGTGGCCACACTCCTTCCAGACCATTTGTGTCAGGGTGGGTCGTAAGGTCCTAACTAGGCTCCAGCCACATCCTCAGAGGGCTGGGTCATGGTGGGGTGGGGTGGGAGGCCCAGCACTGCGAGCCTGCCCCGCTCCCTGGGGCTCGGGGAGGGAGGCTGAGCCCCGACTCCAGCTGGGTCAGCTGTGAGAGCCCTGGGGTGGGCGAAGTGACGCTGCCTCTTCCCCTGCCATAGCTCTGCTGGAGGGCTTCGACATCCGAGAAAGCACCAGCTTCATCGAGGAGCACATTGACCGGCAGGTGAGCCCCGGGCCGGGGACACGGGCTGCTCCGGCCACCCCGTGGGGACGCAGGGGCTGCAGGCAGCTCACCGCCCGCTCCCACGCAGGTGTCCCCCGTCGAGAGCCTGCGCCTCATGTGCCTGCTGTCCATCACGGAGAACGGTGAGGTGTCCGGCTGTGCTGGGCCAGGAGGATGGCACCGGGGTGCTCCAGCCTTGGCACAGGGCTCACCCTGGTGCTCCCCACAGGTCTTGTCCCCAAAGATTACCGCTCCCTGAAGACGCAGTACCTGCAGGTGAGTGTCTGAGCCCCTGCCTCCACGGGCTCTGCACGAGCGCTGAGCTCTGGCTGCCCCTGCCCTTTGCCTGCGGGGTTGCCCTAAGCAGCCCCCCATGGAGGTGGCACCCTGCTGCCAGGCCGTGCTCACAGCTGGGGCTCTACGCCGATCCGTCTGTCCCTTCCCCAGAGCTATGGGCCTGAGCACTTGCTGACCTTCCACAACCTCAAGCGCATCGGGCTGCTGACCGAGCAGTCGGCCGGAGAGACCCTGACTGCTGTGGAGAGCAAAGTCAGCAAGCTGGTGACAGACCGCGCTGCAGGTGAGAGCCAGCCCTCTGCCCCGCGCTTCCCGGGAGCCCGAGATCTGTCCTGGCGGGAGCTGCTGCCTCGGAGCAGCCTGGGAGCGCGTGGCAAACGCGGGCGCTGCAGGCAGAGAGCCCGTCCCCAGCAATGGTGCTGCAAACAGGGCAGTGGGCTCTGCCCACGGGGCCGCGGGGGTGGCAGCAGCTCTGCGCATCCCCCTGCCCAGCCCCTGCCTCTGAGCTGTTTCTCCTTGTGTTTTCCAGGGAAGATCAGAGACGCATTTAATTCTTTGGCCAGGAAGAGCAATTTTCGAGCCATAAGCAAGAAGCTGGGCTTGGTATGTCCCGTGGGGCTGCCGCTGTGCCCACTGGTGCCGGAGGAGCTCTGGTCTGTGCCCGTGCCCGGCTCGCAGGCTCAGCACCCCAGAGACACGCGCTGCACAGGGCCAGAGCTGCTGCTGCTGCTCCCGGCACAGAGGGGCGTCTCCCCGGGACAGGGGGTCACCGTGGGCTGCGTCATCGACCCTGACTCTGGTCCCCACCGGCGCGGTGGAGGGCTGGGGCTCCCCTCGCCCGCTGCGAACACTGCGGCCCCGCTCCAGGTGCGGCGCTGGCTGCATGCAGCTGCCTGGCACTGTGGGGACAGCTCTGTGGCCTCGGTCTGGGGGTGGTGGGGAGATCTTGGGGTGGTGGGGAGGTGACATTCCTGTCCCTGCCATGCGGATGCACAGCCTGCTCGTGTGCTGGCCCCAGGGCGGTGGGGTGGAGGCTTGCTTTGGGCCTCTGTCCTTCCTCACCCGCCTGCACCTCTGCGGGAGCCGGTGAAGCCCTGAGCGGGCTGATCCTGTACCCGAGTTCTGCCTGTCTGCCGATCCCCAGGGTGGACGGAGAGTACGACCTGAAAATGCCTCGGGCCATGGCTTACGTCTTCAGCGGAGCCTACATCCCCCTCAGCTGCAGGATCATTGAGCAGGTGTGCCCACGTGCTGCCGGGGAGCACCACACGTGTCCCCACGCCCAGGCTTCCTCCCAGGGGTCCTGGTGGGGGACCCTCCCTCTACTGCACTGTGTCCCCCAGGTGCTGGAGCGCCGGGGCTGGCTGGGCCTGGAGGAGGTGGTGCGGCTGCTCAACGGCAACGAGTTTTCTGTCTCAGGTAGTGCCTGCACCAGGCTGGGGGGCGGGCCTGGGGCTGGGGGGTCTGACCGCGCTCTGCCCCCTCCAGACAGCGCCGTGGAGGACAATCCCGCCTGGGCGGGAGTCCCAGCGTGTCATCCTCGCCGTCTTCCTGGGGGGCTGCACCTTCTCTGAAATCGCTGCCCTGCGGTTCCTGGGCAAGGAGAGAGGTAGGACGGGGCGGGGGGATGCCCTGCTGCGGGGCAGGGGGGCTCCCGGGGTGGAGCCGAGCCGTGGCCGTGCTCTGTGTCGGCGGTGGCTAAAGCCGGTGTGGAAGAGGGTGCTGACAGCTGGGGGCCCCCCAGCCGGTGCTACCGGGGCCCACCCCTGCCTGCTGGGGGGGCACTGGCACGGTGTCTCCCCCCAGGCTGCCAGTTCATCTTCTTGACCACGGCCATCACCAACAGTGCCCGCATGATGGAGGCCATGATCGAGGCCAAGGCCTGAGCTCGGGCCGGGGGCTGCGGGGGGGCAATAAACATCTCTGCTCGCACCGATCTGGCTCTGGCGCTGCGGCGCCGCCGGGGGCGGAACGGGGGCACTGCTCCCCCAGGGCGGGGGGGCTGGGGATGCTGGCGGGGGCTCTCCCCAGGGCTGGGCGGCAACTGCGCCCCCGTCTCTGGGCTGGGGCAGCGACGTGGGACCGGGGGTGCGCCCCCCCCACCGCCGGTGCGCCCCCCCCACCGCCGGTGCGCCCCCCCACTGCCGGTGTGGCGCATGCGCAACGGCTCTCAGCAAATAACGTGTCGCGCAGTGCCGTTAACGGTTCTGCCGGTCTCGCGCGTGATTGGCCAACGGCCTTTCGCTCCCATTGGCTGGCGGCCGGCTTGGGGCGGGGACAGCGGTGGAGAGGGAGTGGGTGAGGCCCGATGACGGTTTGTGGGCGGGGCTAGTGGGGAGGCGGTTGCCGGCGGCAGCCAATCAGCGCGCCCGGGACGCCAGGCTGAATCCAGGCAACGAGCGATGGACGCAGACGGAGCCGCCGCGATGAGGAAGAGGTGCGGGGCTGCGGGGACCTGGGGCGGGCACCGGGGATCCGGGAGGGCAGCGGGCACCCGGGACGGCAGCGGGCACCCGGGGCGGCGGACGGGGGCCGGGGCCGGGGCCGGGGCCGGGCACGGGCGCTGCTCGGCGGGTGCTGACGGCCGGTGGTCCCCGGTTACCCACAGCGAGGTGCTGGCGGCCGAGGCCGTGTCCTGCCTGAACCGGGCGATGGCGGCGCTGCGGGACATCTGGGAAGAGATCGGCATCCCGGAGGAGCAGCGCCTGGAGCGCACGGATGTCGTAAAGAAGCACATTAAGGTGAGGAGGGGCGGGGGGTCCCCAGGACCCGGGTGTCCCCAGGGCCACTGTCCACCCCCCTCGCCCCACGCTGCCCGGTGCTGCCGGGCACTCCACACTGCCGGTGCCCCCGTCTGGCCCTCCCTCCGCTCGCCCCGGCAGCAGTTCTCCGCAGCTGCGCTCCCTGCGCGTTCCCTTCTCGCTCGCCATCCCCGCCCCGCCCTCTGACCGCGCCTGTCCCGCAGGGTCTCCTGGACCTGATGGTGGCGGAGGAGGAGAGCCTGAAGGAGCGGCTCTTGAAGAGCATTGCCGTGTCTCGGAAGGAGCTTGACACCCTCTGCAGGGAGCTCCAGCTGGAGCCCTTTGAGGTAAGGTATTGCCCTTCACTCCTGGGATCCTGTTGGCCACAGCCTGCCGCCGCCTGGCCTCTGCGTGGGTGTCTCTGCGAGGCCGGAGCTCGCCAGACAAACGCCTGTTCCAAGCCGCTTCTGAGGCCTGGTGGAGACGAAGGCTTTGTGGCTCCTCACGGGTCAGGCACTGGGAGGTGGTTGTGAGGAATCCAGGTGTCTTCCAGCATTTCATTTTGTGTGTGGCTGCTGCATTGCACCTTCCTGAGAAACATCTTGCTCAGAACCAGGGCTTGTGTCCCAGGTCTTTGCTGAGGAAGCCTTAAGTGAGTCAGGTCTGTGAGAGCTGATTTCTGGACTCTTCCAGGCAGAGGAAGAAAGCACCATTCTGCAGATGGAGAAGAGTTTGCGCAGCCGGGTCGAAATTCTGTTAAAGCAGAAGAAAGACAGGAAGCAGGAGCTGAAAGCCCTGCAAGAGCAAGATCGCGACTTGTGCGACATCCTCTGCACAGCCCCGCTCTGCCTTGACAGCAACGCCGTGCCCAGCCTGGAGGACCTGGACCGCTACCGGCGCCACTTGGCCTCCCTGAGCGCTGAGAAGGTGAGCGAGCGGGGGCGAGGATCTGGCAGAGGGTGGCACTGAGGTGCTCTGGGTTTCTAATGCTGCTCATCATCTGCAGGAGCAAAGGCGAGAAGAATTTATGAGCAGGAAGCGGCAGATCATCCTCCTCATGGAGGAGCTGGACCACACTCCAGACACAAGCTTTGAACAGGATGTGGTGTGTGAGGATGAGGAGTGTTTCTGCTTGTCCACCGACAACATTGCTGCCCTCCAGACCCTGCTGCAGCAGGTACGTCGGCACACGGGGGCAGCGCCGCTGGCTGCGGGGCTGTCGGTGGCTCCTGGCAGCAGTTGGCATGGTGGCACTAGAACATCCTTTCGGGAGCTTTTGGAAGATGAGCGTGGGGTTTGCTAGGGGCAGTGGAGCCTGCTTGTGCCCTTCGGGGCCGCGCTGACCCCATGCTCTCCCTCCTGTAGCTGGAAGCCCGGCGATCCAGGAATGAAGCTGTGTGCACAGATCTGCGCTCCCGGATCGTTGCGCTTTGGGAACGGCTGCAGGTTCCAGCAGAGGAGAGACAGTCTTCTGCAGTGCACACAGCTGGGTCCAGAGCCAGAGTCATGAAAGCAGTAAGGAACCCCGGTGCCCGTGGCGGGGGAGGGCTGGGGGCAGCACCTCTGGGTTTCTCGCTCCTGTTGCTCAGCCGGAGCGGAGGAGCTGCTCCCAGCAGTCAAGTGCGAGGCGAACAGGCCAAATCCTGCCCTCGCAGGTGCGGGGCTGGGAGCTGGTGCTGGTGACTGCCTTGTCTGAGCAAGTGGCTTCTGCAGGAGATAAATCCTGTTGTGCTCCTCGCCCTCTCTGAGGCTGTGCTCTTGTCTCGGCAGCTGCAGATGGAAGTGGATCGTCTGGAGGAGCTGAAGCTACAGAACATGAAATCGGTGATTCAGGCGATCCGGGCAGAGCTGGCTGGCTTCTGGGACAAATGCTTCTACAGCCAGGAGCAGAGGGAGGCCTTCAGCCCCTATAATGACGGTGGGTGCTGGCTCTTCCTGACTGCCCTGCAGGAGCTGCAGGCTGCCTGCCCAGCCAGCAGCCAAGGAGGGCTGCCCTCAGCTGCCGAGGCGTGGGGATGCCGGTTGCCCGCTGAACGTGCTGTTGTCTCCTCTCCAGAGGACTATACTGAGACCCTGCTCAAGCTCCACGATGCTGAGGTGCAAAAGATGAAGACCTACCACGAAACACACAGAGATCTGTTTGAGGCTGTCCAGAAGTGGGAGGAGAACTGGAAGCTGTTCCTGGAGCTGGAGGTATTGTCCGGGCAGGAACGTGCTCTGCCTGGCTTGGTGCTCGGTCCCTGGGCAGCACACACCTCTGCTCCCACGTGCAAAGTACTGCTGGGATGGACCAGAGAGGCCCTGGGAAACCACAGTGGGTTGGCAACGGGATGGGTGCTGTGCCTGCAGCACGGGTCCGGTTTGTGGTGGGGGCTGCAGCAGGGATGGCTCCCTCTGGGGTGTGTGTCCTGTGGGGGTTTGGGCTGGGCTGTGGGTTTGTTTCTCTCACCTCCCTGCTGTCCTAGAGGAAAGCAACTGACCCCAGCCGCTTCACCAACCGTGGGGGGAATCTCTTGAAAGAAGAGAAGCAGCGAGTGAAGCTGCAGAAGACACTTTCCAAGGTAGGTTCAGCCCTGGGGAAGAAGCTGTAGTCCCAGGCAGGCCTGCGTAGCGCTGACCGAGGGGAAGCGGAGCACTTGGAGCCAGCGAGGGGCATCTCTGGGCATGGGGATGCCCACGGTCAGGAGGGCAACCTGTCATGTCCTCATCAGCTGCAGGAGGAGCTGGAGATCAGGGTCCAGGCCTGGGAGCAGGAGCACGAGGGGGCCTTCCTGGTGAAGGGGCAGCAGTTCATGGAGTACGTGGCGGAGCAGTGGCAGCTATACCACCTTGAGAAAGAGAAGGAGAAACAGGAGCGGGTGAGTGCGAAGCTGCTTCCTGGCCTGGAGGAGCCCCTGCCCTGCCCGGGGGGAACTGCCCCACCGCCGCTGCCTGGACGTGGCTCTGCATGCAGCCACTGCCCATGGCTGTCAGTGTCTGTGTGTGGAGCCCCTTTCCTGTGGCTGTGGGTACCTGTCACCTCTGTGGGGATCGCTGCTGCTCGGCCGTGCCGCCGGCTGCCCGCAGGGCACTGCCCGCTGGCCGCAGCCTGCCCTTCCCGCGGCGAGCGGCCGCTCTGCAGCTCTGTGCTCCCCTGGGTGGCAATGCCGCTCTCTCACACAGCAACTGAAGAAAAGCCGCCAGACTGAGACCGAGATGCTGTACGGAAGCACCCCCCGGACGCCCATGAAGCGGCGGGTGCTCGGGTCCCCCACGCCTGGCAAAGTCAAGAAGGTAAACTGCCTGTGCAGGCAGCGTGGGCGGGCTGGGACCTCCCGGGAGCTGAGCCCTGCCGCTTCCTGGGCCTCCCCACCCCACGGGGACACGGGGAGGGTTTGGGGCACCACGGCAGCGTGAGGGGAGCAGGGACAGGGCCCAGGCTCTCCCCGGGACAGCCCAGCCTGCTGCGCTGTGGTGCTCTGGAGGCAGAGGGCTCTGTGCAGCCACCGTGTGACGTGCGCTCTGCTTTTCCCCGCAGCTCCACCACGGCACTTCCATCTTCAGTGCGACCCCCAACAGCACTGTCCGGTCCGTGTTCGGGGGAACCATGTACCCCTCCCCCACCTCCCAGCTGCCACCTTCCAGAGGGAAGGTAAGGAGCTGTCTGGGGTGGGATGGGGAGGAGATGGGTGAGCTCTGACTGCTGCCACGCTGGGCATCGCTGCCTCCCCACCAAGCTCCCGGGGTCCAGAAGCCCCTGTTTGTCCATCGCCTGCTGTGCCAGCCTGGCGTGGTCCTGGCAGGACGTTTCTGGGACCTGAGGGAGGAGGAGAGTACAGCAGCATTCAGGAAATCTCCAGTTCTGTTCCTCTGTGCTGAGCCTGCAGCTTGGGGCACCTCCCACATGTGGCTGCATGTTTGTGGGATCAGAACTGGGCCCTAAGCCCTGGGGGGCTCCTGGGGCTTGAAACTGTTGTGCCACCGCAGAGCAAGAGGCAGCGAAGCGCAGCTCCCCCAGCTCTGCCTGGTGCTGGTGTCCCATCTGTCGCTTCTTCCCGCAGCTCGGCCAGCCTCGGACCCCCAGCCATGCAGCTGCGAAGCCCCCCCGTCCCAGACTCAGGGAGTGCAACAAGGAGAACGTGTCCCAGCTGAATGGAACCACCCTGAGCGGTGGGTGCACCCCCACAGCCCCTGCCCAGCATAACCACAGCGTTAATTCTGTTGCCAGCACCTATTCTGAGTTTGCGGTAATTCACCTCTTCTAAACCCACCTCCCCTGGCTGGGCAGCACAGAGGGTGCAGTCCCCCCTCCCCCAGCACCCCAGGGCTCCTGGGCTCTTCCTGCCCGCGGCAGCAGATCTCTTGGCTCTACCTTGAGAACTTGAAATTGAGGTTTGGTGGCTGAGGCCAAGCACCGCTCGTGTCGCACAGCGGCCCTGAGCACCCCAGGGGGAGCGGGCACAGACGCAAGAGGGGCGGCAGTGGCGGGAGCACCTCCCAGCCCCGTGCAGGGGCCAAGCCCCCACAATGGCCCCGCTGCAGCCCCTCTCCCGAGGTGGGTCTGTCTACAGCTGCTTGAGCTCTCCTCACCGCCCCCAAGGTGTGAGGCACTTGTTGTAGTGGGTCCTGGGGCTGGTGCTGTTCCTCCTGACCCCCCAGGTGTGGGATGCCTTTTCCCACTGCACGCATGGACTCAGCCATCACATGGTCCCCCGGGACGCTGCTTGCTGCCCCCCTGAGCTGAGCCTGCACGGGGACCCCAGCATCTGTCCCACCTTTCCGCCGGCCTTGGCCGCAGGCCGGGTGCGCGCAGGCTGGGGCGCTGCTGGAGAAGGTGCTCTCAGCTGGGGGACGGGGCTCTGCTGGCTCTGCCTGGCTGCAGGTCCCTTAGCAGCCTCTGCCACCCCCCGTTAGGATGGGCTGAGCCCGGGCTTTAACATCTGACACTGGACAGACCCCAGCATCCCTTCCCCTGGGGACCCAGGGCAGGGAGGGTGCTGGTTTGTGATGGAGGCAGATTCCTGCTGGGTCTTCCCTTCCTCCAGCAGCTGCTGTGGCTGTCCCTGTCCTCCTGCTTCCCCTCCCTTCGCTCGGGACAGCCCATCTGCTTCCCCAGCCAGCCGCTCTGCCCGCTGTGAGGCCGAGGGGCGCTCACGTCTTTCTCAGCTCCTCCATGCTAACACCCACCTGCTCCCTTCTGAAGCAAGAGTCGGGGGAGCCTAAAGGAGCAGGAGCAGCCTGCCCCCCCCCCGCTGTCCCCCTGTCCCCTCATCCCCATCTCCTTCTTTCCACAGCGCGAACTCTCAAAGGCTTCCAGGTCGCACGATAGCGCCCACGTCCTGAACTCCACCACCACTACCGCCTTCCCCCGAGCGTGGCGCCGCAGCTCCCCCCCCACGCCCAGAGACCCCGTGCTGTGGCGTTACTGGGGTGGGGGCGAAAGGGACACTTTTAAAAGCCAGATTTTATTTGGGGAATTCTTGTCAAGGTTTGTTAATGAGACCCTGTCTGTCCCCCGTCCTGGTTAATTTGCACCTTGTTATCACTACCGTCCTCCCCAGTTGCTGTTATTTATTCTCTTCTTGTTCGGTGGCTTTGTATATAGTTTATTGGAATAAAACATGTATGTACATACATATGGCTGCTGCTGTCTGGGTGGTGACAGAAGGCTCCCAAGGTGCGGCCTTGCAGCGGGGGAGCTGGAGTCAGGACCAGCTCACGGGGCTGGGGGAAGCTGGGACTGCTCTGGCACCGCAGTGGGGGGGCTGCGGGGCCCTCACGGCTCCTGCACACAGACGTAGGTGGTCCAGGGCCCGCACACCACCTCCTCAGCCCGCAGCCCCTCGGCTGCCAGGTACTCAACACGGCGTGGGTGGTCAGAGCTGGCATCGTCCCCGTGTCCCAGCTGCCCGTAATTTACCTGCAGACACCACAGCTGTGCCAGAACGTGGCCCGGGGGCCTCTGCCCTGGTGGGGGGACGGGTCCCCAGGCGTTCGGGGGGAGGGAGGGAATGTAAGAGCACCCCTGGACAAACACAGCCCACCCATGGAAGTGATAAAATAAATCATTATACAGGGAATAGCTGCAAACAGTAAGGAAGCAGAAACCAAAAGCTGCTCCAGGGGTGCTGTGTCACCCCAGAGTGAGGGCATCACTTACCCCAGCGCAGGTGTAGAGCTCCCCGCCGCCTGCGAAGGGGACAGCACCCATCAGCCAGGGCAGGGGGCTGCCAGCCGCCAGCCTCTGCTGCCCCGGCACCCCTGAGCCACCCGGGATTCACGTGTGACGACGGCCGTGTGCCGGGACCCGCAGCTGACCGCGCTGACCTCCAGCTCCTGCGGCAGGTCCAGCAGCCTCCTCGGCAGCCGGCTGCTCCTGGGGGGACCTCGGCTCGGCGTCCCCTGGAAAGAGCCGACCCTCAGCTCCCGGCAGTGACCGGGCCCCCCCAGGCTCACCCCCCCGACACCACCCACCGCCCCAGCCCAACCAGCACCCCCTCACCTGCACCCGTGTCCTCGTCCTGTGCCCGCTCCTCCGCCAGCGCTTAGGAGGGCAGAGCCAGCTGGCCCGACTCGTTCCAGCCCCACATGTAGAGGTCTCCTCCCTCTGTGGGGCCGGGGGACACATCAGGGGCAGCCCCGGAGCAGAGCTCAGCCCTGACCCTCCCGCCAGTGGCAGTGGCTGGGTGCTCCGGAGGCACCAGCCCCGACCACGCACGGCACAGCACCGTGCATTGGGCTCCACCGGGACCAGGGCCGTGGGGTAACCACAACACGGGGGTCTGGTCCTGCCAGGGCCGGTCGCTGCCACCAGCCGCCCCCACCGCCCGCACCCAGAACAGCCCCTCACCGCTAACGCTGGCCGAATGCCACCCGCCGGCCGTCACCGTCTGCATGGGCACGCTGGCCAACGCCTCCACCAGCCGTGGCTGCAGCTCCGACGGCAGCGTCCCGTGGCCGAGCTGCACGTGCCTGCAGGGACAACACACAGACAGACAGACAGACAGCTCCCGCGCCACACTGCCCTCCAGCTCTCGCACCTCCCTGCCTCGCTGTGAGCCCACGGTCCTGCCCGAGCCCCCACTGCTGCCACTGACCCTGCCCATGGCCCCCCAGAGGGGATGGCACCAGCTGCCACGAGGAGCGTTCCACACGTGGGCACACAGAGGGCTGCTCCGTGTGGGCTGCGCAGGGCAGGACCCGGACCCACACGCTGCAATGCAGCTGCCCGGCGTGAGAAATCCTGCGTGGGCGAGCTGTGCCGCCACGGTGCTGCCAGCAGCCCGGGGACGGGGGTGCCAGCCACAGCCCGGGAGGAGGCGAAGGCTGCGAGGTGCAGGTGGCTCCGGCACCGTTCAGTCCGGCTGAGCCTGAGCTGCGGAAGGAACAACCATGGCTGGGGGAAGCGCTGACTCCAGAAAGGGAAAAGCCCAGCGCTGGTGGGAGGGCGCTGCCTGGCTCAGGGCGTCCTGGCACAGGGCCACAACAGGCAGCCCAGTCGGGGTGGGGGGCTTGGCATCCCCCTGGCAAGCGGAACGCAATGCGCCAGCGGCTGTAATGGACACAGCAGAAGGAGTTGGACAGGGCAGTGAAGGTGCAACCACAGCTGAGCTGCACACAGCAGCCGACGGCAGCGCTGAGTCCTGGGGAGCATCAAAGTGCGGAACAAGAGGCCAAAAACTCTGCTCATGAAATGACTTCAGGAAGACTTCGCTTTCCCTCACGTGGTCACCTGCAGAGGGTCGCGGTGGAGAGACGCACCCGGCGTCTCCAGCCACGGCTGCTGCACCGAGCAGTGACACGGGGAGGGTTTGCAGCAGCGGGGACGGGGTCCGGGTGCTCCCTGTGCCCAGAGCCGAAGGCGGCTGCAGGCTGTGGTAAGCAGGGGGCTGAGGGCGCCCAACGAGCAGCTGCAACACGGAGGGACGCGGCACTGGGATGCGATGGAGGCCGCTCAGCCTTGTCCAACAACCAAAGCTTAACCGCAGCATTTAATTTGTCAAAAATAATAGTTAATCCTAAACAAATGCTCACAAGTGAGGCAACCTTTCCTCTGAAGGGAAAGCGGGAAGGACAGGATAATGGAAGCGTCTGCAAGTGTAACAACTGCTGGTTTAAATGGAGTTTGATGGTCTTGGGACCAGCTTGGCCCAGACCCCAACCAGCACTGAACAGAGACCGGGGGACAAACGGCTCCTGAGCCCTCACGCAGCGCTGCGGGCTGCGCGCGACAGGCTGTGGTGGCTTTGTCTTCCACAAGGAGCAAAGAGGAACACGCAATCCCTGCCACCCTACGGATATGAGCAACAGTTCCCATGGTCAGGGCGGTCACACAGCTGCCTTTGGGGACAGTCGTCAGCCCTCACTGTCCTAACGACCTCACTGTCCCAGCAGCACCAGCTGCTGTTTAACACAACTTCAGGTGCTGTGTCAAAGTTGACGGTGACGTTAGCAAAGAAGAAACTGTTGGGTCTCGTGAAAGAATGGACTCAATAGCAAGAACAGTCCCGCTACCCGCCACGACTCCAATGGCAACTCTGCCAATAAGGGAGGAGTTGATCCCACAAATATCCAAACTCAGACCATAAGCTGTCAAACGTGTAGGACAGCAACAAGTGACATTTCACCCCTCCCATTAACTGAAACAGGCAGTACTGGTGACACAAGTTAATGTTTCTACAACCAAACCGAGCTGCTGACCGTTCCTAAGAACATCCTACGTGGGTTGGTTACAGGCAGCAGCCTCAGTCCCTTCGAGGGGAACAGCGGGACGCAGCTGCCGCTGTAGGGACGGGCTCGGGACTCAAACAGCGCAAATGCTGAAGTGCCTGTGAACAAACTGAGCACAACTGTGCATGACTTAGACTGGAGCACCCGTCAGATCCTCTGTCAGCATCCGGGACTGCCCAGTGGCTTGTGTCTGATACACCACCTCAGCAGGGGAAAGAACAGTGCCAAAGGCCAGCAGCTGAGCGCGGACACCCTTGGCACAGCCCACGGCAATGTGTCACCGGCCCTCGGCTGCAGCCGGGCTCAGCTCCGCGTGCAGCTGCACCGCAGCAATTGTAAGAGAAGGTGATGAGGGCATGTGTCCACAGAGATTCCAAAAGTAGTTCAGGACAACGCAACTAAATTTGAAAGAGAATGCCAGTCTTGGTGGTATTTAGTTAGTTTTACTCATGACCCCATCAACAGGGCCGCTGCTTTTGTCTTAACAACACACAGTGCTTGGGTGTGTACCACCCCCAGTCACTGCGCAGGGGTCAAACCCCACGGGAACTGTCCTCTGTCCGTCAGAACACAGAGAATGGGCCCTTGAAGTGCTGGGGTCTGAACCCCCAGCCCTGAATTAAGGCCTGGGGACAGAGGGGCTGCTGCTTCCCCGGAAGGCTGCTGGCTGTACGAGACTGAACCCCCTTTCCGCCCCCCGGGACGCCTGGGCGCACCTCACGTAGTCCTCGCACAAGTGGTGGAAGTTCTCCCTCTCTGCATTGCATTTCAGGTCATCATAAAGTTTGCTCAGCAGAACCGAGGCGCTCATCCAGCTGTTCTCTGTCACGGGCAGGCTCCCCGGGGCACCACACACTGCGCTGCCCACCTCCAGGATCTTTTTCAGGCCTAGGAGGACGCAGAGGTCAGAGACTCAAAACGGGGCACGCAGGCAGAGCCGAGCTGCGTGGCATCCTGGGGCACAGGGGTGTGACAGCCCGGCAGGACACTGCGGGCTGCTCTGCTCACCCTGGTCGATCACCCAGAGGCTCATGCTGTTGTTGGTCTCCTTTGGGGACTTCCTAGGCACCACCTCGATGAGCAGGTTAAGTGCGTTGTCACGGCCATGAGCAGAGGCTCCTTCCAGCACCAGCAGATCCAGGAGGTCCTTGATCAGCATTTTCAGGTCCTTGGAAGTATCTTCCAGAAGAGACAGTGCCCAGCAGTCAGTCCCCTGGGCACAGGCCTCACCCCCGCCGCAGTGAGGCTGGCAGAAGATGCTGCCGTGACCAGGGGCTCCTGCCTCCCAGCTCTACCTCATGTTAACCCTGGACTGGAGCCCTGGCTCTGCGGCAGGGAGCGCTGACCAGGCGGGCAGCAGGAGAAGAACCCGCCGCAGCTCAGCACCTACCCAGGGTGCTCTCCCCACCCCACGCCAGCAGCCAGGGCAGCAGGCACTCACCCAGCACCACCGCGTCCTTCTTCCCACAGAAGTCCTTCTGCAGCCCTTCCTTCAGGGAATCAAACATCACGTGCAGAAGGTTGCAGGCAGCCAGGGAAACCTGCTCGTGCTCCACACCCAGCACCGCCGAGAGACGCGGGGACCCCAGCTCCGCCAGGATGGCCGTGGTCTGCAGGTACAACCACAACTGTCTGCTGGAGACATCGGGGAAGCCTCGGCACTTCCCAGCACCTTATCAGGACAGTTCCTGTCACAACGAAGCTCTTGCAAACTCAGGCCTGGGAGGTGACAGCTCAGAGCTTCCCTGCCCAGCAGGGCTGCAGCGAGGCGCAGGCAGAGGCCAGCAATGCTCCCCTGCCCCACACCCTTCACAGCCTCCCCAGCATCGCCCTCCCTGGGCCAGGCCCTGTCACACAGGAGAGCTGGGCTACAGCGGGACCTACCCGGGAGCGGTGCCCGGAGCACAGCCCCACCAGGGGACGCAGAGCCGCCAGCAGCAGGTCAGCCTTGGCCGTGTCGAGCAGCTGTGTCAGCAGTTGCACACCGTCGCTTTGGAAAATTTTCTCTGCTCCGGCCTCCTCTTGTGCCAGCACAATCAGGTTCTGCGCAGCCTGGGAAAGAGACCTGTGTGGGTCACCTGCACACCAGAACGCAGCCCACCATGTGCAGGGAACCTCCCGGCAGCAGCCAGGGCAGCCGCAGGCACCTGCCTTTGCCCCCAGTCTCCGGGGAGCACATTCCGCTGGCAGGAGGCCTGGTCTCCCCCGGGTACCACCAGGCAGCCAGCAGCACCCACCTGCCAACTATTCCTCCCCTCCTCACCTTCCAGCCGCACCACCCTCTGCTCCCCAGAGCTCAGACCTTTTGCCCACGTCTTTTTCTTCACAATCCAACAAGATCTGGAACATCTGCTCCACCTTCGAGTCCGTGCAGGACATGGTCTTCATCTGAGATAGAGCAGAAAGAGCAGCTCAGCCCTCACAGCCTTCCTCAGCCCACCACCCCCACGGGCAGGGGGCACAGCAGCCCCACGTGCTGCCTCCCCACTCACCTTCTCATGCATGCTGCTCCCCAGGGCGCGCAGGGCCTCCTGCAAGGCCTTGTTCTTGGGCTCCAGGCTGACGCACCGCTGCAGGTCACTGACAGCCTGGCCCAAGCGGCCCAGCTTCTGCAGCGCCTGGCTCCGGCGGAACAGCGCCTTCATGTCCCGGCCATCGGCTTCAATGGCTGCGGGTGAGCAGGGCATCTATCGCAAAGCCCCTGGACGGGCAGCGCACCGAGGCTGGTCCCCTGCCAGCCGCCCCTGACAGTACCTTTAGATGCATGGGCCTCTGCCTTGGCGTAGTCGTCCTGCCGAGAGAGCTGGTGAGAGGGAAACGCCTGACGTGCTGCCCATACAGG
This sequence comes from Podargus strigoides, assembly GCA_028020825.1. Lineage (NCBI taxonomy): Eukaryota > Metazoa > Chordata > Aves > Caprimulgiformes > Podargidae > Podargus > Podargus strigoides. The sequence goes on from CM051637.1 coordinate 406,177, forward strand.
CCTTGCTCAGCCCAGCCCGCTGCAGGCAGAGACAGCACCGCTGCTTTAGAGGGGAGAGCAGGGAAAGAACTGGGGGTTTGAGGATGGGAACAGTGTCACTGAGGACAGCGAGCCAGCCCAGTAGGACATCCCATCTTTCCCAGAGCCCAACCCTCACGGGGTCCCCAAGGAGCCCAACAACCCTCTGATGCTTTTTGCGTGCTCCTGGGCTACCTGAGCCCCTGAAGTTCCTTAAAATCTCCTTTGACTCTGATACAGTCCCAGGGGGGGAGATGAGAGATGCTGTGACTGCCTGGGGAACAGCCCCAGAGCACACACACAGCCTGGACACGGACAGGAGTGCCCTGCCCAGGCCCTGCCAGCCCACCAGGGACACAGGGCAGCATGGGACAGCGGGGCATGGCTGGGAGGAAAGGGGAGCAGAGGAAACACCTGACACCAGGGACTGGCAGTGCCCTGCCCGGGGACCGACAGGGCCTCCCAGCGCAGGCATGCAGCCGGCGAGTGTGGAGCGGTCCGGGCAACGCCAGCAGCACAGCCCCGGCAGGCCGGGGCGGCCGGGCAGGTTCCTGCAGGCCCCGCGGTGCCGCCCCCGCCCCGCTCTCACCAGCTTCAGGTAGCAGGCGGCCCGGTTGCGGTGCAGGACGGTTCGATCCGGCTCGGCGTCGCAGAGGCTCAGCGCCTCCGTGTAGGCAGCAAGGGCCGCGGCGTGGTCCCCTGCGTGGAAGAGCGCGTTGCCCCGCTCCCGCAGCTGCCCCGCCGTCACCTGCGACAGGCACCGGCCGGGACACAGCGCCGGGGGCACCAGGCGCGGCCCGGACCCCGCCACGGGCAGCAGCCCCACGGCGGCCCCTGGGAAGAGCCCCCGCCGCCCCAGCCCCGGCAGCCCCCGGCCCGCCCGGCGTTCGCTCACCGCCTCCTCCATCGCGCCTCTCTCGCCGCGCCCGTGACGTCACCGCCGAGCGCCGGAACAACCCCGCCGCCCGTGTCACGTGACAGGGCTGCGCCGGAAAGGGGCGGGGCCGAAGCCCCTCCGCGGCCCGGCGGTGCCAGCATCGGCCACGTGCGACCTCGCGTCTGTGACCTCCCGTGCCCCCCCGCCCCGTATCCCCCCCCTCCCCCCGTGCCCCGTTGCCCCCCCAGCTCAGCCCCCCGTTCCCCGCTGCCCCCCCTCAGCAGGCCCGGCCGGGGGGAGGCAGCAGGAGGCCCCCGGGGGCGCGGGAGCCACAGGGCGGCCGGGAGTGGGGCTGGCGCCCCGCCGGGAGGCTGCAGGGCGGGCAGCGGGTGCAGGGCAGGAGGCGGCCGAGGCGGCAGCGCCGGGTCCGGTAGAAGTGGAAGAGGTCGACGGCCATGAGGAGGAGGACGAGGAGCCCGTAGAGCCCCACGAAGGGCAGGGCCAGCGGGTTCCTGCGGGGGGGCACCTCAGGAGAGGGCGGACACGGCCCCCAGCGGCACAACGGCACCCCTGCACCAGGGGGGCCCAGCCGGGGCCACCTTTAGGCCCTGGGGTGACACCGTGCCAGCCCCAGGGCTGTGCTGGGAGCCCCTGCTGCCCCCTCCTGCCCCCCTGGGCACCGCAGCCCCTGAGCCCCCCAGCCAGGCTGCAGCCCCGCTCACCGGAGGAGGCCTGGACCGGTGGGGCCGGAGAGGTTCACCCTGGTGAGGCCCTGCAGGGCCAGCTGGGAGCAGCAGGACTTGAGGGCGTGCGGGCCGGGGCGGCAGCAGTAGCGGTGGCCGGGCGGGTCGCTCAGCCGCGGGCAGTAGAAGCCGGGGTGGCAGCGGCCGTCAGGGCCAGCGTAGCCCTCGCAGAGGTGCAGGTTCTGCACTGAGGCTGTGGCCAGGAGCAGGTGCTTGGGCGAGCGCCGGGGCTCAGCCCCCACTACGGGGGGCGAGCACAAAAGAAACCATGCGCGAAGGTGAAGGGCGGCCAAGAAGGGGGAACAAACCCGTGACACGGGGAAAACTGGATTACGGCCATCCCAGAGTGTAAGTAAAGCTGAGAGGAAAAAGAGAGGCTCTAGAGTGCATTAATTTGCAAGGGCTTTGGCAAGTTCCCCGGTTTCTCCTGAAGCCAAGGGAACGTTGCAGCCCCAGGATGTTCACTGGTTCAGAGATGCCAGCAAAGTGAGAAAGAGCATTTCCTGGCAATGTCAGACCTCCTGAGAGACCACCTGTAGTCCGCAGGAGACACTAACGTGCAGAATTGTTCCTGCAGGTGGGGATGGTAAGAGAAACTCAAATGCTGTGCACCCTGAGGATTACAACAAGTACTGCACAGAAGGTGTCGTGGCAGTCGTGGGCTCCATGCTCTTTGGGTTTTTAGCGCGTTGTTTGCTCTGTCTGCGGAGGAAGCGAAAACGGTGAGTTTTTGGGAGGGGGATTTGTTTCCAAACTTGTGTATGAGATGGCTGCCATTAGCCACGAAACATTTAGAGGGAGGGTATTCTGGAATGCCGAGTTAGTTACTGGCCAAACTCTACTGAGATTTGTGCTCTTAAGGTGTTTTAACTTGACTCTCGGTTCCTGGGCCCTCTCTTCTGAAGAGTGGGGCTGTGGTCCCTCCCCGTCCCCTCCCCAGGGCTGCCTCGCGGTAGCTCTGACGCCGCAGAATCCCAGTTTAATCCCAGTACTGGATCCCTGCGCTGGCAGGGACGGGAGCGTGGGCAGGAACCACAGGTTCCCGCGGGCCTGGCAGCCTGCCCGCAGGGCTGTGCATGCCGTGGCGTGGGCACCTCTGCCCCGTCTTCTGGGAGGAGAGAGGATCCTGCCGGGATTCCCTGTGGGAAGGCCCCATCTGCTCCCCGCAGCCTTCTTTGTGGGGCTCTTGCTGCTGAGGGCTGGGTGACTGTCACCTTTCCCTGTCCCACACTCAGATGTCACCTGCAATGAATGGTCCTTCTACTTGCTTCCCCTGGACGAAGACATCATCAGCATGGAGCTGCCCGAGTTCTTTCGTGACTACTTCTTGGTCAGTGGGACGATGCTGCCGGACGCTGCCCTGCGGGGTGGCAGCTGTTCCCGCGCTTGTCTGTCGGGCTCGGGACAGGAGAGTGCTGTTCAGAGAGCGGACGCACGATGTCCTGCTCGGTCCCCTCTGCCCTCGCTGCAGGCCCTTCTCTGCTGTCCCGGGCTGGCTTTTGCTGGGGGGGGCTGCTCTGTTGGACTGTGATACCTCCCCTCCTCTGCACGCAGCCCTCTGTGCTGGTACCTCCTCTGCTTCTCCTGAGCAGCTTCAGGGCATCCCAGCCTGTCCCTGTGCACATTCCTGTGCATGTTCCTCCTGGAAGTGCCAAGCCCAGAGCCTGCTCCATCCCCAGTTCATCCCCACCCGAGTCCCTGACGTGGCAGTCGTTTCCCAACCAGCCTGCCCGGGCTCCCTGACGTCCCGTGGTCCCTGCAGGAGGGAGATCACCGCTGGATCAACTCCGTCGCTCAAGCCCTGCAGTTGCTGAACTCCCTGTATGGACCTTTTGGCAAAGCCTACGGGATTGGGAGGTGTGCGGCCCGTGCTGCCAGGCTCGGCCGGTGCCCAGGGGAGCCTCTCTGCTTCCCATGAGGGGCACAGCCCACAGGGAATCAAGCCCCGTTGGCCATGTGGCATCACATCGCTGTAGAGGTGGTACCGCTGCGCTGCCGCTTCTTCCCAGGCAGCTCTGGGGGCTCGGCAGGTTTGCGGGGGACCCTGTTGTCCTGCATCTCCCAGTGAGCGCTGTGCTTGCCGAGGTTGGGCGGGGGACCAAAGCAGCATCTGCTGCCTGTTGGGGTGTGGTGGAGCACCCCATGCCCTGGAGGGGCAGGCGCTTGTGCCCAGCCTTGGTCGGTGAGCCCCAGTCCCGCTGCAGCCTGCTGTCCCTGTGGGACACCTTGGTCCATGTCCTGGCTGGCAGGTGGTGGCAGCATGTGAGGGGCTGGTGCTGGGGTGGGCTGCAAGCCTTGGTGGGGCCGGGGCTGCACCCCAGGCCCTGGCACGCTCTGCCCATCACAGATGTGCTACGAGCTGTGGCGGGACCTGGAGGAGGAGAGCGAGGGCGACGGCCAGGGCAGGAAACCCGAGATTGGCAACGTCTTCCTGATGGACAGAGGTAGGCTGGAGCGAGGGGCGGCGGGCGAGGGCTGGCTGAGGAGGAGCAGTGTGGGCCAGCAGCTCGCCCGGAGGAGAATCTCCCGGGGAAGGGGCAGGGAGAGCCCGTGATGGCTGTGGGGAGCAGCAGGAGGTGCGGGGCAGCCTGGGCAGGGGGGGCAGCCTGGGCAGCAGCTCTCCTTGCAGACACGGACTATGTGACGGCGCTGTGCTCCCAGGTGGTCTATGAGGGGGCTGGTGGACGACACCTTCCGCATCAAGTGCGGTATGTCACCGGGGATGGCGTGGCGTGGGGTTGCCTCCGGGGTCTGTGCCCAGTGCCATCAGACCCAGGCTGTGCTGCAGCCAAGGCTGTTCCCCGCGGGGGCAGTCCTGGTGCTGCTGGAGGCTGTCGAGGACAGCCCTCGGTCAGCAGGGCTGGCACGTGCGGGATGTCACTGCTGCTGGGGCAAAGCAGCTCTTCATCCTTCCCTGCAGGGAGCGTGGATTCTGGGCCAGCCGTCACCTCTTCCCACAAGAGTATTAAGGTGCTGCTCAACGCCCAGGACAAAGTGAGTCCTTGTGTGCCGCGGGGAAAGTGGATTCCCCTGTGCCCAGGTGGCACCAGGAGGAGGCTGAGGGGGGAATTTCCTCCCCTAATCCTGAGCAGGGGGCGGGCGGGCGGGTGCTGCTGGGCCTTGGAGCACAGGTCGGGATGGGTTGGGGTACAGTGACTGAGAAACACGGTCTGTGGGCACAGCTCAGCCCCTGTAGTCAGCAGAGCCCCTGCGTGCAGGGCTGTGTCGTGCCGGCCAGTTGGTATTTTGGGGCTGCCCTCCCCGGCAGGGACACCACCATGTCTCACTGCTGGCACACATCAGCTCCGGGTGCTGGGGGCTGCGGCTGGCCAGGCCCCGTGCCGGTGCAGGGGCCGCAGGGTGGGTGCCCAGCCCCGACGGCTGCGGTGCTCTCTGCAGGTCTTCAGCCAGATTCGGAACGAGCACTTCTCCAGCGTGTTCGGCTTCCTGAGCCAGAAGTCACGTAACCTGCAGGCACAGTACGACGTGAGTGTCGGCCGGTGCGTGGGACGCCCACGGTGCCGTCCCTCCACAGCCAGGTCACCTCCCCAGATGCTCTTCCCTCCGCAGCGGCGTCGCGGCATGGACATCAAGCAGATGAAGAACTTTGTCTCGTAGGAGCTGAAGGGACTGAAGCAAGAGCATCGCCTGCTGAGCCTGCGTAGGAGCCGGGGCTGGGGCGGTGGGGAGGGAGAGGCCCTCGGCCACTGCAGCGGGTGCCTGGGCTCCCGAGGAAAGCCAGGGGGGTTTGCAGGGCCCTGCCTGTCCCCGGCGGGGCAGATGGTCTGAGCAGCGGCAGGGCAGCTGGGTTAGTCCGTGCCAGTATCCATAGCGGGGCTGGGGGATGAGCTGGGGGATGAGCGGCTGTTTCTCCTGGCTGTGCAGATATTGGTGCCTGCGAGTCCATCATGAAAAAGAAAACCAAGCAGGACTTCCAGGAGATGATCAAGGCTGAACACTGTGAGTGCTGTTCCGGCCCTGTCCCAGTCCTCGCTCCTCCCCCCTCCGCGCCGACCCACTTACCCCGGGCCCGGGCAGCTCACACCTGGGTGTCCCTGTGTGGCCACACTCCTTCCAGACCATTTGTGTCAGGGTGGGTCGTAAGGTCCTAACTAGGCTCCAGCCACATCCTCAGAGGGCTGGGTCATGGTGGGGTGGGGTGGGAGGCCCAGCACTGCGAGCCTGCCCCGCTCCCTGGGGCTCGGGGAGGGAGGCTGAGCCCCGACTCCAGCTGGGTCAGCTGTGAGAGCCCTGGGGTGGGCGAAGTGACGCTGCCTCTTCCCCTGCCATAGCTCTGCTGGAGGGCTTCGACATCCGAGAAAGCACCAGCTTCATCGAGGAGCACATTGACCGGCAGGTGAGCCCCGGGCCGGGGACACGGGCTGCTCCGGCCACCCCGTGGGGACGCAGGGGCTGCAGGCAGCTCACCGCCCGCTCCCACGCAGGTGTCCCCCGTCGAGAGCCTGCGCCTCATGTGCCTGCTGTCCATCACGGAGAACGGTGAGGTGTCCGGCTGTGCTGGGCCAGGAGGATGGCACCGGGGTGCTCCAGCCTTGGCACAGGGCTCACCCTGGTGCTCCCCACAGGTCTTGTCCCCAAAGATTACCGCTCCCTGAAGACGCAGTACCTGCAGGTGAGTGTCTGAGCCCCTGCCTCCACGGGCTCTGCACGAGCGCTGAGCTCTGGCTGCCCCTGCCCTTTGCCTGCGGGGTTGCCCTAAGCAGCCCCCCATGGAGGTGGCACCCTGCTGCCAGGCCGTGCTCACAGCTGGGGCTCTACGCCGATCCGTCTGTCCCTTCCCCAGAGCTATGGGCCTGAGCACTTGCTGACCTTCCACAACCTCAAGCGCATCGGGCTGCTGACCGAGCAGTCGGCCGGAGAGACCCTGACTGCTGTGGAGAGCAAAGTCAGCAAGCTGGTGACAGACCGCGCTGCAGGTGAGAGCCAGCCCTCTGCCCCGCGCTTCCCGGGAGCCCGAGATCTGTCCTGGCGGGAGCTGCTGCCTCGGAGCAGCCTGGGAGCGCGTGGCAAACGCGGGCGCTGCAGGCAGAGAGCCCGTCCCCAGCAATGGTGCTGCAAACAGGGCAGTGGGCTCTGCCCACGGGGCCGCGGGGGTGGCAGCAGCTCTGCGCATCCCCCTGCCCAGCCCCTGCCTCTGAGCTGTTTCTCCTTGTGTTTTCCAGGGAAGATCAGAGACGCATTTAATTCTTTGGCCAGGAAGAGCAATTTTCGAGCCATAAGCAAGAAGCTGGGCTTGGTATGTCCCGTGGGGCTGCCGCTGTGCCCACTGGTGCCGGAGGAGCTCTGGTCTGTGCCCGTGCCCGGCTCGCAGGCTCAGCACCCCAGAGACACGCGCTGCACAGGGCCAGAGCTGCTGCTGCTGCTCCCGGCACAGAGGGGCGTCTCCCCGGGACAGGGGGTCACCGTGGGCTGCGTCATCGACCCTGACTCTGGTCCCCACCGGCGCGGTGGAGGGCTGGGGCTCCCCTCGCCCGCTGCGAACACTGCGGCCCCGCTCCAGGAGCGGCGCTGGCTGCATGCAGCTGCCTGGCACTGTGGGGACAGCTCTGTGGCCTCGGTCTGGGGGTGGTGGGGAGATCTTGGGGTGGTGGGGAGGTGACATTCCTGTCCCTGCCATGCGGATGCACAGCCTGCTCGTGTGCTGGCCCCAGGGCGGTGGGGTGGAGGCTTGCTTTGGGCCTCTGTCCTTCCTCACCCGCCTGCACCTCTGCGGGAGCCGGTGAAGCCCTGAGCGGGCTGATCCTGTACCCGAGTTCTGCCTGTCTGCCGATCCCCAGGGTGGACGGAGAGTACGACCTGAAAATGCCTCGGGCCATGGCTTACGTCTTCAGCGGAGCCTACATCCCCCTCAGCTGCAGGATCATTGAGCAGGTGTGCCCACGTGCTGCCGGGGAGCACCACACGTGTCCCCACGCCCAGGCTTCCTCCCAGGGGTCCTGGTGGGGGACCCTCCCTCTACTGCACTGTGTCCCCCAGGTGCTGGAGCGCCGGGGCTGGCTGGGCCTGGAGGAGGTGGTGCGGCTGCTCAACGGCAACGAGTTTTCTGTCTCAGGTAGTGCCTGCACCAGGCTGGGGGGCGGGCCTGGGGCTGGGGGGTCTGACCGCGCTCTGCCCCCTCCAGACAGCGCCGTGGAGGACAATCCCGCCTGGGCGGGAGTCCCAGCGTGTCATCCTCGCCGTCTTCCTGGGGGGCTGCACCTTCTCTGAAATCGCTGCCCTGCGGTTCCTGGGCAAGGAGAGAGGTAGGACGGGGCGGGGGGATGCCCTGCTGCGGGGCAGGGGGGCTCCCGGGGTGGAGCCGAGCCGTGGCCGTGCTCTGTGTCGGCGGTGGCTAAAGCCGGTGTGGAAGAGGGTGCTGACAGCTGGGGGCCCCCCAGCCGGTGCTACCGGGGCCCACCCCTGCCTGCTGGGGGGGCACTGGCACGGTGTCTCCCCCCAGGCTGCCAGTTCATCTTCTTGACCACGGCCATCACCAACAGTGCCCGCATGATGGAGGCCATGATCGAGGCCAAGGCCTGAGCTCGGGCCGGGGGCTGCGGGGGGGCAATAAACATCTCTGCTCGCACCGATCTGGCTCTGGCGCTGCGGCGCCGCCGGGGGCGGAACGGGGGCACTGCTCCCCCAGGGCGGGGGGGCTGGGGATGCTGGCGGGGGCTCTCCCCAGGGCTGGGCGGCAACTGCGCCCCCGTCTCTGGGCTGGGGCAGCGACGTGGGACCGGGGGTGCGCCCCCCCCACCGCCGGTGCGCCCCCCCCACCGCCGGTGCGCCCCCCCACTGCCGGTGTGGCGCATGCGCAACGGCTCTCAGCAAATAACGTGTCGCGCAGTGCCGTTAACGGTTCTGCCGGTCTCGCGCGTGATTGGCCAACGGCCTTTCGCTCCCATTGGCTGGCGGCCGGCTTGGGGCGGGGACAGCGGTGGAGAGGGAGTGGGTGAGGCCCGATGACGGTTTGTGGGCGGGGCTAGTGGGGAGGCGGTTGCCGGCGGCAGCCAATCAGCGCGCCCGGGACGCCAGGCTGAATCCAGGCAACGAGCGATGGACGCAGACGGAGCCGCCGCGATGAGGAAGAGGTGCGGGGCTGCGGGGACCTGGGGCGGGCACCGGGGATCCGGGAGGGCAGCGGGCACCCGGGGCGGCAGCGGGCACCCGGGGCGGCGGACGGGGGCCGGGGCCGGGGCCGGGGCCGGGGCCGGGGCCGGGCACGGGCGCTGCTCGGCGGGTGCTGACGGCCGGTGGTCCCCGGTTACCCACAGCGAGGTGCTGGCGGCCGAGGCCGTGTCCTGCCTGAACCGGGCGATGGCGGCGCTGCGGGACATCTGGGAAGAGATCGGCATCCCGGAGGAGCAGCGCCTGGAGCGCACGGATGTCGTAAAGAAGCACATTAAGGTGAGGAGGGGCGGGGGGTCCCCAGGACCCGGGTGTCCCCAGGGCCACTGTCCACCCCCCTCGCCCCACGCTGCCCGGTGCTGCCGGGCACTCCACACTGCCGGTGCCCCCGTCTGGCCCTCCCTCCGCTCGCCCCGGCAGCAGTTCTCCGCAGCTGCGCTCCCTGCGCGTTCCCTTCTCGCTCGCCATCCCCGCCCCGCCCTCTGACCGCGCCTGTCCCGCAGGGTCTCCTGGACCTGATGGTGGCGGAGGAGGAGAGCCTGAAGGAGCGGCTCTTGAAGAGCATTGCCGTGTCTCGGAAGGAGCTTGACACCCTCTGCAGGGAGCTCCAGCTGGAGCCCTTTGAGGTAAGGTATTGCCCTTCACTCCTGGGATCCTGTTGGCCACAGCCTGCCGCCGCCTGGCCTCTGCGTGGGTGTCTCTGCGAGGCCGGAGCTCGCCAGTCAAACGCCTGTTCCAAGCCGCTTCTGAGGCCTGGTGGAGACGAAGGCTTTGTGGCTCCTCACGGGTCAGGCACTGGGAGGTGGTTGTGAGGAATCCAGGTGTCTTCCAGCATTTCATTTTGTGTGTGGCTGCTGCATTTGCACCTTCCTGAGAAACATCTTGCTCAGAACCAGGGCTTGTGTCCCAGGTCTTTGCTGAGGAAGCCTTAAGTGAGTCAGGTCTGTGAGAGCTGATTTCTGGACTCTTCCAGGCAGAGGAAGAAAGCACCATTCTGCAGATGGAGAAGAGTTTGCGCAGCCGGGTCGAAGTTCTGTTAAAGCAGAAGAAAGACAGGAAGCAGGAGCTGAAAGCCCTGCAAGAGCAAGATCGCGACTTGTGCGACATCCTCTGCACAGCCCCGCTCTGCCTTGACAGCAACGCCGTGCCCAGCCTGGAGGACCTGGACCGCTACCGGCGCCACTTGGCCTCCCTGAGCGCTGAGAAGGTGAGCGAGCGGGGGCGAGGATCTGGCAGAGGGTGGCACTGAGGTGCTCTGGGTTTCTAATGCTGCTCATCATCTGCAGGAGCAAAGGCGAGAAGAATTTATGAGCAGGAAGCGGCAGATCATCCTCCTCATGGAGGAGCTGGACCACACTCCAGACACAAGCTTTGAACAGGATGTGGTGTGTGAGGATGAGGAGTGTTTCTGCTTGTCCACCGACAACATTGCTGCCCTCCAGACCCTGCTGCAGCAGGTACGTCGGCACACGGGGGCAGCGCCGCTGGCTGCGGGGCTGTCGGTGGCTCCTGGCAGCAGTTGGCATGGTGGCACTAGAACATCCTTTCGGGAGCTTTTGGAAGATGAGCGTGGGGTTTGCTAGGGGCAGTGGAGCCTGCTTGTGCCCTTCGGGGCCGCGCTGACCCCATGCTCTCCCTCCTGTAGCTGGAAGCCCGGCGATCCAGGAATGAAGCTGTGTGCACAGATCTGCGCTCCCGGATCGTTGCGCTTTGGGAACGGCTGCAGGTTCCAGCAGAGGAGAGACAGTCTTCTGCAGTGCACACAGCTGGGTCCAGAGCCAGAGTCATGAAAGCAGTAAGGAACCCCGGTGCCCGTGGCGGGGGAGGGCTGGGGGCAGCACCTCTGGGTTTCTCGCTCCTGTTGCTCAGCCGGAGCGGAGGAGCTGCTCCCAGCAGTCAAGTGCGAGGCGAACAGGCCAAATCCTGCCCTCGCAGGTGCGGGGCTGGGAGCTGGTGCTGGTGACTGCCTTGTCTGAGCAAGTGGCTTCTGCAGGAGATAAATCCTGTTGTGCTCCTCGCCCTCTCTGAGGCTGTGCTCTTGTCTCGGCAGCTGCAGATGGAAGTGGATCGTCTGGAGGAGCTGAAGCTACAGAACATGAAATCGGTGATTCAGGCGATCCGGGCAGAGCTGGCTGGCTTCTGGGACAAATGCTTCTACAGCCAGGAGCAGAGGGAGGCCTTCAGCCCCTATAATGACGGTGGGTGCTGGCTCTTCCTGACTGCCCTGCAGGAGCTGCAGGCTGCCTGCCCAGCCAGCAGCCAAGGAGGGCTGCCCTCAGCTGCCGAGGCGTGGGGATGCCGGTTGCCCGCTGAACGTGCTGTTGTCTCCTCTCCAGAGGACTATACTGAGACCCTGCTCAAGCTCCACGATGCTGAGGTGCAAAAGATGAAGACCTACCACGAAACACACAGAGATCTGTTTGAGGCTGTCCAGAAGTGGGAGGAGAACTGGAAGCTGTTCCTGGAGCTGGAGGTATTGTCCGGGCAGGAACGTGCTCTGCCTGGCTCGGTGCTCGGTCCCTGGGCAGCACACACCTCTGCTCCCACGTGCAAAGTGCTGCTGGGATGGACCAGAGAGGCCCTGGGAAACCACAGTGGGTTGGCGACGGGATGGGTGCTGTGCCTGCAGCACGGGTCCGGTTTGTGGTGGGGGCTGCAGCAGGGATGGCTCCCTCTGGGGTGTGTGTCCTGTGGGGGTTTGGGCTGGGCTGTGGGTTTGTTTCTCTCACCTCCCTGCTGTCCTAGAGGAAAGCAACTGACCCCAGCCGCTTCACCAACCGTGGGGGGAATCTCTTGAAAGAAGAGAAGCAGCGAGTGAAGCTGCAGAAGACACTTTCCAAGGTAGGTTCAGCCCTGGGGAAGAAGCTGTAGTCCCAGGCAGGCCTGCGTAGCGCTGACCGAGGGGAAGCGGAGCACTTGGAGCCAGCGAGGGGCATCTCTGGGCATGGGGATGCCCACGGTCAGGAGGGCAACCTGTCATGTCCTCATCAGCTGCAGGAGGAGCTGGAGATCAGGGTCCAGGCCTGGGAGCAGGAGCACGAGGGGGCCTTCCTGGTGAAGGGGCAGCAGTTCATGGAGTACGTGGCGGAGCAGTGGCAGCTATACCACCTTGAGAAAGAGAAGGAGAAACAGGAGCGGGTGAGTGCGAAGCTGCTTCCTGGCCTGGAGGAGCCCCTGCCCTGCCCGGGGGGAACTGCCCCACCGCCGCTGCCTGGACGTGGCTCTGCATGCAGCCACTGCCCATGGCTGTCAGTGTCTGTGTGTGGAGCCCCTTTCCTGTGGCTGTGGGTACCTGTCACCTCTGTGGGGATCGCTGCTGCTCGGCCGTGCCGCCGGCTGCCCGCAGGGCACTGCCCGCTGGCCGCAGCCTGCCCTTCCCGCGGCGAGCGGCCGCTCTGCAGCTCTGTGCTCCCCTGGGTGGCAATGCCGCTCTCTCACACAGCAACTGAAGAAAAGCCGCCAGACTGAGACCGAGATGCTGTACGGAAGCACCCCCCGGACGCCCATGAAGCGGCGGGTGCTCGGGTCCCCCACGCCTGGCAAAGTCAAGAAGGTAAACTGCCTGTGCAGGCAGCGTGGGCGGGCTGGGACCTCCCGGGAGCTGAGCCCTGCCGCTTCCTGGGCCTCCCCACCCCACGGGGACACGGGGAGGGTTTGGGGCACCACGGCAGCGTGAGGGGAGCAGGGACAGGGCCCAGGCTCTCCCCGGGACAGCCCAGCCTGCTGCGCTGTGGTGCTCTGGAGGCAGAGGGCTCTGTGCAGCCACCGTGTGACGTGCGCTCTGCTTTTCCCCGCAGCTCCACCACGGCACTTCCATCTTCAGTGCGACCCCCAACAGCACTGTCCGGTCCGTGTTCGGGGGAACCATGTACCCCTCCCCCACCTCCCAGCTGCCACCTTCCAGAGGGAAGGTAAGGAGCTGTCTGGGGTGGGATGGGGAGGAGATGGGTGAGCTCTGACTGCTGCCACGCTGGGCATCGCTGCCTCCCCACCAAGCTCCCGGGGTCCAGAAGCCCCTGTTTGTCCATCGCCTGCTGTGCCAGCCTGGCGTGGTCCTGGCAGGACGTTTCTGGGACCTGAGGGAGGAGGAGAGTACAGCAGCATTCAGGAAATCTCCAGTTCTGTTCCTCTGTGCTGAGCCTGCAGCTTGGGGCACCTCCCACATGTGGCTGCATGTTTGTGGGATCAGAACTGGGCCCTAAGCCCTGGGGGGCTCCTGGGGCTTGAAACTGTTGTGCCACCGCAGAGCAAGAGGCAGCGAAGCGCAGCTCCCCCAGCTCTGCCTGGTGCTGGTGTCCCATCTGTCGCTTCTTCCCGCAGCTCGGCCAGCCTCGGACCCCCAGCCATGCAGCTGCGAAGCCCCCTCGTCCCAGACTCAGGGAGTGCAACAAGGAGAACGTGTCCCAGCTGAATGGAACCACCCTGAGCGGTGGGTGCACCCCCACAGCCCCTGCCCAGCGTAACCACAGCGTTAATTCTGTTGCCAGCACCTATTCTGAGTTTGCGGTAATTCACCTCTTCTAAACCCACCTCCCCTGGCTGGGCAGCACAGAGGGTGCAGTCCCCCCTCCCCCAGCACCCCAGGGCTCCTGGGCTCTTCCTGCCCGCGGCAGCAGATCTCTTGGCTCTACCTTGAGAACTTGAAATTGAGGTTTGGTGGCTGAGGCCAAGCACCGCTCGTGTCGCACAGCGGCCCTGAGCACCCCAGGGGGAGCGGGCACAGACGCAAGAGGGGCGGCAGTGGCGGGAGCACCTCCCAGCCCCGTGCAGGGGCCAAGCCCCCACAATGGCCCCGCTGCAGCCCCTCTCCCGAGGTGGGTCTGTCTACAGCTGCTTGAGCTCTCCTCACCGCCCCCAAGGTGTGAGGCACTTGTTGTAGTGGGTCCTGGGGCTGGTGCTGTTCCTCCTGACCCCCCAGGTGTGGGATGCCTTTTCCCACTGCACGCATGGACTCAGCCATCACATGGTCCCCCGGGACGCTGCTTGCTGCCCCCCTGAGCTGAGCCTGCACGGGGACCCCAGCATCTGTCCCACCTTTCCGCCGGCCTTGGCCACAGGCCGGGTGCGCGCAGGCTGGGGCGCTGCTGGAGAAGGTGCTCTCAGCTGGGGGACGGGGCTCTGCTGGCTCTGCCTGGCTGCAGGTCCCTTAGCAGCCTCTGCCACCCCCCGTTAGGATGGGCTGAGCCCGGGCTTTAACATCTGACACTGGACAGACCCCAGCATCCCTTCCCCTGGGGACCCGGGGCAGGGAGGGTGCTGGTTTGTGATGGAGGCAGATTCCTGCTGGGTCTTCCCTTCCTCCAGCAGCTGCTGTGGCTGTCCCTGTCCTCCTGCTTCCCCTCCCTTCGCTCGGGACAGCCCATCTGCTTCCCCAGCCAGCCGCTCTGCCCGCTGTGAGGCCGAGGGGCGCTCACGTCTTTCTCAGCTCCTCCATGCTAACACCCACCTGCTCCCTTCTGAAGCAAGAGTCGGGGGAGCCTAAAGGAGCAGGAGCAGCCTGCCCCCCCCCCGCTGTCCCCCTGTCCCCTCATCCCCATCTCCTTCTTTCCACAGCGCGAACTCTCAAAGGCTTCCAGGTCGCACGATAGCGCCCACGTCCTGAACTCCACCACCACTACCGCCTTCCCCCGAGCGTGGCGCCGCAGCTCCCCCCCCACGCCCAGAGACCCCGTGCTGTGGCGTTACTGGGGTGGGGGCGAAAGGGACACTTTTAAAAGCCAGATTTTATTTGGGGAATTCTTGTCAAGGTTTGTTAATGAGACCCTGTCTGTCCCCCGTCCTGGTTAATTTGCACCTTGTTATCACTACCGTCCTCCCCAGTTGCTGTTATTTATTCTCTTCTTGTTCGGTGGCTTTGTATATAGTTTATTGGAATAAAACATGTATGTACATACATATGGCTGCTGCTGTCTGGGTGGTGACAGAAGGCTCCCAAGGTGCGGCCTTGCAGCGGGGGAGCTGGAGTCAGGACCAGCTCACGGGGCTGGGGGAAGCTGGGACTGCTCTGGCACCGCAGTGGGGGGGCTGCGGGGCCCTCACCGCTCCTGCACACAGACGTAGGTGGTCCAGGGCCCGCACACCACCTCCTCCGCCCGCAGCCCCTCGGCTGCCAGGTACTCAACACGGCGTGGGTGGTCAGAGCTGGCATCGTCCCCGTGTCCCAGCTGCCCGTATTTGCCTGCAGACACCACAGCTGTGCCAGAACGTGGCCCGGGGGCCTCTGCCCTGGTGGGGGGACGGGTCCCCAGGCGTTCGGGGGGAGGGAGGGAATGTAAGAGCACCCCTGGACAAACAGGCCCACCCATGGAAGTGATAAAATAAATCATTATACAGGGAATAGCCGCAAACAGTAAAGAAGCGGAAACCAAAAGCTGCTCCAGGGGTGCTGTGTCACCCCAGAGTGAGGGCATCACTTACCCCAGCCCCAGGTGTAGAGCTCCCCGCCGCCTGCGAAGGGGACAGCACCCATCACCCAGGGCAGGGGGCTGCCAGCCGCCAGCCTCTGCTGCCCCGGCACCCCTGAGCCACCCGGGACTCACGTGTGACGACGGCCGTGTGCCGGGACCCGCAGCTGACCGCGCTGACCTCCAGCTCCTGCGGCAGGTCCAGCAGCGCCGGGAACGCCTGGATGGAAACGAACGCGGCGTCCTCGGCAGCCGGCTGCTCCTGGGGGGACCTCGGCTCGGCGTCCCCTGGAAAGAGCCGACCCTCAGCTCCCGGCAGTGACCGGGCCCCCCCAGGCTCGCCCCCCCGACACCACCCACCGCCCCAGCCCAACCAGCACCCCCTCACCTGCACCCGTGTCCTCGTCCTGTGCCCGCTCCTCCGCCAGCGCTTAGGAGGGCAGAGCCAGCTGGCCCGACTCGTTCCAGCCCCACATGTAGAGGTCTCCTCCCTCTGTGGGGCCGGGGGACACATCAGGGGCAGCCCCGGAGCAGAGCTCAGCCCTGACCCTCCCGCCAGTGGCAGTGGCTGGGTGCTCCGGAGGCACCAGCCCCGACCACGCACGGCACAGCACCGTGCATCGGGCTCCACCGGGACCAGGGCCGTGGGGTAACCACAACACGGGGGTCTGGTCCTGCCAGGGCCGGTCGCTGCCACCAGCCGCCCCCACCGCCCGCACCCAGAACAGCCCCTCACCGCTAACGCTGGCCGAATGCCACCCGCCGGCCGTCACCGTCTGCATGGGCACGCTGGCCAACGCCTCCACCAGCCGTGGCTGCAGCTCCGACGGCAGCGTCCCGTGGCCGAGCTGCACGTGCCTGCAGGGACAACACACAGACAGACAGACAGACAGCTCCCGCGCCACACTGCCCTCCAGCTCTCGCACCTCCCTGCCTCGCTGTGAGCCCACGGTCCTGCCCGAGCCCCCACTGCTGCCACTGACCCTGCCCATGGCCCCCCAGGGCTCCCACGAGCGGACGGCACCAGCTGCCACGAGGAGCGTTCCACACGTGGGCACACAGAGGGCTGCTCCGTGTGGGCTGCGCAGGGCAGGACCCGGACCCACACGCTGCAATGCAGCTGCCCGGCGTGAGAAATCCTGCGTGGGCGAGCTGTGCCGCCACGGTGCTGCCAGCAGCCCGGGGACGGGGGTGCCAGCCACGGCCCGGGAGGAGGCGAAGGCTGCGAGGTGCAGGTGGCTCCGGCACCGTTCAGTCCGGCTGAGCCTGAGCTGCGGAAGGAACAACCATGGCTGGGGGAAGCGCTGACTCCAGAAAGGGAAAAGCCCAGCGCTGGTGGGAGGGCGCTGCCTGGCACAGGGCGTCCTGGCACAGGGCCACAACAGGCAGCCCAGTCGGGGTGGGGGGCTTGGCATCCCCCTGGCAAGCGGAATGCAACGCGCCAGCGGCTGTAACGGACACAGCAGAAGGAGTTGGACAGGGCAGTGAAGGTGCAACCACAGCTGAGCTGCACACAGCAGCCGACGGCAGCGCTGAGTCCTGGGGAGCATCAAAGTGCGGAACAAGAGGCCAAAAACTCTGCTCATGAAATGACTTCAGGAAGACTTCGCTTTCCCTCACGTGGTCACCTGCAGAGGGTCGCGGTGGAGAGACGCACCCGGCGTCTCCAGCCACGGCTGCTGCACCGAGCAGTGACACGGGGAGGGTTTGCAGCAGCGGGGACGGGGTCCGGGTGCTCCCTGTGCCCAGAGCCGAAGGCGGCTGCAGGCTGTGGTAAGCAGGGGGCTGAGGGCGCCCAACGAGCAGCTGTAACACGGAGGGACGCGGCACTGGGATGCGATGGAGGCCGCTCAGCCTTGTCCAACAACCAAAGCTTAACCGCAGCATTTAATTTGTCAAAAATAATAGTTAATCCTAAACAAATGCTCACAAGTGAGGCAACCTTTCCTCTGAAGGGAAAGCGGGAAGGACAGGATAATGGAAGCGTCTGCAAGTGTAACAACTGCTGGTTTAAATGGAGTTTGATGGTCTTGGGACCAGCTTGGCCCAGACCCCAACCAGCACTGAACAGAGACCGGGGGACAAACGGCTCCTGAGCCCTCACGCAGCGCTGCGGGCTGCGCGCGACAGGCTGTGGTGGCTTTGTCTTCCACAAGGAGCAAAGAGGAACACGCAGTCCCTGCCACCCTACGGATATGAGCAACAGTTCCCATGGTCAGGGCGGTCACACAGCTGCCTTTGGGGACAGTCGTCAGCCCTCACTGTCCCAACGACCTCACTGTCCCAGCAGCACCAGCTGCTGTTTAACACAACTTCAGGTGCTGTGTCAAAGTTGACGGTGACGTTAGCAAAGAAGAAACTGTTGGGTCTCGTGAAAGAATGGACTCAATAGCAAGAACAGTCCCGCTACCCGCCACGACTCCAATGGCAACTCTGCCAATAAGGGAGGAGTTGATCCCACAAATATCCAAACTCAGACCATAAGCTGTCAAACGTGTAGGACAGCAACAAGTGACATTTCACCCCTCCCATTAACTGAAACAGGCAGTACTGGTGACACAAGTTAATGTTTCTACAACCAAACCGAGCTGCTGACCGTTCCTAAGAACATCCTACGTGGGTTGGTTACAGGCAGCAGCCTCAGTCCCTTCGAGGGGAACAGCGGGACGCAGCTGCCGCTGTAGGGACGGGCTCGGGACTCAAACAGCGCAAATGCTGAAGTGCCTGTGAACAAACTGAGCACAACTGTGCATGACTTAGACTGGAGCACCCGTCAGATCCTCTGTCAGCATCCGGGACTGCCCAGTGGCTTGTGTCTGATACACCACCTCAGCAGGGGAAAGAACAGTGCCAAAGGCCAGCAGCTGAGCGCGGACACCCTTGGCACAGCCCACGGCAATGTGTCACCGGCCCTCGGCTGCAGCCGGGCTCAGCTCCGCGTGCAGCTGCACCGCAGCAATTGTAAGAGAAGGTGATGAGGGCATGTGTCCACAGAGATTCCAAAAGTAGTTCAGGACAACGCAACTAAATTTGAAAGAGAATGCCAGTCTTGGTGGTATTTAGTTAGTTTTACTCATGACCCCATCAACAGGGCCGCTGCTTTTGTCTTAACAACACACAGTGCTTGGGTGTGTACCACCCCCAGTCACTGCGCAGGGGTCAAACCCCACGGGAACTGTCCTCTGTCCGTCAGAACACAGAGAATGGGCCCTTGAAGTGCTGGGGTCTGAACCCCCAGCCCTGAATTAAGGCCTGGGGACAGAGGGGCTGCTGCTTCCCCGGAAGGCTGCTGGCTGTACGAGACTGAACCCCCTTTCCGCCCCCCGGGACGCCTGGGCGCACCTCACGTAGTCCTCGCACAAGTGGTGGAAGTTCTCCCTCTCTGCATTGCATTTCAGGTCATCATAAAGTTTGCTCAGCAGAACCGAGGCGCTCATCCAGCTGTTCTCTGTCACGGGCAGGCTCCCCGGGGCACCACACACTGCGCTGCCCACCTCCAGGATCTTTTTCAGGCCTAGGAGGACGCAGAGGTCAGAGACTCAAAACGGGGCACGCAGGCAGAGCCGAGCTGCGTGGCATCCTGGGGCACAGGGGTGTGACAGCCCGGCAGGACACTGCGGGCTGCTCTGCTCACCCTGGTCGATCACCCAGAGGCTCATGCTGTTGTTGGTCTCCTTTGGGGACTTCCTAGGCACCACCTCGATGAGCAGGTTAAGTGCGTTGTCACGGCCATGAGCAGAGGCTCCTTCCAGCACCAGCAGATCCAGGAGGTCCTTGATCAGCATTTTCAGGTCCTTGGAAGTATCTTCCAGAAGAGACAGTGCCCAGCAGTCAGTCCCCTGGGCACAGGCCTCACCCCCGCCGCAGTGAGGCTGGCAGAAGATGCTGCCGTGACCAGGGGCTCCTGCCTCCCAGCTCTACCTCATGTTAACCCTGGACTGGAGCCCTGGCTCTGCGGCAGGGAGCGCTGACCAGGCGGGCAGCAGGAGAAGAACCCGCCGCAGCTCAGCACCTACCCAGGGTGCTCTCCCCACCCCACGCCAGCAGCCAGGGCAGCAGGCACTCACCCAGCACCACCGCGTCCTTCTTCCCACAGAAGTCCTTCTGCAGCCCTTCCTTCAGGGAATCAAACATCACGTGCAGAAGGTTGCAGGCAGCCAGGGAAACCTGCTCGTGCTCCACACCCAGCACCGCCGAGAGACGCGGGGACCCCAGCTCCGCCAGGATGGCCGTGGTCTGCAGGTACAACCACAAATGTCTGCTGGAGACATCGGGGAAGCCTCGGCACTTCCCAGCACCTTATCAGGACAGTTCCTGTCACAACGAAGCTCTTGCAAACTCAGGCCTGGGAGGTGACAGCTCAGAGCTTCCCTGCCCAGCAGGGCTGCAGCGAGGCGCAGGCAGAGGCCAGCAATGCTCCCCTGCCCCACACCCTTCACAGCCTCCCCAGCATCGCCCTCCCTGGGCCAGGCCCTGTCACACAGGAGAGCTGGGCTACAGCGGGACCTACCCGGGAGCGGTGCCCGGAGCACAGCCCCACCAGGGGACGCAGAGCCGCCAGCAGCAGGTCAGCCTTGGCCGTGTCGAGCAGCTGTGTCAGCAGTTGCACACCGTCGCTTTGGAAAATTTTCTCTGCTCCGGCCTCCTCTTGTGCCAGCACAATCAGGTTCTGCGCAGCCTGGGAAAGAGACCTGTGTGGGTCACCTGCACACCAGAACGCAGCCCACCATGTGCAGGGAACCTCCCGGCAGCAGCCAGGGCAGCCGCAGGCACCTGCCTTTGCCCCCAGTCTCCGGGGAGCACATTCCGCTGGCAGGAGGCCTGGTCTCCCCCGGGTACCACCAGGCAGCCAGCAGCACCCACCTGCCAACTATTCCTCCCCTCCTCACCTTCCAGCCGCACCACCCTCTGCTCCCCAGAGCTCAGACCTTTTGCCCACGTCTTTTTCTTCACAATCCAACAAGATCTGGAACATCTGCTCCACCTTCGAGTCCGTGCAGGACATGGTCTTCATCTGAGATAGAGCAGAAAGAGCAGCTCAGCCCTCACAGCCTTCCTCAGCCCACCACCCCCACGGGCAGGGGGCACAGCAGCCCCACGTGCTGCCTCCCCACTCACCTTCTCATGCATGCTGCTCCCCAGGGCGCGCAGGGCCTCCTGCAAGGCCTTGTTCTTGGGCTCCAGGCTGACGCACCGCTGCAGGTCACTGACAGCCTGGCCCAAGCGGCCCAGCTTCTGCAGCGCCTGGCTCCGGCGGAACAGCGCCTTCATGTCCCGGCCATCGGCTTCAATGGCTGCGGGTGAGCAGGGCATCTATCGCAAAGCCCCTGGACGGGCAGCGCACCGAGGCTGGTCCCCTGCCAGCCGCCCCTGACAGTACCTTTAGATGCATGGGCCTCTGCCTTGGCGTAGTCGTCCTGCCGAGAGAGCTGGTGAGAGGGAAACGCCTGACGTGCTGCCCATACAGGCCTTGCTCAGCCCAGCCCGCTGCAGGCAGAGACAGCACCGCTGCTTTAGAGGGGAGAGCAGGGAAAGAACTGGGGGTTTGAGGATGGGAACAGTGTCACTGAGGACAGCGAGCCAGCCCAGTAGGACATCCCATCTTTCCCAGAGCCCAACCCTCACGGGGTCCCCAAGGAGCCCAACAACCCTCTGATGCTTTTTGCGTGCTCCTGGGCTACCTGAGCCCCTGAAGTTCCTTAAAATCTCCTTTGACTCTGATACAGTCCCAGGGGGGGAGATGAGAGATGCTGTGACTGCCTGGGGAACAGCCCCAGAGCACACACACAGCCTGGACACGGACAGGAGTGCCCTGCCCAGGCCCTGCCAGCCCACCAGGGACACAGGGCAGCATGGGACAGCGGGGCATGGCTGGGAGGAAAGGGGAGCAGAGGAAACACCTGACACCAGGGACTGGCAGTGCCCTGCCCGGGGACCGACAGGGCCTCCCAGCGCAGGCATGCAGCCGGCGAGTGTGGAGCGGTCCGGGCAACGCCAGCAGCACAGCCCCGGCAGGCCGGGGCGGCCGGGCAGGTTCCTGCAGGCCCCGCGGTGCCGCCCCCGCCCCGCTCTCACCAGCTTCAGGTAGCAGGCGGCCCGGTTGCGGTGCAGGACGGTTCGATCCGGCTCGGCGTCGCAGAGGCTCAGCGCCTCCGTGTAGGCAGCAAGGGCCGCGGCGTGGTCCCCTGCGTGGAAGAGCGCGTTGCCCCGCTCCCGCAGCTGCCCCGCCGTCACCTGCGACAGGCACCGGCCGGGACACAGCGCCGGGGGCACCAGGCGCGGCCCGGACCCCGCCACGGGCAGCAGCCCCACGGCGGCCCCTGGGAAGAGCCCCCGCCGCCCCAGCCCCGGCAGCCCCCGGCCCGCCCGGCGTTCGCTCACCGCCTCCTCCATCGCGCCTCTCTCGCCGCGCCCGTGACGTCACCGCCGAGCGCCGGAACAACCCCGCCGCCCGTGTCACGTGACAGGGCTGCGCCGGAAAGGGGCGGGGCCGAAGCCCCTCCGCGGCCCGGCGGTGCCAGCATCGGCCACGTGCGACCTCGCGTCTGTGACCTCCCGTGCCCCCCCGCCCCGTATCCCCCCCCTCCCCCCGTGCCCCGTTGCCCCCCCAGCTCAGCCCCCCGTTCCCCGCTGCCCCCCCTCAGCAGGCCCGGCCGGGGGGAGGCAGCAGGAGGCCCCCGGGGGCGCGGGAGCCACGGGGCGGCCGGGAGTGGGGCTGGCGCCCCGCCGGGAGGCTGCAGGGCGGGCAGCGGGTGCAGGGCAGGAGGCGGCCGAGGCGGCAGCGCCGGGTCCGGTAGAAGTGGAAGAGGTCGACGGCCATGAGGAGGAGGACGAGGAGCCCGTAGAGCCCCACGAAGGGCAGGGCCAGCGGGTTCCTGCGGGGGGGCACCTCAGGAGAGGGCGGACACGGCCCCCAGCGGCACAACGGCACCCCTGCACCAGGGGGGCCCAGCCGGGGCCACCTTTAGGCCCTGGGGTGACACCGTGCCAGCCCCAGGGCTGTGCTGGGAGCCCCTGCTGCCCCCTCCTGCCCCCCTGGGCACCGCAGCCCCTGAGCCCCCCAGCCAGGCTGCAGCCCCGCTCACCGGAGGAGGCCTGGACCGGTGGGGCCGGAGAGGTTCACCCTGGTGAGGCCCTGCAGGGCCAGCTGGGAGCAGCAGGACTTGAGGGCGTGCGGGCCGGGGCGGCAGCAGTAGCGGTGGCCGGGCGGGTCGCTCAGCCGCGGGCAGTAGAAGCCGGGGTGGCAGCGGCCGTCAGGGCCAGCGTAGCCCTCGCAGAGGTGCAGGTTCTGCACTGAGGCTGTGGCCAGGAGCAGGTGCTTGGGCGAGCGCCGGGGCTCAGCCCCCACTACGGGGGGCGAGCACAAAAGAAACCATGCGCGAAGGTGAAGGGCGGCCAAGAAGGGGGAACAAACCCGTGACACGGGGAAAACTGGATTACGGCCATCCCAGAGTGTAAGTAAAGCTGAGAGGAAAAAGAGAGGCTCTAGAGTGCATTAATTTGCAAGGGCTTTGGCAAGTTCCCCGGTTTCTCCTGAAGCCAAGGGAACGTTGCAGCCCCAGGATGTTCACTGGTTCAGAGATGCCAGCAAAGTGAGAAAGAGCATTTCCTGGCAATGTCAGACCTCCTGAGAGACCACCTGTAGTCCGCAGGAGACACTAACGTGCAGAATTGTTCCTGCAGGTGGGGATGGTAAGAGAAACTCAAATGCTGTGCACCCTGAGGATTACAACAAGTACTGCACAGAAGGTGTCGTGGCAGTCGTGGGCTCCATGCTCTTTGGGTTTTTAGCGCGTTGTTTGCTCTGTCTGCGGAGGAAGCGAAAACGGTGAGTTTTTGGGAGGGGGATTTGTTTCCAAACTTGTGTATGAGATGGCTGCCATTAGCCACGAAACATTTAGAGGGAGGGTATTCTGGAATGCCGAGTTAGTTACTGGCCAAACTCTACTGAGATTTGTGCTCTTAAGGTGTTTTAACTTGACTCTCGGTTCCTGGGCCCTCTCTTCTGAAGAGTGGGGCTGTGGTCCCTCCCCGTCCCCTCCCCAGGGCTGCCTCGCGGTAGCTCTGACGCCGCAGAATCCCAGTTTAATCCCAGTACTGGATCCCTGCGCTGGCAGGGACGGGAGCGTGGGCAGGAACCACAGGTTCCCGCGGGCCTGGCAGCCTGCCCGCAGGGCTGTGCATGCCGTGGCGTGGGCACCTCTGCCCCGTCTTCTGGGAGGAGAGAGGATCCTGCCGGGATTCCCTGTGGGAAGGCCCCATCTGCTCCCCGCAGCCTTCTTTGTGGGGCTCTTGCTGCTGAGGGCTGGGTGACTGTCACCTTTCCCTGTCCCACACTCAGATGTCACCTGTGATGAATGGTCCTTCTACTTGCTTCCCCTGGACGAAGACATCATCAGCATGGAGCTGCCCGAGTTCTTTCGTGACTACTTCTTGGTCAGTGGGACGATGCTGCCGGACGCTGCCCTGCGGGGTGGCAGCTGTTCCCGCGCTTGTCTGTCGGGCTCGGGACAGGAGAGTGCTGTTCAGAGAGCGGACGCACGATGTCCTGCTCGGTCCCCTCTGCCCTCGCTGCAGGCCCTTCTCTGCTGTCCCGGGCTGGCTTTTGCTGGGGGCGGCTGCTCTGTTGGACTGTGATACCTCCCCTCCTCTGCACGCAGCCCTCTGTGCTGGTACCTCCTCTGCTTCTCCTGAGCAGCTTCAGGGCATCCCAGCCTGTCCCTGTGCACGTTCCTGTGCATGTTCCTCCTGGAAGTGCCAAGCCCAGAGCCTGCTCCATCCCCAGTTCATCCCCACCCGAGTCCCTGACGTGGCAGTCGTTTCCCAACCAGCCTGCCCGGGCTCCCTGACGTCCCGTGGTCCCTGCAGGAGGGAGATCACCGCTGGATCAACTCCGTCGCTCAAGCCCTGCAGTTGCTGAACTCCCTGTATGGACCTTTTGGCAAAGCCTATGGGATTGGGAGGTGTGCGGCCCGTGCTGCCAGGCTCGGCCGGTGCCCAGGGGAGCCTCTCTGCTTCCCATGAGGGGCACAGCCCACAGGGAATCAAGCCCCGTTGGCCATGTGGCATCACATCGCTGTAGAGGTGGTACCGCTGCGCTGCCGCTTCTTCCCAGGCAGCTCTGGGGGCTCGGCAGGTTTGCGGGGGACCCTGTTGTCCTGCATCTCCCAGTGAGCGCTGTGCTTGCCGAGGTTGGGCGGGGGACCAAAGCAGCATCTGCTGCCTGTTGGGGTGTGGTGGAGCACCCCATGCCCTGGAGGGGCAGGCGCTTGTGCCCAGCCTTGGTCGGTGAGCCCCAGTCCCGCTGCAGCCTGCTGTCCCTGTGGGACACCTTGGTCCATGTCCTGGCTGGCAGGTGGTGGCAGCATGTGAGGGGCTGGTGCTGGGGTGGGCTGCAAGCCTTGGTGGGGCCGGGGCTGCACCCCAGGCCCTGGCACACTCTGCCCATCACAGATGTGCTACGAGCTGTGGCGGGACCTGGAGGAGGAGAGCGAGGGCGACGGCCAGGGCAGGAAACCCGAGATTGGCAACGTCTTCCTGATGGACAGAGGTAGGCTGGAGCGAGGGGCGGCGGGCGAGGGCTGGCTGAGGAGGAGCAGTGTGGGCCAGCAGCTCGCTCGGAGGAGAATCTCCCGGGGAAGGGGCAGGGAGAGCCCGTGATGGCTGTGGGGAGCAGCAGGAGGTGCGGGGCAGCCTGGGCAGGGGGGGCAGCCTGGGCAGCAGCTCTCCTTGCAGACACGGACTATGTGACGGCGCTGTGCTCCCAGGTGGTCTATGAGGGGGCTGGTGGACGACACCTTCCGCATCAAGTGCGGTATGTCACCGGGGATGGCGTGGCGTGGGGTTGCCTCCGGGGTCTGTGCCCAGTGCCATCAGACCCAGGCTGTGCTGCAGCCAAGGCTGTTCCCCGCGGAGGCAGTCCTGGTGCTGCTGGAGGCTGTCGAGGACAGCCCTCGGTCAGCAGGGCTGGCACGTGCGGGATGTCACTGCTGCTGGGGCAAAGCAGCTCTTCATCCTTCCCTGCAGGGAGCGTGGATTCTGGGCCAGCCGTCACCTCTTCCCACAAGAGTATTAAGGTGCTGCTCAACGCCCAGGACAAAGTGAGTCCTTGTGTGCCGCGGGGAAAGTGGATTCCCCTGTGCCCAGGTGGCACCAGGAGGAGGCTGAGGGGGGAATTTCCTCCCCTAATCCTGAGCAGGGGGCGGGCGGGCGGGCGGGTGCTGCTGGGCCTTGGAGCACAGGTCGGGATGGGTTGGGGTACAGTGACTGAGAAACACGGTCTGTGGGCACAGCTCAGCCCCTGTAGTCAGCAGAGCCCCTGCGTGCAGGGCTGTGTCGTGCCGGCCAGTTGGTATTTTGGGGCTGCCCTCCCCGGCAGGGACACCACCATGTCTCACTGCTGGCACACATCAGCTCCGGGTGCTGGGGGCTGCGGCTGGCCAGGCCCCGTGCCGGTGCAGGGGCCGCAGGGTGGGTGCCCAGCCCCGACGGCTGCGGTGCTCTCTGCAGGTCTTCAGCCAGATTCAGAACGAGCACTTCTCCAGCGTGTTCGGCTTCCTGAGCCAGAAGTCACGTAACCTGCAGGCACAGTACGACGTGAGTGTCGGCCGGTGCGTGGGACGCCCACGGTGCCGTCCCTCCACAGCCAGGTCACCTCCCCAGATGCTCTTCCCTCCGCAGCGGCGTCGCGGCATGGACATCAAGCAGATGAAGAACTTTGTCTCGTAGGAGCTGAAGGGACTGAAGCAAGAGCATCGCCTGCTGAGCCTGTGTAGGAGCCGGGGCTGGGGCGGTGGGGAGGGAGAGGCCCTCGGCCACTGCAGCGGGTGCCTGGGCTCCCGAGGAAAGCCAGGGGGGTTTGCAGGGCCCTGCCTGTCCCCGGCGGGGCAGATGGTCTGAGCAGCGGCAGGGCAGCTGGGTTAGTCCGTGCCAGTATCCATAGCGGGGCTGGGGGATGAGCTGGGGGATGAGCGGCTGTTTCTCCTGGCTGTGCAGATATTGGTGCCTGCGAGTCCATCATGAAAAAGAAAACCAAGCAGGACTTCCAGGAGATGATCAAGGCTGAACACTGTGAGTGCTGTTCCGGCCCTGTCCCAGTCCTCGCTCCTCCCCCCTCCGCGCCGACCCACTTACCCCGGGCCCGGGCAGCTCACACCTGGGTGTCCCTGTGTGGCCACACTCCTTCCAGACCATTTGTGTCAGGGTGGGTCGTAAGGTCCTAACTAGGCTCCAGCCACATCCTCAGAGGGCTGGGTCATGGTGGGGTGGGGTGGGAGGCCCAGCACTGCGAGCCTGCCCCGCTCCCTGGGGCTCGGGGAGGGAGGCTGAGCCCCGACTCCAGCTGGGTCAGCTGTGAGAGCCCTGGGGTGGGCGAAGTGACGCTGCCTCTTCCCCTGCCATAGCTCTGCTGGAGGGCTTCGACATCCGAGAAAGCACCAGCTTCATCGAGGAGCACATTGACCAGCAGGTGAGCCCCGGGCCGGGGACACGGGCTGCTCCGGCCACCCCGTGGGGACGCAGGGGCTGCAGGCAGCTCACTGCCCGCTCCCACGCAGGTGTCCCCCGTCGAGAGCCTGCGCCTCATGTGCCTGCTGTCCATCACGGAGAACGGTGAGGTGTCCGGCTGTGCTGGGCCAGGAGGGTGGCACCGGGGTGCTCCAGCCTTGGCACAGGGCTCACCCTGGTGCTCCCCACAGGTCTTGTCCCCAAAGATTACCGCTCCCTGAAGACGCAGTACCTGCAGGTGAGTGTCTGAGCCCCTGCCTCCACGGGCTCTGCACGAGCGCTGAGCTCTGGCTGCCCCTGCCCTTTGCCTGCGGGGTTGCCCTAAGCAGCCCCCCATGGAGGTGGCACCCTGCTGCCAGGCCGTGCTCACAGCTGGGGCTCTACACCGATCCGTCTGTCCCTTCCCCAGAGCTATGGGCCTGAGCACTTGCTGACCTTCCACAACCTCAAGCGCATCGGGCTGCTGACCGAGCAGTCGGCCGGAGAGACCCTGACTGCTGTGGAGAGCAAAGTCAGCAAGCTGGTGACAGACCGCGCTGCAGGTGAGAGCCAGCCCTCTGCCCCGCGCTTCCCGGGAGCCCGAGATCTGTCCTGGCGGGAGCTGCTGCCTCGGAGCAGCCTGGGAGCGCGTGGCAAACGCGGGCGCTGCAGGCAGAGAGCCCGTCCCCAGCAATGGTGCTGCAAACAGGGCAGTGGGCTCTGCCCACGGGGCCGCGGGGGTGGCAGCAGCTCTGCGCATCCCCCTGCCCAGCCCCTGCCTCTGAGCTGTTTCTCCTTGTGTTTTCCAGGGAAGATCAGAGACGCATTTAATTCTTTGGCCAGGAAGAGCAATTTTCGAGCCATAAGCAAGAAGCTGGGCTTGGTATGTCCCGTGGGGCTGCCGCTGTGCCCACTGGTGCCGGAGGAGCTCTGGTCTGTGCCCGTGCCCGGCTCGCAGACTCAGCACCCCAGAGACACGCGCTGCACAGGGCCAGAGCTGCTGCTGCTGCTCCCGGCACAGAGGGGCGTCTCCCCGGGACAGGGGGTCACCGTGGGCTGCGTCATCGACCCTGACTCTGGTCCCCACCGGCGCGGTGGAGGGCTGGGGCTCCCCTCGCCCGCTGCGAACACTGCGGCCCCGCTCCAGGAGCGGTGCTGGCTGCATGCAGCTGCCTGGCACTGTGGGGACAGCTCTGTGGCCTCGGTCTGGGGGTGGTGGGGAGATCTTGGGGTGGTGGGGAGGTGACATTCCTGTCCCTGCCATGCGGATGCACAGCCTGCTCGTGTGCTGGCCCCAGGGCGGTGGGGTGGAGGCTTGCTTTGGGCCTCTGTCCTTCCTCACCCGCCTGCACCTCTGCGGGGGCCGGTGAAGCCCTGAGCGGGCTGATCCTGTACCCGAGTTCTGCCTGTCTGCCGATCCCCAGGGTGGACGGAGAGTACGACCTGAAAATGCCTCGGGCCATGGCTTACGTCTTCAGCGGAGCCTACATCCCCCTCAGCTGCAGGATCATTGAGCAGGTGTGCCCACGTGCTGCCGGGGAGCACCACACGTGTCCCCACGCCCAGGCTTCCTCCCAGGGGTCCTGGTGGGGGACCCTCCCTCTACTGCACTGTGTCCCCCAGGTGCTGGAGCGCCGGGGCTGGCTGGGCCTGGAGGAGGTGGTGCGGCTGCTCAACGGCAACGAGTTTTCTGTCTCAGGTAGTGCCTGCACCAGGCTGGGGGGCGGGCCTGGGGCTGGGGGGTCTGACCGCGCTCTGCCCCCTCCAGACAGCGCCGTGGAGGACAATCCCGCCTGGGCGGGAGTCCCAGCGTGTCATCCTCGCCGTCTTCCTGGGGGGCTGCACCTTCTCTGAAATCGCTGCCCTGCGGTTCCTGGGCAAGGAGAGAGGTAGGACGGGGCGGGGGGATGCCCTGCTGCGGGGCAGGGGGGCTCCCGGGGTGGAGCCGAGCCGTGGCCGTGCTCTGTGTCGGCGGTGGCTAAAGCCGGTGTGGAAGAGGGTGCTGACAGCTGGGGGCCCCCCAGCCGGTGCTACCGGGGCCCACCCCTGCCTGCTGGGGGGGCACTGGCACGGTGTCTCCCCCCAGGCTGCCAGTTCATCTTCTTGACCACGGCCATCACCAACAGTGCCCGCATGATGGAGGCCATGATCGAGGCCAAGGCCTGAGCTCGGGCCGGGGGCTGCGGGGGGGCAATAAACATCTCTGCTCGCACCGATCTGGCTCTGGCGCTGCGGCGCCGCCGGGGGCGGAACGGGGGCACTGCTCCCCCAGGGCGGGGGGGCTGGGGATGCTGGCGGGGGCTCTCCCCAGGGCTGGGCGGCAACTGCGCCCCCGTCTCTGGGCTGGGGCAGCGACGTGGGACCGGGGGTGCGCCCCCCCCACCGCCGGTGCGCCCCCCCACTGCCGGTGTGGCGCATGCGCAACGGCTCTCAGCAAATAACGTGTCGCGCAGTGCCGTTAACGGTTCTGCCGGTCTCGCGCGTGATTGGCCAACGGCCTTTCGCTCCCATTGGCTGGCGGCCGGCTTGGGGCGGGGACAGCGGTGGAGAGGGAGTGGGTGAGGCCCGATGACGGTTTGTGGGCGGGGCTAGTGGGGAGGCGGTTGCCGGCGGCAGCCAATCAGCGCGCCCGGGACGCCAGGCTGAATCCAGGCAACGAGCGATGGACGCAGACGGAGCCGCCGCGATGAGGAAGAGGTGCGGGGCTGCGGGGACCTGGGGCGGGCACCGGGGATCCGGGAGGGCAGCGGGCACCCGGGGCGGCAGCGGGCACCCGGGGCGGCAGCGGGCACCCGGGGCGGCGGACGGGGGCCGGGGCCGGGGCCGGGGCCGGGCACGGGCGCTGCTCGGCGGGTGCTGACGGCCGGTGGTCCCCGGTTACCCACAGCGAGGTGCTGGCGGCCGAGGCCGTGTCCTGCCTGAACCGGGCGATGGCGGCGCTGCGGGACATCTGGGAAGAGATCGGCATCCCGGAGGAGCAGCGCCTGGAGCGCACGGATGTCGTAAAGAAGCACATTAAGGTGAGGAGGGGCGGGGGGTCCCCAGGACCCGGGTGTCCCCAGGGCCACTGTCCACCCCCCTCGCCCCACGCTGCCCGGTGCTGCCGGGCACTCCACACTGCCGGTGCCCCCGTCTGGCCCTCCCTCCGCTCGCCCCGGCAGCAGTTCTCCGCAGCTGCGCTCCCTGCGTGTTCCCTTCTCGCTCGCCATCCCCGCCCCGCCCTCTGACCGCGCCTGTCCCGCAGGGTCTCCTGGACCTGATGGTGGCGGAGGAGGAGAGCCTGAAGGAGCGGCTCTTGAAGAGCATTGCCGTGTCTCGGAAGGAGCTTGACACCCTCTGCAGGGAGCTCCAGCTGGAGCCCTTTGAGGTAAGGTATTGCCCTTCACTCCTGGGATCCTGTTGGCCACAGCCTGCCGCCGCCTGGCCTCTGCGTGGGTGTCTCTGCGAGGCCGGAGCTCGCCAGACAAACGCCTGTTCCAAGCTGCTTCTGAGGCCTGGTGGAGACGAAGGCTTTGTGGCTCCTCACGGGTCAGGCACTGGGAGGTGGTTGTGAGGAATCCAGGTGTCTTCCAGCATTTCATTTTGTGTGTGGCTGCTGCATTTGCACCTTCCTGAGAAACATCTTGCTCAGAACCAGGGCTTGTGTCCCAGGTCTTTGCTGAGGAAGCCTTAAGTGAGTCAGGTCTGTGAGAGCTGATTTCTGGACTCTTCCAGGCAGAGGAAGAAAGCACCATTCTGCAGATGGAGAAGAGTTTGCGCAGCCGGGTCGAAGTTCTGTTAAAGCAGAAGAAAGACAGGAAGCAGGAGCTGAAAGCCCTGCAAGAGCAAGATCGCGACTTGTGCGACATCCTCTGCACAGCCCCGCTCTGCCTTGACAGCAACGCCGTGCCCAGCCTGGAGGACCTGGACCGCTACCGGCGCCACTTGGCCTCCCTGAGCGCTGAGAAGGTGAGCGAGCGGGGGCGAGGATCTGGCAGAGGGTGGCACTGAGGTGCTCTGGGTTTCTAATGCTGCTCATCATCTGCAGGAGCAAAGGCGAGAAGAATTTATGAGCAGGAAGCGGCAGATCATCCTCCTCATGGAGGAGCTGGACCACACTCCAGACACAAGCTTTGAACAGGATGTGGTGTGTGAGGATGAGGAGTGTTTCTGCTTGTCCACCGACAACATTGCTGCCCTCCAGACCCTGCTGCAGCAGGTACGTCGGCACACGGGGGCAGCGCCGCTGGCTGCGGGGCTGTCGGTGGCTCCTGGCAGCAGTTGGCATGGTGGCACTAGAACATCCTTTCGGGAGCTTTTGGAAGATGAGCGTGGGGTTTGCTAGGGGCAGTGGAGCCTGCTTGTGCCCTTCGGGGCCGCGCTGACCCCATGCTCTCCCTCCTGTAGCTGGAAGCCCGGCGATCCAGGAATGAAGCTGTGTGCACAGATCTGCGCTCCCGGATCGTTGCGCTTTGGGAACGGCTGCAGGTTCCAGCAGAGGAGAGACAGTCTTCTGCAGTGCACACAGCTGGGTCCAGAGCCAGAGTCATGAAAGCAGTAAGGAACCCCGGTGCCCGTGGCGGGGGAGGGCTGGGGGCAGCACCTCTGGGTTTCTCGCTCCTGTTGCTCAGCCGGAGCGGAGGAGCTGCTCCCAGCAGTCAAGTGCGAGGCGAACAGGCCAAATCCTGCCCTCGCAGGTGCGGGGCTGGGAGCTGGTGCTGGTGACTGCCTTGTCTGAGCAAGTGGCTTCTGCAGGAGATAAATCCTGTTGTGCTCCTCGCCCTCTCTGAGGCTGTGCTCTTGTCTCGGCAGCTGCAGATGGAAGTGGATCGTCTGGAGGAGCTGAAGCTACAGAACATGAAATCGGTGATTCAGGCGATCCGGGCAGAGCTGGCTGGCTTCTGGGACAAATGCTTCTACAGCCAGGAGCAGAGGGAGGCCTTCAGCCCCTATAATGACGGTGGGTGCTGGCTCTTCCTGACTGCCCTGCAGGAGCTGCAGGCTGCCTGCCCAGCCAGCAGCCAAGGAGGGCTGCCCTCAGCTGCCGAGGCGTGGGGATGCCGGTTGCCCGCTGAACGTGCTGTTGTCTCCTCTCCAGAGGACTATACTGAGACCCTGCTCAAGCTCCACGATGCTGAGGTGCAAAAGATGAAGACCTACCACGAAACACACAGAGATCTGTTTGAGGCTGTCCAGAAGTGGGAGGAGAACTGGAAGCTGTTCCTGGAGCTGGAGGTATTGTCCGGGCAGGAACGTGCTCTGCCTGGCTCGGTGCTCGGTCCCTGGGCAGCACACACCTCTGCTCCCACGTGCAAAGTGCTGCTGGGATGGACCAGAGAGGCCCTGGGAAACCACAGTGGGTTGGCGACGGGATGGGTGCTGTGCCTGCAGCACGGGTCCGGTTTGTGGTGGGGGCTGCAGCAGGGATGGCTCCCTCTGGGGTGTGTGTCCTGTGGGGGTTTGGGCTGGGCTGTGGGTTTGTTTCTCTCACCTCCCTGCTGTCCTAGAGGAAAGCAACTGACCCCAGCCGCTTCACCAACCGTGGGGGGAATCTCTTGAAAGAAGAGAAGCAGCGAGTGAAGCTGCAGAAGACACTTTCCAAGGTAGGTTCAGCCCTGGGGAAGAAGCTGTAGTCCCAGGCAGGCCTGCGTAGCGCTGACCGAGGGGAAGCGGAGCACTTGGAGCCAGCGAGGGGCATCTCTGGGCATGGGGATGCCCACGGTCAGGAGGGCAACCTGTCATGTCCTCATCAGCTGCAGGAGGAGCTGGAGATCAGGGTCCAGGCCTGGGAGCAGGAGCACGAGGGGGCCTTCCTGGTGAAGGGGCAGCAGTTCATGGAGTACGTGGCGGAGCAGTGGCAGCTATACCACCTTGAGAAAGAGAAGGAGAAACAGGAGCGGGTGAGTGCGAAGCTGCTTCCTGGCCTGGAGGAGCCCCTGCCCTGCCCGGGGGGAACTGCCCCACCGCCGCTGCCTGGACGTGGCTCTGCATGCAGCCACTGCCCATGGCTGTCAGTGTCTGTGTGTGGAGCCCCTTTCCTGTGGCTGTGGGTACCTGTCACCTCTGTGGGGATCGCTGCTGCTCGGCCGTGCCGCCGGCTGCCCGCAGGGCACTGCCCGCTGGCCGCAGCCTGCCCTTCCCGCGGCGAGCGGCCGCTCTGCAGCTCTGTGCTCCCCTGGGTGGCAATGCCGCTCTCTCACACAGCAACTGAAGAAAAGCCGCCAGACTGAGACCGAGATGCTGTACGGAAGCACCCCCCGGACGCCCATGAAGCGGCGGGTGCTCGGGTCCCCCACGCCTGGCAAAGTCAAGAAGGTAAACTGCCTGTGCAGGCAGCGTGGGCGGGCTGGGACCTCCCGGGAGCTGAGCCCTGCCGCTTCCTGGGCCTCCCCACCCCACGGGGACACGGGGAGGGTTTGGGGCACCACGGCAGCGTGAGGGGAGCAGGGACAGGGCCCAGGCTCTCCCCGGGACAGCCCAGCCTGCTGCGCTGTGGTGCTCTGGAGGCAGAGGGCTCTGTGCAGCCACCGTGTGACGTGCGCTCTGCTTTTCCCCGCAGCTCCACCACGGCACTTCCATCTTCAGTGCGACCCCCAACAGCACTGTCCGGTCCGTGTTCGGGGGAACCATGTACCCCTCCCCCACCTCCCAGCTGCCACCTTCCAGAGGGAAGGTAAGGAGCTGTCTGGGGTGGGATGGGGAGGAGATGGGTGAGCTCTGACTGCTGCCACGCTGGGCATCGCTGCCTCCCCACCAAGCTCCCGGGGTCCAGAAGCCCCTGTTTGTCCATCGCCTGCTGTGCCAGCCTGGCGTGGTCCTGGCAGGACGTTTCTGGGACCTGAGGGAGGAGGAGAGTACAGCAGCATTCAGGAAATCTCCAGTTCTGTTCCTCTGTGCTGAGCCTGCAGCTTGGGGCACCTCCCACATGTGGCTGCATGTTTGTGGGATCAGAACTGGGCCCTAAGCCCTGGGGGGCTCCTGGGGCTTGAAACTGTTGTGCCACCGCAGAGCAAGAGGCAGCGAAGCGCAGCTCCCCCAGCTCTGCCTGGTGCTGGTGTCCCATCTGTCGCTTCTTCCCGCAGCTCGGCCAGCCTCGGACCCCCAGCCATGCAGCTGCGAAGCCCCCCCGTCCCAGACTCAGGGAGTGCAACAAGGAGAACGTGTCCCAGCTGAATGGAACCACCCTGAGCGGTGGGTGCACCCCCACAGCCCCTGCCCAGCGTAACCACAGCGTTAATTCTGTTGCCAGCACCTATTCTGAGTTTGCGGTAATTCACCTCTTCTAAACCCACCTCCCCTGGCTGGGCAGCACAGAGGGTGCAGTCCCCCCTCCCCCAGCACCCCAGGGCTCCTGGGCTCTTCCTGCCCGCGGCAGCAGATCTCTTGGCTCTACCTTGAGAACTTGAAATTGAGGTTTGGTGGCTGAGGCCAAGCACCGCTCGTGTCGCACAGCGGCCCTGAGCACCCCAGGGGGAGCGGGCACAGACGCAAGAGGGGCGGCAGTGGCGGGAGCACCTCCCAGCCCCGTGCAGGGGCCAAGCCCCCACAATGGCCCCGCTGCAGCCCCTCTCCCGAGGTGGGTCTGTCTACAGCTGCTTGAGCTCTCCTCACCGCCCCCAAGGTGTGAGGCACTTGTTGTAGTGGGTCCTGGGGCTGGTGCTGTTCCTCCTGACCCCCCAGGTGTGGGATGCCTTTTCCCACTGCACGCATGGACTCAGCCATCACATGGTCCCCCGGGACGCTGCTTGCTGCCCCCCTGAGCTGAGCCTGCACGGGGACCCCAGCATCTGTCCCACCTTTCCGCCGGCCTTGGCCGCAGGCCAGGTGCGCGCAGGCTGGGGCGCTGCTGGAGAAGGTGCTCTCAGCTGGGGGACGGGGCTCTGCTGGCTCTGCCTGGCTGCAGGTCCCTTAGCAGCCTCTGCCACCCCCCGTTAGGATGGGCTGAGCCCGGGCTTTAACATCTGACACTGGACAGACCCCAGCATCCCTTCCCCTGGGGACCCAGGGCAGGGAGGGTGCTGGTTTGTGATGGAGGCAGATTCCTGCTGGGTCTTCCCTTCCTCCAGCAGCTGCTGTGGCTGTCCCTGTCCTCCTGCTTCCCCTCCCTTCGCTCGGGACAGCCCATCTGCTTCCCCAGCCAGCCGCTCTGCCCGCTGTGAGGCCGAGGGGCGCTCACGTCTTTCTCAGCTCCTCCATGCTAACACCCACCTGCTCCCTTCTGAAGCAAGAGTCGGGGGAGCCTAAAGGAGCAGGAGCAGCCTGCCCCCCCCCCGCTGTCCCCCTGTCCCCTCATCCCCATCTCCTTCTTTCCACAGCGCGAACTCTCAAAGGCTTCCAGGTCGCACGATAGCGCCCACGTCCTGAACTCCACCACCACTACCGCCTTCCCCCGAGCGTGGCGCCGCAGCTCCCCCCCACGCCCAGAGACCCCGTGCTGTGGCGTTACTGGGGTGGGGGCGAAAGGGACACTTTTAAAAGCCAGATTTTATTTGGGGAATTCTTGTCAAGGTTTGTTAATGAGACCCTGTCTGTCCCCCGTCCTGGTTAATTTGCACCTTGTTATCACTACCGTCCTCCCCAGTTGCTGTTATTTATTCTCTTCTTGTTCGGTGGCTTTGTATATAGTTTATTGGAATAAAACATGTATGTACATACATATGGCTGCTGCTGTCTGGGTGGTGACAGAAGGCTCCCAAGGTGCGGCCTTGCAGCGGGGGAGCTGGAGTCAGGACCAGCTCACGGGGCTGGGGGAAGCTGGGACTGCTCTGGCACCGCAGTGGGGGGGCTGCGGGGCCCTCACCGCTCCTGCACACAGACGTAGGTGGTCCAGGGCCCGCACACCACCTCCTCCGCCCGCAGCCCCTCGGCTGCCAGGTACTCAACACGGCGTGGGTGGTCAGAGCTGGCATCGTCCCCGTGTCCCAGCTGCCCGTATTTACCTGCAGACACCACAGCTGTGCCAGAACGTGGCCCGGGGGCCTCTGCCCTGGTGGGGGGACGGGTCCCCAGGCGTTCGGGGGGAGGGAGGGAATGTAAGAGCACCCCTGGACAAACAGGCCCACCCATGGAAGTGATAAAATAAATCATTATACAGGGAATAGCCGCAAACAGTAAAGAAGCGGAAACCAAAAGCTGCTCCAGGGGTGCTGTGTCACCCCAGAGTGAGGGCATCACTTACCCCAGCCCCAGGTGTAGAGCTCCCCGCCGCCTGCGAAGGGGACAGCACCCATCACCCAGGGCAGGGGGCTGCCAGCCGCCAGCCTCTGCTGCCCCGGCACCCCTGAGCCACCCGGGACTCACGTGTGACGACGGCCGTGTGCCGGGACCCGCAGCTGACCGCGCTGACCTCCAGCTCCTGCGGCAGGTCCAGCAGCGCCGGGAACGCCTGGATGGAAACGAACGCGGCGTCCTCGGCAGCCGGCTGCTCCTGGGGGGACCTCGGCTCGGCGTCCCCTGGAAAGAGCCGACCCTCAGCTCCCGGCAGTGACCGGGCCCCCCCAGGCTCACCCCCCCGACACCACCCACCGCCCCAGCCCAACCAGCACCCCCTCACCTGCACCCGTGTCCTCGTCCTGTGCCCGCTCCTCCGCCAGCGCTTAGGAGGGCAGAGCCAGCTGGCCCGACTCGTTCCAGCCCCACATGTAGAGGTCTCCTCCCTCTGTGGGGCCGGGGGACACATCAGGGGCAGCCCCGGAGCAGAGCTCAGCCCTGACCCTCCCGCCAGTGGCAGTGGCTGGGTGCTCCGGAGGCACCAGCCCCGACCACGCACGGCACAGCACCGTGCATTGGGCTCCACCGGGACCAGGGCCGTGGGGTAACCACAACACGGGGGTCTGGTCCTGCCAGGGCCGGTCGCTGCCACCAGCCGCCCCCACCGCCCGCACCCAGAACAGCCCCTCACCGCTAACGCTGGCCGAATGCCACCCGCCGGCCGTCACCGTCTGCATGGGCACGCTGGCCAACGCCTCCACCAGCCGTGGCTGCAGCTCCGACGGCAGCGTCCCGTGGCCGAGCTGCACGTGCCTGCAGGGACAACACACAGACAGACAGACAGACAGCTCCCGCGCCACACTGCCCTCCAGCTCTCGCACCTCCCTGCCTCGCTGTGAGCCCACGGTCCTGCCCGAGCCCCCACTGCTGCCACTGACCCTGCCCATGGCCCCCCAGAGGGGATGGCACCAGCTGCCACGAGGAGCGTTCCACACGTGGGCACACAGAGGGCTGCTCCGTGTGGGCTGCGCAGGGCAGGACCCGGACCCACACGCTGCAATGCAGCTGCCCGGCGTGAGAAATC
The DNA here is from genome assembly GCA_028020825.1 of Podargus strigoides. NCBI lineage: Eukaryota > Metazoa > Chordata > Aves > Caprimulgiformes > Podargidae > Podargus > Podargus strigoides. The sequence goes on from CM051637.1 coordinate 443,104, forward strand.
CTGCGTGGGCGAGCTGTGCCGCCACGGTGCTGCCAGCAGCCCGGGGACGGGGGTGCCAGCCACAGCCCGGGAGGAGGCGAAGGCTGCGAGGTGCAGGTGGCTCCGGCACCGTTCAGTCCGGCTGAGCCTGAGCTGCGGAAGGAACAACCATGGCTGGGGGAAGCGCTGACTCCAGAAAGGGAAAAGCCCAGCGCTGGTGGGAGGGCGCTGCCTGGCTCAGGGCGTCCTGGCACAGGGCCACAACAGGCAGCCCAGTCGGGGTGGGGGGCTTGGCATCCCCCTGGCAAGCGGAACGCAATGCGCCAGCGGCTGTAATGGACACAGCAGAAGGAGTTGGACAGGGCAGTGAAGGTGCAACCACAGCTGAGCTGCACACAGCAGCCGACGGCAGCGCTGAGTCCTGGGGAGCATCAAAGTGCGGAACAAGAGGCCAAAAACTCTGCTCATGAAATGACTTCAGGAAGACTTCGCTTTCCCTCACGTGGTCACCTGCAGAGGGTCGCGGTGGAGAGACGCACCCGGCGTCTCCAGCCACGGCTGCTGCACCGAGCAGTGACACGGGGAGGGTTTGCAGCAGCGGGGACGGGGTCCGGGTGCTCCCTGTGCCCAGAGCCGAAGGCGGCTGCAGGCTGTGGTAAGCAGGGGGCTGAGGGCGCCCAACGAGCAGCTGCAACACGGAGGGACGCGGCACTGGGATGCGATGGAGGCCGCTCAGCCTTGTCCAACAACCAAAGCTTAACCGCAGCATTTAATTTGTCAAAAATAATAGTTAATCCTAAACAAATGCTCACAAGTGAGGCAACCTTTCCTCTGAAGGGAAAGCGGGAAGGACAGGATAATGGAAGCGTCTGCAAGTGTAACAACTGCTGGTTTAAATGGAGTTTGATGGTCTTGGGACCAGCTTGGCCCAGACCCCAACCAGCACTGAACAGAGACCGGGGGACAAACGGCTCCTGAGCCCTCACGCAGCGCTGCGGGCTGCGCGCGACAGGCTGTGGTGGCTTTGTCTTCCACAAGGAGCAAAGAGGAACACGCAATCCCTGCCACCCTACGGATATGAGCAACAGTTCCCATGGTCAGGGCGGTCACACAGCTGCCTTTGGGGACAGTCGTCAGCCCTCACTGTCCTAACGACCTCACTGTCCCAGCAGCACCAGCTGCTGTTTAACACAACTTCAGGTGCTGTGTCAAAGTTGACGGTGACGTTAGCAAAGAAGAAACTGTTGGGTCTCGTGAAAGAATGGACTCAATAGCAAGAACAGTCCCGCTACCCGCCACGACTCCAATGGCAACTCTGCCAATAAGGGAGGAGTTGATCCCACAAATATCCAAACTCAGACCATAAGCTGTCAAACGTGTAGGACAGCAACAAGTGACATTTCACCCCTCCCATTAACTGAAACAGGCAGTACTGGTGACACAAGTTAATGTTTCTACAACCAAACCGAGCTGCTGACCGTTCCTAAGAACATCCTACGTGGGTTGGTTACAGGCAGCAGCCTCAGTCCCTTCGAGGGGAACAGCGGGACGCAGCTGCCGCTGTAGGGACGGGCTCGGGACTCAAACAGCGCAAATGCTGAAGTGCCTGTGAACAAACTGAGCACAACTGTGCATGACTTAGACTGGAGCACCCGTCAGATCCTCTGTCAGCATCCGGGACTGCCCAGTGGCTTGTGTCTGATACACCACCTCAGCAGGGGAAAGAACAGTGCCAAAGGCCAGCAGCTGAGCGCGGACACCCTTGGCACAGCCCACGGCAATGTGTCACCGGCCCTCGGCTGCAGCCGGGCTCAGCTCCGCGTGCAGCTGCACCGCAGCAATTGTAAGAGAAGGTGATGAGGGCATGTGTCCACAGAGATTCCAAAAGTAGTTCAGGACAACGCAACTAAATTTGAAAGAGAATGCCAGTCTTGGTGGTATTTAGTTAGTTTTACTCATGACCCCATCAACAGGGCCGCTGCTTTTGTCTTAACAACACACAGTGCTTGGGTGTGTACCACCCCCAGTCACTGCGCAGGGGTCAAACCCCACGGGAACTGTCCTCTGTCCGTCAGAACACAGAGAATGGGCCCTTGAAGTGCTGGGGTCTGAACCCCCAGCCCTGAATTAAGGCCTGGGGACAGAGGGGCTGCTGCTTCCCCGGAAGGCTGCTGGCTGTACGAGACTGAACCCCCTTTCCGCCCCCCGGGACGCCTGGGCGCACCTCACGTAGTCCTCGCACAAGTGGTGGAAGTTCTCCCTCTCTGCATTGCATTTCAGGTCATCATAAAGTTTGCTCAGCAGAACCGAGGCGCTCATCCAGCTGTTCTCTGTCACGGGCAGGCTCCCCGGGGCACCACACACTGCGCTGCCCACCTCCAGGATCTTTTTCAGGCCTAGGAGGACGCAGAGGTCAGAGACTCAAAACGGGGCACGCAGGCAGAGCCGAGCTGCGTGGCATCCTGGGGCACAGGGGTGTGACAGCCCGGCAGGACACTGCGGGCTGCTCTGCTCACCCTGGTCGATCACCCAGAGGCTCATGCTGTTGTTGGTCTCCTTTGGGGACTTCCTAGGCACCACCTCGATGAGCAGGTTAAGTGCGTTGTCACGGCCATGAGCAGAGGCTCCTTCCAGCACCAGCAGATCCAGGAGGTCCTTGATCAGCATTTTCAGGTCCTTGGAAGTATCTTCCAGAAGAGACAGTGCCCAGCAGTCAGTCCCCTGGGCACAGGCCTCACCCCCGCCGCAGTGAGGCTGGCAGAAGATGCTGCCGTGACCAGGGGCTCCTGCCTCCCAGCTCTACCTCATGTTAACCCTGGACTGGAGCCCTGGCTCTGCGGCAGGGAGCGCTGACCAGGCGGGCAGCAGGAGAAGAACCCGCCGCAGCTCAGCACCTACCCAGGGTGCTCTCCCCACCCCACGCCAGCAGCCAGGGCAGCAGGCACTCACCCAGCACCACCGCGTCCTTCTTCCCACAGAAGTCCTTCTGCAGCCCTTCCTTCAGGGAATCAAACATCACGTGCAGAAGGTTGCAGGCAGCCAGGGAAACCTGCTCGTGCTCCACACCCAGCACCGCCGAGAGACGCGGGGACCCCAGCTCCGCCAGGATGGCCGTGGTCTGCAGGTACAACCACAACTGTCTGCTGGAGACATCGGGGAAGCCTCGGCACTTCCCAGCACCTTATCAGGACAGTTCCTGTCACAACGAAGCTCTTGCAAACTCAGGCCTGGGAGGTGACAGCTCAGAGCTTCCCTGCCCAGCAGGGCTGCAGCGAGGCGCAGGCAGAGGCCAGCAATGCTCCCCTGCCCCACACCCTTCACAGCCTCCCCAGCATCGCCCTCCCTGGGCCAGGCCCTGTCACACAGGAGAGCTGGGCTACAGCGGGACCTACCCGGGAGCGGTGCCCGGAGCACAGCCCCACCAGGGGACGCAGAGCCGCCAGCAGCAGGTCAGCCTTGGCCGTGTCGAGCAGCTGTGTCAGCAGTTGCACACCGTCGCTTTGGAAAATTTTCTCTGCTCCGGCCTCCTCTTGTGCCAGCACAATCAGGTTCTGCGCAGCCTGGGAAAGAGACCTGTGTGGGTCACCTGCACACCAGAACGCAGCCCACCATGTGCAGGGAACCTCCCGGCAGCAGCCAGGGCAGCCGCAGGCACCTGCCTTTGCCCCCAGTCTCCGGGGAGCACATTCCGCTGGCAGGAGGCCTGGTCTCCCCCGGGTACCACCAGGCAGCCAGCAGCACCCACCTGCCAACTATTCCTCCCCTCCTCACCTTCCAGCCGCACCACCCTCTGCTCCCCAGAGCTCAGACCTTTTGCCCACGTCTTTTTCTTCACAATCCAACAAGATCTGGAACATCTGCTCCACCTTCGAGTCCGTGCAGGACATGGTCTTCATCTGAGATAGAGCAGAAAGAGCAGCTCAGCCCTCACAGCCTTCCTCAGCCCACCACCCCCACGGGCAGGGGGCACAGCAGCCCCACGTGCTGCCTCCCCACTCACCTTCTCATGCATGCTGCTCCCCAGGGCGCGCAGGGCCTCCTGCAAGGCCTTGTTCTTGGGCTCCAGGCTGACGCACCGCTGCAGGTCACTGACAGCCTGGCCCAAGCGGCCCAGCTTCTGCAGCGCCTGGCTCCGGCGGAACAGCGCCTTCATGTCCCGGCCATCGGCTTCAATGGCTGCGGGTGAGCAGGGCATCTATCGCAAAGCCCCTGGACGGGCAGCGCACCGAGGCTGGTCCCCTGCCAGCCGCCCCTGACAGTACCTTTAGATGCATGGGCCTCTGCCTTGGCGTAGTCGTCCTGCCGAGAGAGCTGGTGAGAGGGAAACGCCTGACGTGCTGCCCATACAGGCCTTGCTCAGCCCAGCCCGCTGCAGGCAGAGACAGCACCGCTGCTTTAGAGGGGAGAGCAGGGAAAGAACTGGGGGTTTGAGGATGGGAACAGTGTCACTGAGGACAGCGAGCCAGCCCAGTAGGACATCCCATCTTTCCCAGAGCCCAACCCTCACGGGGTCCCCAAGGAGCCCAACAACCCTCTGATGCTTTTTGCGTGCTCCTGGGCTACCTGAGCCCCTGAAGTTCCTTAAAATCTCCTTTGACTCTGATACAGTCCCAGGGGGGGAGATGAGAGATGCTGTGACTGCCTGGGGAACAGCCCCAGAGCACACACACAGCCTGGACACGGACAGGAGTGCCCTGCCCAGGCCCTGCCAGCCCACCAGGGACACAGGGCAGCATGGGACAGCGGGGCATGGCTGGGAGGAAAGGGGAGCAGAGGAAACACCTGACACCAGGGACTGGCAGTGCCCTGCCCGGGGACCGACAGGGCCTCCCAGCGCAGGCATGCAGCCGGCGAGTGTGGAGCGGTCCGGGCAACGCCAGCAGCACAGCCCCGGCAGGCCGGGGCGGCCGGGCAGGTTCCTGCAGGCCCCGCGGTGCCGCCCCCGCCCCGCTCTCACCAGCTTCAGGTAGCAGGCGGCCCGGTTGCGGTGCAGGACGGTTCGATCCGGCTCGGCGTCGCAGAGGCTCAGCGCCTCCGTGTAGGCAGCAAGGGCCGCGGCGTGGTCCCCTGCGTGGAAGAGCGCGTTGCCCCGCTCCCGCAGCTGCCCCGCCGTCACCTGCGACAGGCACCGGCCGGGACACAGCGCCGGGGGCACCAGGCGCGGCCCGGACCCCGCCACGGGCAGCAGCCCCACGGCGGCCCCTGGGAAGAGCCCCCGCCGCCCCAGCCCCGGCAGCCCCCGGCCCGCCCGGCGTTCGCTCACCGCCTCCTCCATCGCGCCTCTCTCGCCGCGCCCGTGACGTCACCGCCGAGCGCCGGAACAACCCCGCCGCCCGTGTCACGTGACAGGGCTGCGCCGGAAAGGGGCGGGGCCGAAGCCCCTCCGCGGCCCGGCGGTGCCAGCATCGGCCACGTGCGACCTCGCGTCTGTGACCTCCCGTGCCCCCCCGCCCCGTATCCCCCCCCTCCCCCCGTGCCCCGTTGCCCCCCCAGCTCAGCCCCCCGTTCCCCGCTGCCCCCCCTCAGCAGGCCCGGCCGGGGGGAGGCAGCAGGAGGCCCCCGGGGGCGCGGGAGCCACGGGGCGGCCGGGAGTGGGGCTGGCGCCCCGCCGGGAGGCTGCAGGGCGGGCAGCGGGTGCAGGGCAGGAGGCGGCCGAGGCGGCAGCGCCGGGTCCGGTAGAAGTGGAAGAGGTCGACGGCCATGAGGAGGAGGACGAGGAGCCCGTAGAGCCCCACGAAGGGCAGGGCCAGCGGGTTCCTGCGGGGGGGCACCTCAGGAGAGGGCGGACACGGCCCCCAGCGGCACAACGGCACCCCTGCACCAGGGGGGCCCAGCCGGGGCCACCTTTAGGCCCTGGGGTGACACCGTGCCAGCCCCAGGGCTGTGCTGGGAGCCCCTGCTGCCCCCTCCTGCCCCCCTGGGCACCGCAGCCCCTGAGCCCCCCAGCCAGGCTGCAGCCCCGCTCACCGGAGGAGGCCTGGACCGGTGGGGCCGGAGAGGTTCACCCTGGTGAGGCCCTGCAGGGCCAGCTGGGAGCAGCAGGACTTGAGGGCGTGCGGGCCGGGGCGGCAGCAGTAGCGGTGGCCGGGCGGGTCGCTCAGCCGCGGGCAGTAGAAGCCGGGGTGGCAGCGGCCGTCAGGGCCAGCGTAGCCCTCGCAGAGGTGCAGGTTCTGCACTGAGGCTGTGGCCAGGAGCAGGTGCTTGGGCGAGCGCCGGGGCTCAGCCCCCACTACGGAGGGCGAGCACAAAAGAAACCATGCGCGAAGGTGAAGGGCGGCCAAGAAGGGGGAACAAACCCGTGACACGGGGAAAACTGGATTACGGCCATCCCAGAGTGTAAGTAAAGCTGAGAGGAAAAAGAGAGGCTCTAGAGTGCATTAATTTGCAAGGGCTTTGGCAAGTTCCCCGGTTTCTCCTGAAGCCAAGGGAACGTTGCAGCCCCAGGATGTTCACTGGTTCAGAGATGCCAGCAAAGTGAGAAAGAGCATTTCCTGGCAATGTCAGACCTCCTGAGAGACCACCTGTAGTCCGCAGGAGACACTAACGTGCAGAATTGTTCCTGCAGGTGGGGATGGTAAGAGAAACTCAAATGCTGTGCACCCTGAGGATTACAACAAGTACTGCACAGAAGGTGTCGTGGCAGTCGTGGGCTCCATGCTCTTTGGGTTTTTAGCGCGTTGTTTGCTCTGTCTGCAGAGGAAGCGAAAACGGTGAGTTTTTGGGAGGGGGATTTGTTTCCAAACTTGTGTATGAGATGGCTGCCATTAGCCACGAAACATTTAGAGGGAGGGTATTCTGGAATGCCGAGTTAGTTACTGGCCAAACTCTACTGAGATTTGTGCTCTTAAGGTGTTTTAACTTGACTCTCGGTTCCTGGGCCCTCTCTTCTGAAGAGTGGGGCTGTGGTCCCTCCCCGTCCCCTCCCCAGGGCTGCCTCGCGGTAGCTCTGACGCCGCAGAATCCCAGTTTAATCCCAGTACTGGATCCCTGCGCTGGCAGGGACGGGAGCGTGGGCAGGAACCACAGGTTCCCGCGGGCCTGGCAGCCTGCCCGCAGGGCTGTGCATGCCGTGGCGTGGGCACCTCTGCCCCGTCTTCTGGGAGGAGAGAGGATCCTGCCGGGATTCCCTGTGGGAAGGCCCCATCTGCTCCCCGCAGCCTTCTTTGTGGGGCTCTTGCTGCTGAGGGCTGGGTGACTGTCACCTTTCCCTGTCCCACACTCAGATGTCACCTGCGATGAATGGTCCTTCTACTTGCTTCCCCTGGACGAAGACATCATCAGCATGGAGCTGCCCGAGTTCTTTCGTGACTACTTCTTGGTCAGTGGGACGATGCTGCCGGACGCTGCCCTGCGGGGTGGCAGCTGTTCCCGCGCTTGTCTGTCGGGCTCGGGACAGGAGAGTGCTGTTCAGAGAGCGGACGCACGATGTCCTGCTCGGTCCCCTCTGCCCTCGCTGCAGGCCCTTCTCTGCTGTCCCGGGCTGGCTTTTGCTGGGGGCGGCTGCTCTGTTGGACTGTGATACCTCCCCTCCTCTGCACGCAGCCCTCTGTGCTGGTACCTCCTCTGCTTCTCCTGAGCAGCTTCAGGGCATCCCAGCCTGTCCCTGTGCACGTTCCTGTGCATGTTCCTCCTGGAAGTGCCAAGCCCAGAGCCTGCTCCATCCCCAGTTCATCCCCACCCGAGTCCCTGACGTGGCAGTCGTTTCCCAACCAGCCTGCCCGGGCTCCCTGACGTCCCGTGGTCCCTGCAGGAGGGAGATCACCGCTGGATCAACTCCGTCGCTCAAGCCCTGCAGTTGCTGAACTCCCTGTATGGACCTTTTGGCAAAGCCTATGGGATTGGGAGGTGTGCGGCCCGTGCTGCCAGGCTCGGCCGGTGCCCAGGGGAGCCTCTCTGCTTCCCATGAGGGGCACAGCCCACAGGGAATCAAGCCCCGTTGGCCATGTGGCATCACATCGCTGTAGAGGTGGTACCGCTGCGCTGCCGCTTCTTCCCAGGCAGCTCTGGGGGCTCGGCAGGTTTGCGGGGGACCCTGTTGTCCTGCATCTCCCAGTGAGCGCTGTGCTTGCCGAGGTTGGGCGGGGGACCAAAGCAGCATCTGCTGCCTGTTGGGGTGTGGTGGAGCACCCCATGCCCTGGAGGGGCAGGCGCTTGTGCCCAGCCTTGGTCGGTGAGCCCCAGTCCCGCTGCAGCCTGCTGTCCCTGTGGGACACCTTGGTCCATGTCCTGGCTGGCAGGTGGTGGCAGCATGTGAGGGGCTGGTGCTGGGGTGGGCTGCAAGCCTTGGTGGGGCCGGGGCTGCACCCCAGACCCTGGCACACTCTGCCCATCACAGATGTGCTACGAGCTGTGGCGGGACCTGGAGGAGGAGAGCGAGGGCGACGGCCAGGGCAGGAAACCCGAGATTGGCAACATCTTCCTGATGGACAGAGGTAGGCTGGAGCGAGGGGCGGCGGGCGAGGGCTGGCTGAGGAGGAGCAGTGTGGGCCAGCAGCTCGCCCGGAGGAGAATCTCCCGGGGAAGGGGCAGGGAGAGCCCGTGATGGCTGTGGGGAGCAGCAGGAGGTGCGGGGCAGCCTGGGCAGGGGGGGCAGCCTGGGCAGCAGCTCTCCTTGCAGACACGGACTATGTGACGGCGCTGTGCTCCCAGGTGGTCTATGAGGGGGCTGGTGGACGACACCTTCCGCATCAAGTGCGGTATGTCACCGGGGATGGCGTGGCGTGGGGTTGCCTCCGGGGTCTGTGCCCAGTGCCATCAGACCCAGGCTGTGCTGCAGCCAAGGCTGTTCCCCGCGGGGGCAGTCCTGGTGCTGCTGGAGGCTGTCGAGGACAGCCCTCGGTCAGCAGGGCTGGCACGTGCGGGATGTCACTGCTGCTGGGGCAAAGCAGCTCTTCATCCTTCCCTGCAGGGAGCGTGGATTCTGGGCCAGCCGTCACCTCTTCCCACAAGAGTATTAAGGTGCTGCTCAACGCCCAGGACAAAGTGAGTCCTTGTGTGCCGCGGGGAAAGTGGATTCCCCTGTGCCCAGGTGGCACCAGGAGGAGGCTGAGGGGGGAATTTCCTCCCCTAATCCTGAGCAGGGGGCGGGCGGGCGGGCGGGTGCTGCTGGGCCTTGGAGCACAGGTCGGGATGGGTTGGGGTACAGTGACTGAGAAACACGGTCTGTGGGCACAGCTCAGCCCCTGTAGTCAGCAGAGCCCCTGCGTGCAGGGCTGTGTCGTGCCGGCCAGTTGGTATTTTGGGGCTGCCCTCCCCGGCAGGGACACCACCATGTCTCACTGCTGGCACACATCAGCTCCGGGTGCTGGGGGCTGCGGCTGGCCAGGCCCCGTGCCGGTGCAGGGGCCGCAGGGTGGGTGCCCAGCCCCGACGGCTGCGGTGCTCTCTGCAGGTCTTCAGCCAGATTCAGAACGAGCACTTCTCCAGCGTGTTCGGCTTCCTGAGCCAGAAGTCACGTAACCTGCAGGCACAGTACGACGTGAGTGTCGGCCGGTGCGTGGGACGCCCACGGTGCCGTCCCTCCACAGCCAGGTCACCTCCCCAGATGCTCTTCCCTCCGCAGCGGCGTCGCGGCATGGACATCAAGCAGATGAAGAACTTTGTCTCGTAGGAGCTGAAGGGACTGAAGCAAGAGCATCGCCTGCTGAGCCTGCGTAGGAGCCGGGGCTGGGGCGGTGGGGAGGGAGAGGCCCTCGGCCACTGCAGCGGGTGCCTGGGCTCCCGAGGAAAGCCAGGGGGGTTTGCAGGGCCCTGCCTGTCCCCGGCGGGGCAGATGGTCTGAGCAGCGGCAGGGCAGCTGGGTTAGTCCGTGCCAGTATCCATAGCGGGGCTGGGGGATGAGCTGGGGGATGAGCGGCTGTTTCTCCTGGCTGTGCAGATATTGGTGCCTGCGAGTCCATCATGAAAAAGAAAACCAAGCAGGACTTCCAGGAGATGATCAAGGCTGAACACTGTGAGTGCTGTTCCGGCCCTGTCCCAGTCCTCGCTCCTCCCCCCTCCGCGCCGACCCACTTACCCCGGGCCCGGGCAGCTCACACCTGGGTGTCCCTGTGTGGCCACACTCCTTCCAGACCATTTGTGTCAGGGTGGGTCGTAAGGTCCTAACTAGGCTCCAGCCACATCCTCAGAGGGCTGGGTCATGGTGGGGTGGGGTGGGAGGCCCAGCACTGCGAGCCTGCCCCGCTCCCTGGGGCTCGGGGAGGGAGGCTGAGCCCCGACTCCAGCTGGGTCAGCTGTGAGAGCCCTGGGGTGGGCGAAGTGACGCTGCCTCTTCCCCTGCCATAGCTCTGCTGGAGGGCTTCGACATCCGAGAAAGCACCAGCTTCATCGAGGAGCACATTGACCGGCAGGTGAGCCCCGGGCCGGGGACACGGGCTGCTCCGGCCACCCCGTGGGGACGCAGGGGCTGCAGGCAGCTCACCGCCCGCTCCCACGCAGGTGTCCCCCGTCGAGAGCCTGCGCCTCATGTGCCTGCTGTCCATCACGGAGAACGGTGAGGTGTCCGGCTGTGCTGGGCCAGGAGGGTGGCACCGGGGTGCTCCAGCCTTGGCACAGGGCTCACCCTGGTGCTCCCCACAGGTCTTGTCCCCAAAGATTACCGCTCCCTGAAGACGCAGTACCTGCAGGTGAGTGTCTGAGCCCCTGCCTCCACGGGCTCTGCACGAGCGCTGAGCTCTGGCTGCCCCTGCCCTTTGCCTGCGGGGTTGCCCTAAGCAGCCCCCCATGGAGGTGGCACCCTGCTGCCAGGCCGTGCTCACAGCTGGGGCTCTACACCGATCCGTCTGTCCCTTCCCCAGAGCTATGGGCCTGAGCACTTGCTGACCTTCCACAACCTCAAGCGCATCGGGCTGCTGACCGAGCAGTCGGCCGGAGAGACCCTGACTGCTGTGGAGAGCAAAGTCAGCAAGCTGGTGACAGACCGCGCTGCAGGTGAGAGCCAGCCCTCTGCCCCGCGCTTCCCGGGAGCCCGAGATCTGTCCTGGCGGGAGCTGCTGCCTCGGAGCAGCCTGGGAGCGCGTGGCAAACGCGGGCGCTGCAGGCAGAGAGCCCGTCCCCAGCAATGGTGCTGCAAACAGGGCAGTGGGCTCTGCCCACGGGGCCGCGGGGGTGGCAGCAGCTCTGCGCATCCCCCTGCCCAGCCCCTGCCTCTGAGCTGTTTCTCCTTGTGTTTTCCAGGGAAGATCAGAGACGCATTTAATTCTTTGGCCAGGAAGAGCAATTTTCGAGCCATAAGCAAGAAGCTGGGCTTGGTATGTCCCGTGGGGCTGCCGCTGTGCCCACTGGTGCCGGAGGAGCTCTGGTCTGTGCCCGTGCCCGGCTCGCAGGCTCAGCACCCCAGAGACACGCGCTGCACAGGGCCAGAGCTGCTGCTGCTGCTCCCGGCACAGAGGGGCGTCTCCCCGGGACAGGGGGTCACCGTGGGCTGCGTCATCGACCCTGACTCTGGTCCCCACCGGCGCGGTGGAGGGCTGGGGCTCCCCTCGCCCGCTGCGAACACTGCGGCCCCGCTCCAGGAGCGGCGCTGGCTGCATGCAGCTGCCTGGCACTGTGGGGACAGCTCTGTGGCCTCGGTCTGGGGGTGGTGGGGAGATCTTGGGGTGGTGGGGAGGTGACATTCCTGTCCCTGCCATGCGGATGCACAGCCTGCTCGTGTGCTGGCCCCAGGGCGGTGGGGTGGAGGCTTGCTTTGGGCCTCTGTCCTTCCTCACCCGCCTGCACCTCTGCGGGGGCCGGTGAAGCCCTGAGCGGGCTGATCCTGTACCCGAGTTCTGCCTGTCTGCCGATCCCCAGGGTGGACGGAGAGTACGACCTGAAAATGCCTCGGGCCATGGCTTACGTCTTCAGCGGAGCCTACATCCCCCTCAGCTGCAGGATCATTGAGCAGGTGTGCCCACGTGCTGCCGGGGAGCACCACACGTGTCCCCACGCCCAGGCTTCCTCCCAGGGGTCCTGGTGGGGGACCCTCCCTCTACTGCACTGTGTCCCCCAGGTGCTGGAGCGCCGGGGCTGGCTGGGCCTGGAGGAGGTGGTGCGGCTGCTCAACGGCAACGAGTTTTCTGTCTCAGGTAGTGCCTGCACCAGGCTGGGGGGCGGGCCTGGGGCTGGGGGGTCTGACCGCGCTCTGCCCCCTCCAGACAGCGCCGTGGAGGACAATCCCGCCTGGGCGGGAGTCCCAGCGTGTCATCCTCGCCGTCTTCCTGGGGGGCTGCACCTTCTCTGAAATCGCTGCCCTGCGGTTCCTGGGCAAGGAGAGAGGTAGGACGGGGCGGGGGGATGCCCTGCTGCGGGGCAGGGGGGCTCCCGGGGTGGAGCCGAGCCGTGGCCGTGCTCTGTGTCGGCGGTGGCTAAAGCCGGTGTGGAAGAGGGTGCTGACAGCTGGGGGCCCCCCAGCCGGTGCTACCGGGGCCCACCCCTGCCTGCTGGGGGGGCACTGGCACGGTGTCTCCCCCCAGGCTGCCAGTTCATCTTCTTGACCACGGCCATCACCAACAGTGCCCGCATGATGGAGGCCATGATCGAGGCCAAGGCCTGAGCTCGGGCCGGGGGCTGCGGGGGGGCAATAAACATCTCTGCTCGCACCGATCTGGCTCTGGCGCTGCGGCGCCGCCGGGGGCGGAACGGGGGCACTGCTCCCCCAGGGCGGGGGGGCTGGGGATGCTGGCGGGGGCTCTCCCCAGGGCTGGGCGGCAACTGCGCCCCCGTCTCTGGGCTGGGGCAGCGACGTGGGACCGGGGGTGCGCCCCCCCCACCGCCGGTGCGCCCCCCCCACCGCCGGTGCGCCCCCCCACTGCCGGTGTGGCGCATGCGCAACGGCTCTCAGCAAATAACGTGTCGCGCAGTGCCGTTAACGGTTCTGCCGGTCTCGCGCGTGATTGGCCAACGGCCTTTCGCTCCCATTGGCTGGCGGCCGGCTTGGGGCGGGGACAGCGGTGGAGAGGGAGTGGGTGAGGCCCGATGACGGTTTGTGGGCGGGGCTAGTGGGGAGGCGGTTGCCGGCGGCAGCCAATCAGCGCGCCCGGGACGCCAGGCTGAATCCAGGCAACGAGCGATGGACGCAGACGGAGCCGCCGCGATGAGGAAGAGGTGCGGGGCTGCGGGGACCTGGGGCGGGCACCGGGGATCCGGGAGGGCAGCGGGCACCCGGGGCGGCAGCGGGCACCCGGGGCGGCGGACGGGGGCCGGGGCCGGGGCCGGGGCCGGGGCCGGGGCCGGGCACGGGCGCTGCTCGGCGGGTGCTGACGGCCGGTGGTCCCCGGTTACCCACAGCGAGGTGCTGGCGGCCGAGGCCGTGTCCTGCCTGAACCGGGCGATGGCGGCGCTGCGGGACATCTGGGAAGAGATCGGCATCCCGGAGGAGCAGCGCCTGGAGCGCACGGATGTCGTAAAGAAGCACATTAAGGTGAGGAGGGGCGGGGGGTCCCCAGGACCCGGGTGTCCCCAGGGCCACTGTCCACCCCCCTCGCCCCACGCTGCCCGGTGCTGCCGGGCACTCCACACTGCCGGTGCCCCCGTCTGGCCCTCCCTCCGCTCGCCCCGGCAGCAGTTCTCCGCAGCTGCGCTCCCTGCGCGTTCCCTTCTCGCTCGCCATCCCCGCCCCGCCCTCTGACCGCGCCTGTCCCGCAGGGTCTCCTGGACCTGATGGTGGCGGAGGAGGAGAGCCTGAAGGAGCGGCTCTTGAAGAGCATTGCCGTGTCTCGGAAGGAGCTTGACACCCTCTGCAGGGAGCTCCAGCTGGAGCCCTTTGAGGTAAGGTATTGCCCTTCACTCCTGGGATCCTGTTGGCCACAGCCTGCCGCCGCCTGGCCTCTGCGTGGGTGTCTCTGCGAGGCCGGAGCTCGCCAGACAAACGCCTGTTCCAAGCCGCTTCTGAGGCCTGGTGGAGACGAAGGCTTTGTGGCTCCTCACGGGTCAGGCACTGGGAGGTGGTTGTGAGGAATCCAGGTGTCTTCCAGCATTTCATTTTGTGTGTGGCTGCTGCATTTGCACCTTCCTGAGAAACATCTTGCTCAGAACCAGGGCTTGTGTCCCAGGTCTTTGCTGAGGAAGCCTTAAGTGAGTCAGGTCTGTGAGAGCTGATTTCTGGACTCTTCCAGGCAGAGGAAGAAAGCACCATTCTGCAGATGGAGAAGAGTTTGCGCAGCCGGGTCGAAGTTCTGTTAAAGCAGAAGAAAGACAGGAAGCAGGAGCTGAAAGCCCTGCAAGAGCAAGATCGCGACTTGTGCGACATCCTCTGCACAGCCCCGCTCTGCCTTGACAGCAACGCCGTGCCCAGCCTGGAGGACCTGGACCGCTACCGGCGCCACTTGGCCTCCCTGAGCGCTGAGAAGGTGAGCGAGCGGGGGCGAGGATCTGGCAGAGGGTGGCACTGAGGTGCTCTGGGTTTCTAATGCTGCTCATCATCTGCAGGAGCAAAGGCGAGAAGAATTTATGAGCAGGAAGCGGCAGATCATCCTCCTCATGGAGGAGCTGGACCACACTCCAGACACAAGCTTTGAACAGGATGTGGTGTGTGAGGATGAGGAGTGTTTCTGCTTGTCCACCGACAACATTGCTGCCCTCCAGACCCTGCTGCAGCAGGTACGTCGGCACACGGGGGCAGCGCCGCTGGCTGCGGGGCTGTCGGTGGCTCCTGGCAGCAGTTGGCATGGTGGCACTAGAACATCCTTTCGGGAGCTTTTGGAAGATGAGCGTGGGGTTTGCTAGGGGCAGTGGAGCCTGCTTGTGCCCTTCGGGGCCGCGCTGACCCCATGCTCTCCCTCCTGTAGCTGGAAGCCCGGCGATCCAGGAATGAAGCTGTGTGCACAGATCTGCGCTCCCGGATCGTTGCGCTTTGGGAACGGCTGCAGGTTCCAGCAGAGGAGAGACAGTCTTCTGCAGTGCACACAGCTGGGTCCAGAGCCAGAGTCATGAAAGCAGTAAGGAACCCCGGTGCCCGTGGCGGGGGAGGGCTGGGGGCAGCACCTCTGGGTTTCTCGCTCCTGTTGCTCAGCCGGAGCGGAGGAGCTGCTCCCAGCAGTCAAGTGCGAGGCGAACAGGCCAAATCCTGCCCTCGCAGGTGCGGGGCTGGGAGCTGGTGCTGGTGACTGCCTTGTCTGAGCAAGTGGCTTCTGCAGGAGATAAATCCTGTTGTGCTCCTCGCCCTCTCTGAGGCTGTGCTCTTGTCTCGGCAGCTGCAGATGGAAGTGGATCGTCTGGAGGAGCTGAAGCTACAGAACATGAAATCGGTGATTCAGGCGATCCGGGCAGAGCTGGCTGGCTTCTGGGACAAATGCTTCTACAGCCAGGAGCAGAGGGAGGCCTTCAGCCCCTATAATGACGGTGGGTGCTGGCTCTTCCTGACTGCCCTGCAGGAGCTGCAGGCTGCCTGCCCAGCCAGCAGCCAAGGAGGGCTGCCCTCAGCTGCCGAGGCGTGGGGATGCCGGTTGCCCGCTGAACGTGCTGTTGTCTCCTCTCCAGAGGACTATACTGAGACCCTGCTCAAGCTCCACGATGCTGAGGTGCAAAAGATGAAGACCTACCACGAAACACACAGAGATCTGTTTGAGGCTGTCCAGAAGTGGGAGGAGAACTGGAAGCTGTTCCTGGAGCTGGAGGTATTGTCCGGGCAGGAACGTGCTCTGCCTGGCTCGGTGCTCGGTCCCTGGGCAGCACACACCTCTGCTCCCACGTGCAAAGTGCTGCTGGGATGGACCAGAGAGGCCCTGGGAAACCACAGTGGGTTGGCGACGGGATGGGTGCTGTGCCTGCAGCACGGGTCCGGTTTGTGGTGGGGGCTGCAGCAGGGATGGCTCCCTCTGGGGTGTGTGTCCTGTGGGGGTTTGGGCTGGGCTGTGGGTTTGTTTCTCTCACCTCCCTGCTGTCCTAGAGGAAAGCAACTGACCCCAGCCGCTTCACCAACCGTGGGGGGAATCTCTTGAAAGAAGAGAAGCAGCGAGTGAAGCTGCAGAAGACACTTTCCAAGGTAGGTTCAGCCCTGGGGAAGAAGCTGTAGTCCCAGGCAGGCCTGCGTAGCGCTGACCGAGGGGAAGCGGAGCACTTGGAGCCAGCGAGGGGCATCTCTGGGCATGGGGATGCCCACGGTCAGGAGGGCAACCTGTCATGTCCTCATCAGCTGCAGGAGGAGCTGGAGATCAGGGTCCAGGCCTGGGAGCAGGAGCACGAGGGGGCCTTCCTGGTGAAGGGGCAGCAGTTCATGGAGTACGTGGCGGAGCAGTGGCAGCTATACCACCTTGAGAAAGAGAAGGAGAAACAGGAGCGGGTGAGTGCGAAGCTGCTTCCTGGCCTGGAGGAGCCCCTGCCCTGCCCGGGGGGAACTGCCCCACCGCCGCTGCCTGGACGTGGCTCTGCATGCAGCCACTGCCCATGGCTGTCAGTGTCTGTGTGTGGAGCCCCTTTCCTGTGGCTGTGGGTACCTGTCACCTCTGTGGGGATCGCTGCTGCTCGGCCGTGCCGCCGGCTGCCCGCAGGGCACTGCCCGCTGGCCGCAGCCTGCCCTTCCCGCGGCGAGCGGCCGCTCTGCAGCTCTGTGCTCCCCTGGGTGGCAATGCCGCTCTCTCACACAGCAACTGAAGAAAAGCCGCCAGACTGAGACCGAGATGCTGTACGGAAGCACCCCCCGGACGCCCATGAAGCGGCGGGTGCTCGGGTCCCCCACGCCTGGCAAAGTCAAGAAGGTAAACTGCCTGTGCAGGCAGCGTGGGCGGGCTGGGACCTCCCGGGAGCTGAGCCCTGCCGCTTCCCGGGCCTCCCCACCCCACGGGGACACGGGGAGGGTTTGGGGCACCACGGCAGCGTGAGGGGAGCAGGGACAGGGCCCAGGCTCTCCCCGGGACAGCCCAGCCTGCTGCGCTGTGGTGCTCTGGAGGCAGAGGGCTCTGTGCAGCCACCGTGTGACGTGCGCTCTGCTTTTCCCCGCAGCTCCACCACGGCACTTCCATCTTCAGTGCGACCCCCAACAGCACTGTCCGGTCCGTGTTCGGGGGAACCATGTACCCCTCCCCCACCTCCCAGCTGCCACCTTCCAGAGGGAAGGTAAGGAGCTGTCTGGGGTGGGATGGGGAGGAGATGGGTGAGCTCTGACTGCTGCCACGCTGGGCATCGCTGCCTCCCCACCAAGCTCCCGGGGTCCAGAAGCCCCTGTTTGTCCATCGCCTGCTGTGCCAGCCTGGCGTGGTCCTGGCAGGACGTTTCTGGGACCTGAGGGAGGAGGAGAGTACAGCAGCATTCAGGAAATCTCCAGTTCTGTTCCTCTGTGCTGAGCCTGCAGCTTGGGGCACCTCCCACATGTGGCTGCATGTTTGTGGGATCAGAACTGGGCCCTAAGCCCTGGGGGGCTCCTGGGGCTTGAAACTGTTGTGCCACCGCAGAGCAAGAGGCAGCGAAGCGCAGCTCCCCCAGCTCTGCCTGGTGCTGGTGTCCCATCTGTCGCTTCTTCCCGCAGCTCGGCCAGCCTCGGACCCCCAGCCATGCAGCTGCGAAGCCCCCCCGTCCCAGACTCAGGGAGTGCAACAAGGAGAACGTGTCCCAGCTGAATGGAACCACCCTGAGCGGTGGGTGCACCCCCACAGCCCCTGCCCAGCGTAACCACAGCGTTAATTCTGTTGCCAGCACCTATTCTGAGTTTGCGGTAATTCACCTCTTCTAAACCCACCTCCCCTGGCTGGGCAGCACAGAGGGTGCAGTCCCCCCTCCCCCAGCACCCCAGGGCTCCTGGGCTCTTCCTGCCCGCGGCAGCAGATCTCTTGGCTCTACCTTGAGAACTTGAAATTGAGGTTTGGTGGCTGAGGCCAAGCACCGCTCGTGTCGCACAGCGGCCCTGAGCACCCCAGGGGGAGCGGGCACAGACGCAAGAGGGGCGGCAGTGGCGGGAGCACCTCCCAGCCCCGTGCAGGGGCCAAGCCCCCACAATGGCCCCGCTGCAGCCCCTCTCCCGAGGTGGGTCTGTCTACAGCTGCTTGAGCTCTCCTCACCGCCCCCAAGGTGTGAGGCACTTGTTGTAGTGGGTCCTGGGGCTGGTGCTGTTCCTCCTGACCCCCCAGGTGTGGGATGCCTTTTCCCACTGCACGCATGGACTCAGCCATCACATGGTCCCCCGGGACGCTGCTTGCTGCCCCCCTGAGCTGAGCCTGCACGGGGACCCCAGCATCTGTCCCACCTTTCCGCCGGCCTTGGCCGCAGGCCAGGTGCGCGCAGGCTGGGGCGCTGCTGGAGAAGGTGCTCTCAGCTGGGGGACGGGGCTCTGCTGGCTCTGCCTGGCTGCAGGTCCCTTAGCAGCCTCTGCCACCCCCCGTTAGGATGGGCTGAGCCCGGGCTTTAACATCTGACACTGGACAGACCCCAGCATCCCTTCCCCTGGGGACCCAGGGCAGGGAGGGTGCTGGTTTG
Organism: Podargus strigoides; assembly: GCA_028020825.1. NCBI lineage: Eukaryota > Metazoa > Chordata > Aves > Caprimulgiformes > Podargidae > Podargus > Podargus strigoides. The sequence continues at coordinate 461,467 of CM051637.1, forward strand.
TGATGGAGGCAGATTCCTGCTGGGTCTTCCCTTCCTCCAGCAGCTGCTGTGGCTGTCCCTGTCCTCCTGCTTCCCCTCCCTTCGCTCGGGACAGCCCATCTGCTTCCCCAGCCAGCCGCTCTGCCCGCTGTGAGGCCGAGGGGCGCTCACGTCTTTCTCAGCTCCTCCATGCTAACACCCACCTGCTCCCTTCTGAAGCAAGAGTCGGGGGAGCCTAAAGGAGCAGGAGCAGCCTGCCCCCCCCCCGCTGTCCCCCTGTCCCCTCATCCCCATCTCCTTCTTTCCACAGCGCGAACTCTCAAAGGCTTCCAGGTCGCACGATAGCGCCCACGTCCTGAACTCCACCACCACTACCGCCTTCCCCCGAGCGTGGCGCCGCAGCTCCCCCCCACGCCCAGAGACCCCGTGCTGTGGCGTTACTGGGGTGGGGGCGAAAGGGACACTTTTAAAAGCCAGATTTTATTTGGGGAATTCTTGTCAAGGTTTGTTAATGAGACCCTGTCTGTCCCCCGTCCTGGTTAATTTGCACCTTGTTATCACTACCGTCCTCCCCAGTTGCTGTTATTTATTCTCTTCTTGTTCGGTGGCTTTGTATATAGTTTATTGGAATAAAACATGTATGTACATACATATGGCTGCTGCTGTCTGGGTGGTGACAGAAGGCTCCCAAGGTGCGGCCTTGCAGCGGGGGAGCTGGAGTCAGGACCAGCTCACGGGGCTGGGGGAAGCTGGGACTGCTCTGGCACCGCAGTGGGGGGGCTGCGGGGCCCTCACCGCTCCTGCACACAGACGTAGGTGGTCCAGGGCCCGCACACCACCTCCTCCGCCCGCAGCCCCTCGGCTGCCAGGTACTCAACACGGCGTGGGTGGTCAGAGCTGGCATCGTCCCCGTGTCCCAGCTGCCCGTATTTACCTGCAGACACCACAGCTGTGCCAGAACGTGGCCCGGGGGCCTCTGCCCTGGTGGGGGGACGGGTCCCCAGGCGTTCGGGGGGAGGGAGGGAATGTAAGAGCACCCCTGGACAAACAGGCCCACCCATGGAAGTGATAAAATAAATCATTATACAGGGAATAGCCGCAAACAGTAAAGAAGCGGAAACCAAAAGCTGCTCCAGGGGTGCTGTGTCACCCCAGAGTGAGGGCATCACTTACCCCAGCCCCAGGTGTAGAGCTCCCCGCCGCCTGCGAAGGGGACAGCACCCATCACCCAGGGCAGGGGGCTGCCAGCCGCCAGCCTCTGCTGCCCCGGCACCCCTGAGCCACCCGGGACTCACGTGTGACGACGGCCGTGTGCCGGGACCCGCAGCTGACCGCGCTGACCTCCAGCTCCTGCGGCAGGTCCAGCAGCGCCGGGAACGCCTGGATGGAAACGAACGCGGCGTCCTCGGCAGCCGGCTGCTCCTGGGGGGACCTCGGCTCGGCGTCCCCTGGAAAGAGCCGACCCTCAGCTCCCGGCAGTGACCGGGCCCCCCCAGGCTCACCCCCCCGACACCACCCACCGCCCCAGCCCAACCAGCACCCCCTCACCTGCACCCGTGTCCTCGTCCTGTGCCCGCTCCTCCGCCAGCGCTTAGGAGGGCAGAGCCAGCTGGCCCGACTCGTTCCAGCCCCACATGTAGAGGTCTCCTCCCTCTGTGGGGCCGGGGGACACATCAGGGGCAGCCCCGGAGCAGAGCTCAGCCCTGACCCTCCCGCCAGTGGCAGTGGCTGGGTGCTCCGGAGGCACCAGCCCCGACCACGCACGGCACAGCACCGTGCATTGGGCTCCACCGGGACCAGGGCCGTGGGGTAACCACAACACGGGGGTCTGGTCCTGCCAGGGCCGGTCGCTGCCACCAGCCGCCCCCACCGCCCGCACCCAGAACAGCCCCTCACCGCTAACGCTGGCCGAATGCCACCCGCCGGCCGTCACCGTCTGCATGGGCACGCTGGCCAACGCCTCCACCAGCCGTGGCTGCAGCTCCGACGGCAGCGTCCCGTGGCCGAGCTGCACGTGCCTGCAGGGACAACACACAGACAGACAGACAGACAGCTCCCGCGCCACACTGCCCTCCAGCTCTCGCACCTCCCTGCCTCGCTGTGAGCCCACGGTCCTGCCCGAGCCCCCACTGCTGCCACTGACCCTGCCCATGGCCCCCCAGAGGGGATGGCACCAGCTGCCACGAGGAGCGTTCCACACGTGGGCACACAGAGGGCTGCTCCGTGTGGGCTGCGCAGGGCAGGACCCGGACCCACACGCTGCAATGCAGCTGCCCGGCGTGAGAAATCCTGCGTGGGCGAGCTGTGCCGCCACGGTGCTGCCAGCAGCCCGGGGACGGGGGTGCCAGCCACAGCCCGGGAGGAGGCGAAGGCTGCGAGGTGCAGGTGGCTCCGGCACCGTTCAGTCCGGCTGAGCCTGAGCTGCGGAAGGAACAACCATGGCTGGGGGAAGCGCTGACTCCAGAAAGGGAAAAGCCCAGCGCTGGTGGGAGGGCGCTGCCTGGCTCAGGGCGTCCTGGCACAGGGCCACAACAGGCAGCCCAGTCGGGGTGGGGGGCTTGGCATCCCCCTGGCAAGCGGAACGCAATGCGCCAGCGGCTGTAATGGACACAGCAGAAGGAGTTGGACAGGGCAGTGAAGGTGCAACCACAGCTGAGCTGCACACAGCAGCCGACGGCAGCGCTGAGTCCTGGGGAGCATCAAAGTGCGGAACAAGAGGCCAAAAACTCTGCTCATGAAATGACTTCAGGAAGACTTCGCTTTCCCTCACGTGGTCACCTGCAGAGGGTCGCGGTGGAGAGACGCACCCGGCGTCTCCAGCCACGGCTGCTGCACCGAGCAGTGACACGGGGAGGGTTTGCAGCAGCGGGGACGGGGTCCGGGTGCTCCCTGTGCCCAGAGCCGAAGGCGGCTGCAGGCTGTGGTAAGCAGGGGGCTGAGGGCGCCCAACGAGCAGCTGCAACACGGAGGGACGCGGCACTGGGATGCGATGGAGGCCGCTCAGCCTTGTCCAACAACCAAAGCTTAACCGCAGCATTTAATTTGTCAAAAATAATAGTTAATCCTAAACAAATGCTCACAAGTGAGGCAACCTTTCCTCTGAAGGGAAAGCGGGAAGGACAGGATAATGGAAGCGTCTGCAAGTGTAACAACTGCTGGTTTAAATGGAGTTTGATGGTCTTGGGACCAGCTTGGCCCAGACCCCAACCAGCACTGAACAGAGACCGGGGGACAAACGGCTCCTGAGCCCTCACGCAGCGCTGCGGGCTGCGCGCGACAGGCTGTGGTGGCTTTGTCTTCCACAAGGAGCAAAGAGGAACACGCAATCCCTGCCACCCTACGGATATGAGCAACAGTTCCCATGGTCAGGGCGGTCACACAGCTGCCTTTGGGGACAGTCGTCAGCCCTCACTGTCCTAACGACCTCACTGTCCCAGCAGCACCAGCTGCTGTTTAACACAACTTCAGGTGCTGTGTCAAAGTTGACGGTGACGTTAGCAAAGAAGAAACTGTTGGGTCTCGTGAAAGAATGGACTCAATAGCAAGAACAGTCCCGCTACCCGCCACGACTCCAATGGCAACTCTGCCAATAAGGGAGGAGTTGATCCCACAAATATCCAAACTCAGACCATAAGCTGTCAAACGTGTAGGACAGCAACAAGTGACATTTCACCCCTCCCATTAACTGAAACAGGCAGTACTGGTGACACAAGTTAATGTTTCTACAACCAAACCGAGCTGCTGACCGTTCCTAAGAACATCCTACGTGGGTTGGTTACAGGCAGCAGCCTCAGTCCCTTCGAGGGGAACAGCGGGACGCAGCTGCCGCTGTAGGGACGGGCTCGGGACTCAAACAGCGCAAACGCTGAAGTGCCTGTGAACAAACTGAGCACAACTGTGCATGACTTAGACTGGAGCACCCGTCAGATCCTCTGTCAGCATCCGGGACTGCCCAGTGGCTTGTGTCTGATACACCACCTCAGCAGGGGAAAGAACAGTGCCAAAGGCCAGCAGCTGAGCGCGGACACCCTTGGCACAGCCCACGGCAATGTGTCACCGGCCCTCGGCTGCAGCCGGGCTCAGCTCCGCGTGCAGCTGCACCGCAGCAATTGTAAGAGAAGGTGATGAGGGCATGTGTCCACAGAGATTCCAAAAGTAGTTCAGGACAACGCAACTAAATTTGAAAGAGAATGCCAGTCTTGGTGGTATTTAGTTAGTTTTACTCATGACCCCATCAACAGGGCCGCTGCTTTTGTCTTAACAACACACAGTGCTTGGGTGTGTACCACCCCCAGTCACTGCGCAGGGGTCAAACCCCACGGGAACTGTCCTCTGTCCGTCAGAACACAGAGAATGGGCCCTTGAAGTGCTGGGGTCTGAACCCCCAGCCCTGAATTAAGGCCTGGGGACAGAGGGGCTGCTGCTTCCCCGGAAGGCTGCTGGCTGTACGAGACTGAACCCCCTTTCCGCCCCCCGGGACGCCTGGGCGCACCTCACGTAGTCCTCGCACAAGTGGTGGAAGTTCTCCCTCTCTGCATTGCATTTCAGGTCATCATAAAGTTTGCTCAGCAGAACCGAGGCGCTCATCCAGCTGTTCTCTGTCACGGGCAGGCTCCCCGGGGCACCACACACTGCGCTGCCCACCTCCAGGATCTTTTTCAGGCCTAGGAGGACGCAGAGGTCAGAGACTCAAAACGGGGCACGCAGGCAGAGCCGAGCTGCGTGGCATCCTGGGGCACAGGGGTGTGACAGCCCGGCAGGACACTGCGGGCTGCTCTGCTCACCCTGGTCGATCACCCAGAGGCTCATGCTGTTGTTGGTCTCCTTTGGGGACTTCCTAGGCACCACCTCGATGAGCAGGTTAAGTGCGTTGTCACGGCCATGAGCAGAGGCTCCTTCCAGCACCAGCAGATCCAGGAGGTCCTTGATCAGCATTTTCAGGTCCTTGGAAGTATCTTCCAGAAGAGACAGTGCCCAGCAGTCAGTCCCCTGGGCACAGGCCTCACCCCCGCCGCAGTGAGGCTGGCAGAAGATGCTGCCGTGACCAGGGGCTCCTGCCTCCCAGCTCTACCTCATGTTAACCCTGGACTGGAGCCCTGGCTCTGCGGCAGGGAGCGCTGACCAGGCGGGCAGCAGGAGAAGAACCCGCCGCAGCTCAGCACCTACCCAGGGTGCTCTCCCCACCCCACGCCAGCAGCCAGGGCAGCAGGCACTCACCCAGCACCACCGCGTCCTTCTTCCCACAGAAGTCCTTCTGCAGCCCTTCCTTCAGGGAATCAAACATCACGTGCAGAAGGTTGCAGGCAGCCAGGGAAACCTGCTCGTGCTCCACACCCAGCACCGCCGAGAGACGCGGGGACCCCAGCTCCGCCAGGATGGCCGTGGTCTGCAGGTACAACCACAACTGTCTGCTGGAGACATCGGGGAAGCCTCGGCACTTCCCAGCACCTTATCAGGACAGTTCCTGTCACAACGAAGCTCTTGCAAACTCAGGCCTGGGAGATGACAGCTCAGAGCTTCCCTGCCCAGCAGGGCTGCAGCGAGGCGCAGGCAGAGGCCAGCAATGCTCCCCTGCCCCACACCCTTCACAGCCTCCCCAGCATCGCCCTCCCTGGGCCAGGCCCTGTCACACAGGAGAGCTGGGCTACAGCGGGACCTACCCGGGAGCGGTGCCCGGAGCACAGCCCCACCAGGGGACGCAGAGCCGCCAGCAGCAGGTCAGCCTTGGCCGTGTCGAGCAGCTGTGTCAGCAGTTGCACACCGTCGCTTTGGAAAATTTTCTCTGCTCCGGCCTCCTCTTGTGCCAGCACAATCAGGTTCTGCGCAGCCTGGGAAAGAGACCTGTGTGGGTCACCTGCACACCAGAACGCAGCCCACCATGTGCAGGGAACCTCCCGGCAGCAGCCAGGGCAGCCGCAGGCACCTGCCTTTGCCCCCAGTCTCCGGGGAGCACATTCCGCTGGCAGGAGGCCTGGTCTCCCCCGGGTACCACCAGGCAGCCAGCAGCACCCACCTGCCAACTATTCCTCCCCTCCTCACCTTCCAGCCGCACCACCCTCTGCTCCCCAGAGCTCAGACCTTTTGCCCACGTCTTTTTCTTCACAATCCAACAAGATCTGGAACATCTGCTCCACCTTCGAGTCCGTGCAGGACATGGTCTTCATCTGAGATAGAGCAGAAAGAGCAGCTCAGCCCTCACAGCCTTCCTCAGCCCACCACCCCCATGGGCAGGGGGCACAGCAGCCCCACGTGCTGCCTCCCCACTCACCTTCTCATGCATGCTGCTCCCCAGGGCGCGCAGGGCCTCCTGCAAGGCCTTGTTCTTGGGCTCCAGGCTGACGCACCGCTGCAGGTCACTGACAGCCTGGCCCAAGCGGCCCAGCTTCTGCAGCGCCTGGCTCCGGCGGAACAGCGCCTTCATGTCCCGGCCATCGGCTTCAATGGCTGCGGGTGAGCAGGGCATCTATCGCAAAGCCCCTGGACGGGCAGCGCACCGAGGCTGGTCCCCTGCCAGCCGCCCCTGACAGTACCTTTAGATGCATCGGCCTCTGCCTTGGCGTAGTCGTCCTGCCGAGAGAGCTGGTGAGAGGGAAACGCCTGACGTGCTGCCCATACAGGCCTTGCTCAGCCCAGCCCGCTGCAGGCAGAGACAGCACCGCTGCTTTAGAGGGGAGAGCAGGGAAAGAACTGGGGGTTTGAGGATGGGAACAGTGTCACTGAGGACAGCGAGCCAGCCCAGTAGGACATCCCATCTTTCCCAGAGCCCAACCCTCACGGGGTCCCCAAGGAGCCCAACAACCCTCTGATGCTTTTTGCGTGCTCCTGGGCTACCTGAGCCCCTGAAGTTCCTTAAAATCTCCTTTGACTCTGATACAGTCCCAGGGGGGGAGATGAGAGATGCTGTGACTGCCTGGGGAACAGCCCCAGAGCACACACACAGCCTGGACACGGACAGGAGTGCCCTGCCCAGGCCCTGCCAGCCCACCAGGGACACAGGGCAGCATGGGACAGCGGGGCATGGCTGGGAGGAAAGGGGAGCAGAGGAAACACCTGACACCAGGGACTGGCAGTGCCCTGCCCGGGGACCGACAGGGCCTCCCAGCGCAGGCATGCAGCCGGCGAGTGTGGAGCGGTCCGGGCAACGCCAGCAGCACAGCCCCGGCAGGCCGGGGCGGCCGGGCAGGTTCCTGCAGGCCCCGCGGTGCCGCCCCCGCCCCGCTCTCACCAGCTTCAGGTAGCAGGCGGCCCGGTTGCGGTGCAGGACGGTTCGATCCGGCTCGGCGTCGCAGAGGCTCAGCGCCTCCGTGTAGGCAGCAAGGGCCGCGGCGTGGTCCCCTGCGTGGAAGAGCGCGTTGCCCCGCTCCCGCAGCTGCCCCGCCGTCACCTGCGACAGGCACCGGCCGGGACACAGCGCCGGGGGCACCAGGCGCGGCCCGGACCCCGCCACGGGCAGCAGCCCCACGGCGGCCCCTGGGAAGAGCCCCCGCCGCCCCAGCCCCGGCAGCCCCCGGCCCGCCCGGCGTTCGCTCACCGCCTCCTCCATCGCGCCTCTCTCGCCGCGCCCGTGACGTCACCGCCGAGCGCCGGAACAACCCCGCCGCCCGTGTCACGTGACAGGGCTGCGCCGGAAAGGGGCGGGGCCGAAGCCCCTCCGCGGCCCGGCGGTGCCAGCATCGGCCACGTGCGACCTCGCGTCTGTGACCTCCCGTGCCCCCCCGCCCCGTATCCCCCCCCTCCCCCCGTGCCCCGTTGCCCCCCCAGCTCAGCCCCCCGTTCCCCGCTGCCCCCCCTCAGCAGGCCCGGCCGGGGGGAGGCAGCAGGAGGCCCCCGGGGGCGCGGGAGCCACGGGGCGGCCGGGAGTGGGGCTGGCGCCCCGCCGGGAGGCTGCAGGGCGGGCAGCGGGTGCAGGGCAGGAGGCGGCCGAGGCGGCAGCGCCGGGTCCGGTAGAAGTGGAAGAGGTCGACGGCCATGAGGAGGAGGACGAGGAGCCCGTAGAGCCCCACGAAGGGCAGGGCCAGCGGGTTCCTGCGGGGGGGCACCTCAGGAGAGGGCGGACACGGCCCCCAGCGGCACAACGGCACCCCTGCACCAGGGGGGCCCAGCCGGGGCCACCTTTAGGCCCTGGGGTGACACCGTGCCAGCCCCAGGGCTGTGCTGGGAGCCCCTGCTGCCCCCTCCTGCCCCCCTGGGCACCGCAGCCCCTGAGCCCCCCAGCCAGGCTGCAGCCCCGCTCACCGGAGGAGGCCTGGACCGGTGGGGCCGGAGAGGTTCACCCTGGTGAGGCCCTGCAGGGCCAGCTGGGAGCAGCAGGACTTGAGGGCGTGCGGGCCGGGGCGGCAGCAGTAGCGGTGGCCGGGCGGGTCGCTCAGCCGCGGGCAGTAGAAGCCGGGGTGGCAGCGGCCGTCAGGGCCAGCGTAGCCCTCGCAGAGGTGCAGGTTCTGCACTGAGGCTGTGGCCAGGAGCAGGTGCTTGGGCGAGCGCCGGGGCTCAGCCCCCACTACGGAGGGCGAGCACAAAAGAAACCATGCGCGAAGGTGAAGGGCGGCCAAGAAGGGGGAACAAACCCGTGACACGGGGAAAACTGGATTACGGCCATCCCAGAGTGTAAGTAAAGCTGAGAGGAAAAAGAGAGGCTCTAGAGTGCATTAATTTGCAAGGGCTTTGGCAAGTTCCCCGGTTTCTCCTGAAGCCAAGGGAACGTTGCAGCCCCAGGATGTTCACTGGTTCAGAGATGCCAGCAAAGTGAGAAAGAGCATTTCCTGGCAATGTCAGACCTCCTGAGAGACCACCTGTAGTCCGCAGGAGACACTAACGTGCAGAATTGTTCCTGCAGGTGGGGATGGTAAGAGAAACTCAAATGCTGTGCACCCTGAGGATTACAACAAGTACTGCACAGAAGGTGTCGTGGCAGTCGTGGGCTCCATGCTCTTTGGGTTTTTAGCGCGTTGTTTGCTCTGTCTGCAGAGGAAGCGAAAACGGTGAGTTTTTGGGAGGGGGATTTGTTTCCAAACTTGTGTATGAGATGGCTGCCATTAGCCACGAAACATTTAGAGGGAGGGTATTCTGGAATGCCGAGTTAGTTACTGGCCAAACTCTACTGAGATTTGTGCTCTTAAGGTGTTTTAACTTGACTCTCGGTTCCTGGGCCCTCTCTTCTGAAGAGTGGGGCTGTGGTCCCTCCCCGTCCCCTCCCCAGGGCTGCCTCGCGGTAGCTCTGACGCCGCAGAATCCCAGTTTAATCCCAGTACTGGATCCCTGCGCTGGCAGGGACGGGAGCGTGGGCAGGAACCACAGGTTCCCGCGGGCCTGGCAGCCTGCCCGCAGGGCTGTGCATGCCGTGGCGTGGGCACCTCTGCCCCGTCTTCTGGGAGGAGAGAGGATCCTGCCGGGATTCCCTGTGGGAAGGCCCCATCTGCTCCCCGCAGCCTTCTTTGTGGGGCTCTTGCTGCTGAGGGCTGGGTGACTGTCACCTTTCCCTGTCCCACACTCAGATGTCACCTGCGATGAATGGTCCTTCTACTTGCTTCCCCTGGACGAAGACATCATCAGCATGGAGCTGCCCGAGTTCTTTCGTGACTACTTCTTGGTCAGTGGGACGATGCTGCCGGACGCTGCCCTGCGGGGTGGCAGCTGTTCCCGCGCTTGTCTGTCGGGCTCGGGACAGGAGAGTGCTGTTCAGAGAGCGGACGCACGATGTCCTGCTCGGTCCCCTCTGCCCTCGCTGCAGGCCCTTCTCTGCTGTCCCGGGCTGGCTTTTGCTGGGGGCGGCTGCTCTGTTGGACTGTGATACCTCCCCTCCTCTGCACGCAGCCCTCTGTGCTGGTACCTCCTCTGCTTCTCCTGAGCAGCTTCAGGGCATCCCAGCCTGTCCCTGTGCACGTTCCTGTGCATGTTCCTCCTGGAAGTGCCAAGCCCAGAGCCTGCTCCATCCCCAGTTCATCCCCACCCGAGTCCCTGACGTGGCAGTCGTTTCCCAACCAGCCTGCCCGGGCTCCCTGACGTCCCGTGGTCCCTGCAGGAGGGAGATCACCGCTGGATCAACTCCGTCGCTCAAGCCCTGCAGTTGCTGAACTCCCTGTATGGACCTTTTGGCAAAGCCTATGGGATTGGGAGGTGTGCGGCCCGTGCTGCCAGGCTCGGCCGGTGCCCAGGGGAGCCTCTCTGCTTCCCATGAGGGGCACAGCCCACAGGGAATCAAGCCCCGTTGGCCATGTGGCATCACATCGCTGTAGAGGTGGTACCGCTGCGCTGCCGCTTCTTCCCAGGCAGCTCTGGGGGCTCGGCAGGTTTGCGGGGGACCCTGTTGTCCTGCATCTCCCAGTGAGCGCTGTGCTTGCCGAGGTTGGGCGGGGGACCAAAGCAGCATCTGCTGCCTGTTGGGGTGTGGTGGAGCACCCCATGCCCTGGAGGGGCAGGCGCTTGTGCCCAGCCTTGGTCGGTGAGCCCCAGTCCCGCTGCAGCCTGCTGTCCCTGTGGGACACCTTGGTCCATGTCCTGGCTGGCAGGTGGTGGCAGCATGTGAGGGGCTGGTGCTGGGGTGGGCTGCAAGCCTTGGTGGGGCCGGGGCTGCACCCCAGACCCTGGCACACTCTGCCCATCACAGATGTGCTACGAGCTGTGGCGGGACCTGGAGGAGGAGAGCGAGGGCGACGGCCAGGGCAGGAAACCCGAGATTGGCAACATCTTCCTGATGGACAGAGGTAGGCTGGAGCGAGGGGCGGCGGGCGAGGGCTGGCTGAGGAGGAGCAGTGTGGGCCAGCAGCTCGCCCGGAGGAGAATCTCCCGGGGAAGGGGCAGGGAGAGCCCGTGATGGCTGTGGGGAGCAGCAGGAGGTGCGGGGCAGCCTGGGCAGGGGGGGCAGCCTGGGCAGCAGCTCTCCTTGCAGACACGGACTATGTGACGGCGCTGTGCTCCCAGGTGGTCTATGAGGGGGCTGGTGGACGACACCTTCCGCATCAAGTGCGGTATGTCACCGGGGATGGCGTGGCGTGGGGTTGCCTCCGGGGTCTGTGCCCAGTGCCATCAGACCCAGGCTGTGCTGCAGCCAAGGCTGTTCCCCGCGGGGGCAGTCCTGGTGCTGCTGGAGGCTGTCGAGGACAGCCCTCGGTCAGCAGGGCTGGCACGTGCGGGATGTCACTGCTGCTGGGGCAAAGCAGCTCTTCATCCTTCCCTGCAGGGAGCGTGGATTCTGGGCCAGCCGTCACCTCTTCCCACAAGAGTATTAAGGTGCTGCTCAACGCCCAGGACAAAGTGAGTCCTTGTGTGCCGCGGGGAAAGTGGATTCCCCTGTGCCCAGGTGGCACCAGGAGGAGGCTGAGGGGGGAATTTCCTCCCCTAATCCTGAGCAGGGGGCGGGCGGGCGGGCGGGTGCTGCTGGGCCTTGGAGCACAGGTCGGGATGGGTTGGGGTACAGTGACTGAGAAACACGGTCTGTGGGCACAGCTCAGCCCCTGTAGTCAGCAGAGCCCCTGCGTGCAGGGCTGTGTCGTGCCGGCCAGTTGGTATTTTGGGGCTGCCCTCCCCGGCAGGGACACCACCATGTCTCACTGCTGGCACACATCAGCTCCGGGTGCTGGGGGCTGCGGCTGGCCAGGCCCCGTGCCGGTGCAGGGGCCGCAGGGTGGGTGCCCAGCCCCGACGGCTGCGGTGCTCTCTGCAGGTCTTCAGCCAGATTCGGAACGAGCACTTCTCCAGCGTGTTCGGCTTCCTGAGCCAGAAGTCACGTAACCTGCAGGCACAGTACGACGTGAGTGTCGGCCGGTGCGTGGGACGCCCACGGTGCCGTCCCTCCACAGCCAGGTCACCTCCCCAGATGCTCTTCCCTCCGCAGCGGCGTCGCGGCATGGACATCAAGCAGATGAAGAACTTTGTCTCGTAGGAGCTGAAGGGACTGAAGCAAGAGCATCGCCTGCTGAGCCTGCGTAGGAGCCGGGGCTGGGGCGGTGGGGAGGGAGAGGCCCTCGGCCACTGCAGCGGGTGCCTGGGCTCCCGAGGAAAGCCAGGGGGGTTTGCAGGGCCCTGCCTGTCCCCGGCGGGGCAGATGGTCTGAGCAGCGGCAGGGCAGCTGGGTTAGTCCGTGCCAGTATCCATAGCGGGGCTGGGGGATGAGCTGGGGGATGAGCGGCTGTTTCTCCTGGCTGTGCAGATATTGGTGCCTGCGAGTCCATCATGAAAAAGAAAACCAAGCAGGACTTCCAGGAGATGATCAAGGCTGAACACTGTGAGTGCTGTTCCGGCCCTGTCCCAGTCCTCGCTCCTCCCCCCTCCGCGCCGACCCACTTACCCCGGGCCCGGGCAGCTCACACCTGGGTGTCCCTGTGTGGCCACACTCCTTCCAGACCATTTGTGTCAGGGTGGGTCGTAAGGTCCTAACTAGGCTCCAGCCACATCCTCAGAGGGCTGGGTCATGGTGGGGTGGGGTGGGAGGCCCAGCACTGCGAGCCTGCCCCGCTCCCTGGGGCTCGGGGAGGGAGGCTGAGCCCCGACTCCAGCTGGGTCAGCTGTGAGAGCCCTGGGGTGGGCGAAGTGACGCTGCCTCTTCCCCTGCCATAGCTCTGCTGGAGGGCTTCGACATCCGAGAAAGCACCAGCTTCATCGAGGAGCACATTGACCGGCAGGTGAGCCCCGGGCCGGGGACACGGGCTGCTCCGGCCACCCCGTGGGGACGCAGGGGCTGCAGGCAGCTCACCGCCCGCTCCCACGCAGGTGTCCCCCGTCGAGAGCCTGCGCCTCATGTGCCTGCTGTCCATCACGGAGAACGGTGAGGTGTCCGGCTGTGCTGGGCCAGGAGGGTGGCACCGGGGTGCTCCAGCCTTGGCACAGGGCTCACCCTGGTGCTCCCCACAGGTCTTGTCCCCAAAGATTACCGCTCCCTGAAGACGCAGTACCTGCAGGTGAGTGTCTGAGCCCCTGCCTCCACGGGCTCTGCACGAGCGCTGAGCTCTGGCTGCCCCTGCCCTTTGCCTGCGGGGTTGCCCTAAGCAGCCCCCCATGGAGGTGGCACCCTGCTGCCAGGCCGTGCTCACAGCTGGGGCTCTACACCGATCCGTCTGTCCCTTCCCCAGAGCTATGGGCCTGAGCACTTGCTGACCTTCCACAACCTCAAGCGCATCGGGCTGCTGACCGAGCAGTCGGCCGGAGAGACCCTGACTGCTGTGGAGAGCAAAGTCAGCAAGCTGGTGACAGACCGCGCTGCAGGTGAGAGCCAGCCCTCTGCCCCGCGCTTCCCGGGAGCCCGAGATCTGTCCTGGCGGGAGCTGCTGCCTCGGAGCAGCCTGGGAGCGCGTGGCAAACGCGGGCGCTGCAGGCAGAGAGCCCGTCCCCAGCAATGGTGCTGCAAACAGGGCAGTGGGCTCTGCCCACGGGGCCGCGGGGGTGGCAGCAGCTCTGCGCATCCCCCTGCCCAGCCCCTGCCTCTGAGCTGTTTCTCCTTGTGTTTTCCAGGGAAGATCAGAGACGCATTTAATTCTTTGGCCAGGAAGAGCAATTTTCGAGCCATAAGCAAGAAGCTGGGCTTGGTATGTCCCGTGGGGCTGCCGCTGTGCCCACTGGTGCCGGAGGAGCTCTGGTCTGTGCCCGTGCCCGGCTCGCAGGCTCAGCACCCCAGAGACACGCGCTGCACAGGGCCAGAGCTGCTGCTGCTGCTCCCGGCACAGAGGGGCGTCTCCCCGGGACAGGGGGTCACCGTGGGCTGCGTCATCGACCCTGACTCTGGTCCCCACCGGCGCGGTGGAGGGCTGGGGCTCCCCTCGCCCGCTGCGAACACTGCGGCCCCGCTCCAGGAGCGGCGCTGGCTGCATGCAGCTGCCTGGCACTGTGGGGACAGCTCTGTGGCCTCGGTCTGGGGGTGGTGGGGAGATCTTGGGGTGGTGGGGAGGTGACATTCCTGTCCCTGCCATGCGGATGCACAGCCTGCTCGTGTGCTGGCCCCAGGGCGGTGGGGTGGAGGCTTGCTTTGGGCCTCTGTCCTTCCTCACCCGCCTGCACCTCTGCGGGGGCCGGTGAAGCCCTGAGCGGGCTGATCCTGTACCCGAGTTCTGCCTGTCTGCCGATCCCCAGGGTGGACGGAGAGTACGACCTGAAAATGCCTCGGGCCATGGCTTACGTCTTCAGCGGAGCCTACATCCCCCTCAGCTGCAGGATCATTGAGCAGGTGTGCCCACGTGCTGCCGGGGAGCACCACACGTGTCCCCACGCCCAGGCTTCCTCCCAGGGGTCCTGGTGGGGGACCCTCCCTCTACTGCACTGTGTCCCCCAGGTGCTGGAGCGCCGGGGCTGGCTGGGCCTGGAGGAGGTGGTGCGGCTGCTCAACGGCAACGAGTTTTCTGTCTCAGGTAGTGCCTGCACCAGGCTGGGGGGCGGGCCTGGGGCTGGGGGGTCTGACCGCGCTCTGCCCCCTCCAGACAGCGCCGTGGAGGACAATCCCGCCTGGGCGGGAGTCCCAGCGTGTCATCCTCGCCGTCTTCCTGGGGGGCTGCACCTTCTCTGAAATCGCTGCCCTGCGGTTCCTGGGCAAGGAGAGAGGTAGGACGGGGCGGGGGGATGCCCTGCTGCGGGGCAGGGGGGCTCCCGGGGTGGAGCCGAGCCGTGGCCGTGCTCTGTGTCGGCGGTGGCTAAAGCCGGTGTGGAAGAGGGTGCTGACAGCTGGGGGCCCCCCAGCCGGTGCTACCGGGGCCCACCCCTGCCTGCTGGGGGGGCACTGGCACGGTGTCTCCCCCCAGGCTGCCAGTTCATCTTCTTGACCACGGCCATCACCAACAGTGCCCGCATGATGGAGGCCATGATCGAGGCCAAGGCCTGAGCTCGGGCCGGGGGCTGCGGGGGGGCAATAAACATCTCTGCTCGCACCGATCTGGCTCTGGCGCTGCGGCGCCGCCGGGGGCGGAACGGGGGCACTGCTCCCCCAGGGCGGGGGGGCTGGGGATGCTGGCGGGGGCTCTCCCCAGGGCTGGGCGGCAACTGCGCCCCCGTCTCTGGGCTGGGGCAGCGACGTGGGACCGGGGGTGCGCCCCCCCCACCGCCGGTGCGCCCCCCCCACCGCCGGTGCGCCCCCCCACTGCCGGTGTGGCGCATGCGCAACGGCTCTCAGCAAATAACGTGTCGCGCAGTGCCGTTAACGGTTCTGCCGGTCTCGCGCGTGATTGGCCAACGGCCTTTCGCTCCCATTGGCTGGCGGCCGGCTTGGGGCGGGGACAGCGGTGGAGAGGGAGTGGGTGAGGCCCGATGACGGTTTGTGGGCGGGGCTAGTGGGGAGGCGGTTGCCGGCGGCAGCCAATCAGCGCGCCCGGGACGCCAGGCTGAATCCAGGCAACGAGCGATGGACGCAGACGGAGCCGCCGCGATGAGGAAGAGGTGCGGGGCTGCGGGGACCTGGGGCGGGCACCGGGGATCCGGGAGGGCAGCGGGCACCCGGGGCGGCAGCGGGCACCCGGGGCGGCGGACGGGGGCCGGGGCCGGGGCCGGGGCCGGGCACGGGCGCTGCTCGGCGGGTGCTGACGGCCGGTGGTCCCCGGTTACCCACAGCGAGGTGCTGGCGGCCGAGGCCGTGTCCTGCCTGAACCGGGCGATGGCGGCGCTGCGGGACATCTGGGAAGAGATCGGCATCCCGGAGGAGCAGCGCCTGGAGCGCACGGATGTCGTAAAGAAGCACATTAAGGTGAGGAGGGGCGGGGGGTCCCCAGGACCCGGGTGTCCCCAGGGCCACTGTCCACCCCCCTCGCCCCACGCTGCCCGGTGCTGCCGGGCACTCCACACTGCCGGTGCCCCCGTCTGGCCCTCCCTCCGCTCGCCCCGGCAGCAGTTCTCCGCAGCTGCGCTCCCTGCGCGTTCCCTTCTCGCTCGCCATCCCCGCCCCGCCCTCTGACCGCGCCTGTCCCGCAGGGTCTCCTGGACCTGATGGTGGCGGAGGAGGAGAGCCTGAAGGAGCGGCTCTTGAAGAGCATTGCCGTGTCTCGGAAGGAGCTTGACACCCTCTGCAGGGAGCTCCAGCTGGAGCCCTTTGAGGTAAGGTATTGCCCTTCACTCCTGGGATCCTGTTGGCCACAGTCTGCCGCCGCCTGGCCTCTGCGTGGGTGTCTCTGCGAGGCCGGAGCTCGCCAGACAAACGCCTGTTCCAAGCCGCTTCTGAGGCCTGGTGGAGACGAAGGCTTTGTGGCTCCTCACGGGTCAGGCACTGGGAGGTGGTTGTGAGGAATCCAGGTGTCTTCCAGCATTTCATTTTGTGTGTGGCTGCTGCATTTGCACCTTCCTGAGAAACATCTTGCTCAGAACCAGGGCTTGTGTCCCAGGTCTTTGCTGAGGAAGCCTTAAGTGAGTCAGGTCTGTGAGAGCTGATTTCTGGACTCTTCCAGGCAGAGGAAGAAAGCACCATTCTGCAGATGGAGAAGAGTTTGCGCAGCCGGGTCGAAGTTCTGTTAAAGCAGAAGAAAGACAGGAAGCAGGAGCTGAAAGCCCTGCAAGAGCAAGATCGCGACTTGTGCGACATCCTCTGCACAGCCCCGCTCTGCCTTGACAGCAACGCCGTGCCCAGCCTGGAGGACCTGGACCGCTACCGGCGCCACTTGGCCTCCCTGAGCGCTGAGAAGGTGAGCGAGCGGGGGCGAGGATCTGGCAGAGGGTGGCACTGAGGTGCTCTGGGTTTCTAATGCTGCTCATCATCTGCAGGAGCAAAGGCGAGAAGAATTTATGAGCAGGAAGCGGCAGATCATCCTCCTCATGGAGGAGCTGGACCACACTCCAGACACAAGCTTTGAACAGGATGTGGTGTGTGAGGATGAGGAGTGTTTCTGCTTGTCCACCGACAACATTGCTGCCCTCCAGACCCTGCTGCAGCAGGTACGTCGGCACACGGGGGCAGCGCCGCTGGCTGCGGGGCTGTCAGTGGCTCCTGGCAGCAGTTGGCATGGTGGCACTAGAACATCCTTTCGGGAGCTTTTGGAAGATGAGCGTGGGGTTTGCTAGGGGCAGTGGAGCCTGCTTGTGCCCTTCGGGGCCGCGCTGACCCCATGCTCTCCCTCCTGTAGCTGGAAGCCCGGCGATCCAGGAATGAAGCTGTGTGCACAGATCTGCGCTCCCGGATCGTTGCGCTTTGGGAACGGCTGCAGGTTCCAGCAGAGGAGAGACAGTCTTCTGCAGTGCACACAGCTGGGTCCAGAGCCAGAGTCATGAAAGCAGTAAGGAACCCCGGTGCCCGTGGCGGGGGAGGGCTGGGGGCAGCACCTCTGGGTTTCTCGCTCCTGTTGCTCAGCCGGAGCGGAGGAGCTGCTCCCAGCAGTCAAGTGCGAGGCGAACAGGCCAAATCCTGCCCTCGCAGGTGCGGGGCTGGGAGCTGGTGCTGGTGACTGCCTTGTCTGAGCAAGTGGCTTCTGCAGGAGATAAATCCTGTTGTGCTCCTCGCCCTCTCTGAGGCTGTGCTCTTGTCTCGGCAGCTGCAGATGGAAGTGGATCGTCTGGAGGAGCTGAAGCTACAGAACATGAAATCGGTGATTCAGGCGATCCGGGCAGAGCTGGCTGGCTTCTGGGACAAATGCTTCTACAGCCAGGAGCAGAGGGAGGCCTTCAGCCCCTATAATGACGGTGGGTGCTGGCTCTTCCTGACTGCCCTGCAGGAGCTGCAGGCTGCCTGCCCAGCCAGCAGCCAAGGAGGGCTGCCCTCAGCTGCCGAGGCGTGGGGATGCCGGTTGCCCGCTGAACGTGCTGTTGTCTCCTCTCCAGAGGACTATACTGAGACCCTGCTCAAGCTCCACGATGCTGAGGTGCAAAAGATGAAGACCTACCACGAAACACACAGAGATCTGTTTGAGGCTGTCCAGAAGTGGGAGGAGAACTGGAAGCTGTTCCTGGAGCTGGAGGTATTGTCCGGGCAGGAACGTGCTCTGCCTGGCTCGGTGCTCGGTCCCTGGGCAGCACACACCTCTGCTCCCACGTGCAAAGTGCTGCTGGGATGGACCAGAGAGGCCCTGGGAAACCACAGTGGGTTGGCGACGGGATGGGTGCTGTGCCTGCAGCACGGGTCCGGTTTGTGGTGGGGGCTGCAGCAGGGATGGCTCCCTCTGGGGTGTGTGTCCTGTGGGGGTTTGGGCTGGGCTGTGGGTTTGTTTCTCTCACCTCCCTGCTGTCCTAGAGGAAAGCAACTGACCCCAGCCGCTTCACCAACCGTGGGGGGAATCTCTTGAAAGAAGAGAAGCAGCGAGTGAAGCTGCAGAAGACACTTTCCAAGGTAGGTTCAGCCCTGGGGAAGAAGCTGTAGTCCCAGGCAGGCCTGCGTAGCGCTGACCGAGGGGAAGCGGAGCACTTGGAGCCAGCGAGGGGCATCTCTGGGCATGGGGATGCCCACGGTCAGGAGGGCAACCTGTCATGTCCTCATCAGCTGCAGGAGGAGCTGGAGATCAGGGTCCAGGCCTGGGAGCAGGAGCACGAGGGGGCCTTCCTGGTGAAGGGGCAGCAGTTCATGGAGTACGTGGCGGAGCAGTGGCAGCTATACCACCTTGAGAAAGAGAAGGAGAAACAGGAGCGGGTGAGTGCGAAGCTGCTTCCTGGCCTGGAGGAGCCCCTGCCCTGCCCGGGGGGAACTGCCCCACCGCCGCTGCCTGGACGTGGCTCTGCATGCAGCCACTGCCCATGGCTGTCAGTGTCTGTGTGTGGAGCCCCTTTCCTGTGGCTGTGGGTACCTGTCACCTCTGTGGGGATCGCTGCTGCTCGGCCGTGCCGCCGGCTGCCCGCAGGGCACTGCCCGCTGGCCGCAGCCTGCCCTTCCCGCGGCGAGCGGCCGCTCTGCAGCTCTGTGCTCCCCTGGGTGGCAATGCCGCTCTCTCACACAGCAACTGAAGAAAAGCCGCCAGACTGAGACCGAGATGCTGTACGGAAGCACCCCCCGGACGCCCATGAAGCGGCGGGTGCTCGGGTCCCCCACGCCTGGCAAAGTCAAGAAGGTAAACTGCCTGTGCAGGCAGCGTGGGCGGGCTGGGACCTCCCGGGAGCTGAGCCCTGCCGCTTCCCGGGCCTCCCCACCCCACGGGGACACGGGGAGGGTTTGGGGCACCACGGCAGCGTGAGGGGAGCAGGGACAGGGCCCAGGCTCTCCCCGGGACAGCCCAGCCTGCTGCGCTGTGGTGCTCTGGAGGCAGAGGGCTCTGTGCAGCCACCGTGTGACGTGCGCTCTGCTTTTCCCCGCAGCTCCACCACGGCACTTCCATCTTCAGTGCGACCCCCAACAGCACTGTCCGGTCCGTGTTCGGGGGAACCATGTACCCCTCCCCCACCTCCCAGCTGCCACCTTCCAGAGGGAAGGTAAGGAGCTGTCTGGGGTGGGATGGGGAGGAGATGGGTGAGCTCTGACTGCTGCCACGCTGGGCATCGCTGCCTCCCCACCAAGCTCCCGGGGTCCAGAAGCCCCTGTTTGTCCATCGCCTGCTGTGCCAGCCTGGCGTGGTCCTGGCAGGACGTTTCTGGGACCTGAGGGAGGAGGAGAGTACAGCAGCATTCAGGAAATCTCCAGTTCTGTTCCTCTGTGCTGAGCCTGCAGCTTGGGGCACCTCCCACATGTGGCTGCATGTTTGTGGGATCAGAACTGGGCCCTAAGCCCTGGGGGGCTCCTGGGGCTTGAAACTGTTGTGCCACCGCAGAGCAAGAGGCAGCGAAGCGCAGCTCCCCCAGCTCTGCCTGGTGCTGGTGTCCCATCTGTCGCTTCTTCCCGCAGCTCGGCCAGCCTCGGACCCCCAGCCATGCAGCTGCGAAGCCCCCCCGTCCCAGACTCAGGGAGTGCAACAAGGAGAACGTGTCCCAGCTGAATGGAACCACCCTGAGCGGTGGGTGCACCCCCACAGCCCCTGCCCAGCGTAACCACAGCGTTAATTCTGTTGCCAGCACCTATTCTGAGTTTGCGGTAATTCACCTCTTCTAAACCCACCTCCCCTGGCTGGGCAGCACAGAGGGTGCAGTCCCCCCTCCCCCAGCACCCCAGGGCTCCTGGGCTCTTCCTGCCCGCGGCAGCAGATCTCTTGGCTCTACCTTGAGAACTTGAAATTGAGGTTTGGTGGCTGAGGCCAAGCACCGCTCGTGTCGCACAGCGGCCCTGAGCACCCCAGGGGGAGCGGGCACAGACGCAAGAGGGGCGGCAGTGGCGGGAGCACCTCCCAGCCCCGTGCAGGGGCCAAGCCCCCACAATGGCCCCGCTGCAGCCCCTCTCCCGAGGTGGGTCTGTCTACAGCTGCTTGAGCTCTCCTCACCGCCCCCAAGGTGTGAGGCACTTGTTGTAGTGGGTCCTGGGGCTGGTGCTGTTCCTCCTGACCCCCCAGGTGTGGGATGCCTTTTCCCACTGCACGCATGGACTCAGCCATCACATGGTCCCCCGGGACGCTGCTTGCTGCCCCCCTGAGCTGAGCCTGCACGGGGACCCCAGCATCTGTCCCACCTTTCCGCCGGCCTTGGCCACGGGCCGGGTGCGCGCAGGCTGGGGCGCTGCTGGAGAAGGTGCTCTCAGCTGGGGGACGGGGCTCTGCTGGCTCTGCCTGGCTGCAGGTCCCTTAGCAGCCTCTGCCACCCCCCGTTAGGATGGGCTGAGCCCGGGCTTTAACATCTGACACTGGACAGACCCCAGCATCCCTTCCCCTGGGGACCCGGGGCAGGGAGGGTGCTGGTTTGTGATGGAGGCAGATTCCTGCTGGGTCTTCCCTTCCTCCAGCAGCTGCTGTGGCTGTCCCTGTCCTCCTGCTTCCCCTCCCTTCGCTCGGGACAGCCCATCTGCTTCCCCAGCCAGCCGCTCTGCCCGCTGTGAGGCCGAGGGGCGCTCACGTCTTTCTCAGCTCCTCCATGCTAACACCCACCTGCTCCCTTCTGAAGCAAGAGTCGGGGGAGCCTAAAGGAGCAGGAGCAGCCTGCCCCCCCCCCGCTGTCCCCCTGTCCCCTCATCCCCATCTCCTTCTTTCCACAGCGCGAACTCTCAAAGGCTTCCAGGTCGCACGATAGCGCCCACGTCCTGAACTCCACCACCACTACCGCCTTCCCCCGAGCGTGGCGCCGCAGCTCCCCCCCCACGCCCAGAGACCCCGTGCTGTGGCGTTACTGGGGTGGGGGCGAAAGGGACACTTTTAAAAGCCAGATTTTATTTGGGGAATTCTTGTCAAGGTTTGTTAATGAGACCCTGTCTGTCCCCCGTCCTGGTTAATTTGCACCTTGTTATCACTACCGTCCTCCCCAGTTGCTGTTATTTATTCTCTTCTTGTTCGGTGGCTTTGTATATAGTTTATTGGAATAAAACTTGTATGTACATACATATGGCTGCTGCTGTCTGGGTGGTGACAGAAGGCTCCCAAGGTGCGGCCTTGCAGCGGGGGAGCTGGAGTCAGGACCAGCTCACGGGGCTGGGGGAAGCTGGGACTGCTCTGGCACCGCAGTGGGGGGGCTGCGGGGCCCTCACCGCTCCTGCACACAGACGTAGGTGGTCCAGGGCCCGCACACCACCTCCTCCGCCCGCAGCCCCTCGGCTGCCAGGTACTCAACACGGCGTGGGTGGTCAGAGCTGGCATCGTCCCCGTGTCCCAGCTGCCCGTATTTACCTGCAGACACCACAGCTGTGCCAGAACGTGGCCCGGGGGCCTCTGCCCTGGTGGGGGGACGGGTCCCCAGGCGTTCGGGGAGAGGGAGGGAATGTAAGAGCACCCCTGGACAAACAGGCCCACCCATGGAAGTGATAAAATAAATCATTATACAGGGAATAGCCGCAAACAGTAAAGAAGCGGAAACCAAAAGCTGCTCCAGGGGTGCTGTGTCACCCCAGAGTGAGGGCATCACTTACCCCAGCCCCAGGTGTAGAGCTCCCCGCCGCCTGCGAAGGGGACAGCACCCATCAGCCAGGGCAGGGGGCTGCCAGCCGCCAGCCTCTGCTGCCCCGGCACCCCTGAGCCACCCGGGACTCACGTGTGACGACGGCCGTGTGCCGGGACCCGCAGCTGACCGCGCTGACCTCCAGCTCCTGCGGCAGGTCCAGCAGCGCCGGGAACGCCTGGATGGAAACGAACGCGGCGTCCTCGGCAGCCGGCTGCTCCTGGGGGGACCTCGGCTCGGCGTCCCCTGGAAAGAGCCGACCCTCAGCTCCCGGCAGTGACCGGGCCCCCCCAGGCTCGCCCCCCCGACACCACCCACCGCCCCAGCCCAACCAGCACCCCCTCACCTGCACCCGTGTCCTCGTCCTGTGCCCGCTCCTCCGCCAGCGCTTAGGAGGGCAGAGCCAGCTGGCCCGACTCGTTCCAGCCCCACATGTAGAGGTCTCCTCCCTCTGTGGGGCCGGGGGACACATCAGGGGCAGCCCCGGAGCAGAGCTCAGCCCTGACCCTCCCGCCAGTGGCAGTGGCTGGGTGCTCCGGAGGCACCAGCCCCGACCACGCACGGCACAGCACCGTGCATCGGGCTCCACCGGGACCAGGGCCGTGGGGTAACCACAACACGGGGGTCTGGTCCTGCCAGGGCCGTTCGCTGCCACCAGCCGCCCCCACCGCCCGCACCCAGAACAGCCCCTCACCGCTAACGCTGGCCGAATGCCACCCGCCGGCCGTCACCGTCTGCATGGGCACGCTGGCCAACGCCTCCACCAGCCGTGGCTGCAGCTCCGACGGCAGCGTCCCGTGGCCGAGCTGCACGTGCCTGCAGGGACAACACACAGACAGACAGACAGACAGCTCCCGCGCCACACTGCCCTCCAGCTCTCGCACCTCCCTGCCTCGCTGTGAGCCCACAGTCCTGCCCGAGCCCCCACTGCTGCCACTGACCCTGCCCATGGCCCCCCAGGGCTCCCACGAGGGGACGGCACCAGCTGCCACGAGGAGCGTTCCACACGTGGGCACACAGAGGGCTGCTCCGTGTGGGCTGCGCAGGGCAGGACCCGGACCCACACGCTGCAGCGCAGCTGCCCGGCGTGAGAAATCCTGCGTGGGCGAGCTGTGCCGCCACGGTGCTGCCAGCAGCCCAGGGAGGGGGGTGCCAGCCACGGCCCGGGAGGAGGCGAAGGCTGCGAGGTGCAGGTGGCTCCGGCACCGTTCAGTCCGGCTGAGCCTGAGCTGCGGAAGGAACAACCATGGCTGGGGGAAGCGCTGACTCCAGAAAGGGAAAAGCCCAGCGCTGGTGGGAGGGCGCTGCCTGGCTCAGGGCGTCCTGGCACAGGGCCACAACAGGCAGCCCAGTCGGGGTGGGGGGCTTGGCATCCCCCTGGCAAGCGGAACGCAACGCGCCAGCGGCTGTAACGGACACAGCAGAAGGAGTTGGACAGGGCAGTGAAGGTGCAACCACAGCTGAGCTGCACACAGCAGCCAACGGCAGCGCTGAGTCCTGGGGAGCATCAAAGTGCGGAACAAGAGGCCAAAAACTCTGCTCATGAAATGACTTCAGGAAGACTTCGCTTTCCCTCACGTGGTCACCTGCAGAGGGTCGCGGTGGAGAGACGCACCCGGCGTCTCCAGCCACGGCTGCTGCACCGAGCAGTGACACGGGGAGGGTTTGCAGCAGCGGGGACGGGGTCCGGGTGCTCCCTGTGCCCAGAGCCGAAGGCGGCTGCAGGCTGTGGTAAGCAGGGGGCTGAGGGCGCCCAACGAGCAGCTGCAACACGGAGGGACGCGGCACTGGGATGCGATGGAGGCCGCTCAGCCTTGTCCAACAACCAAAGCTTAACCGCAGCATTTAATTTGTCAAAAATAATAGTTAATCCTAAACAAATGCTCACAAGTGAGGCAACCTTTCCTCTGAAGGGAAAGCGGGAAGGACAGGATAATGGAAGCGTCTGCAAGTGTAACAACTGCTGGTTTAAATGGAGTTTGATGGTCTTGGGACCAGCTTGGCCCAGACCCCAACCAGCACTGAACAGAGACCGGGGGACAAACGGCTCCTGAGCCCTCACGCAGCGCTGCGGGCTGCGCGCGACAGGCTGTGGTGGCTTTGTCTTCCACAAGGAGCAAAGAGGAACACGCAGTCCCTGCCACCCTACGGATATGAGCAACAGTTCCCATGGTCAGGGCGGTCACACAGCTGCCTTTGGGGACAGTCGTCAGCCCTCACTGTCCCAACGACCTCACTGTCCCAGCAGCACCAGCTGCTGTTTAACACAACTTCAGGTGCTGTGTCAAAGTTGACGGTGACGTTAGCAAAGAAGAAACTGTTGGGTCTCGTGAAAGAATGGACTCAATAGCAAGAACAGTCCCGCTACCCGCCACGACTCCAATGGCAACTCTGCCAATAAGGGAGGAGTTGATCCCACAAATATCCAAACTCAGACCATAAGCTGTCAAACGTGTAGGACAGCAACAAGTGACATTTCACCCCTCCCATTAACTGAAACAGGCAGTACTGGTGACACAAGTTAATGTTTCTACAACCAAACCGAGCTGCTGACCGTTCCTAAGAACATCCTACGTGGGTTGGTTACAGGCAGCAGCCTCAGTCCCTTCGAGGGGAACAGCGGGACGCAGCTGCCGCTGTAGGGACGGGCTCGGGACTCAAACAGCGCAAATGCTGAAGTGCCTGTGAACAAACTGAGCACAACTGTGCATGACTTAGACTGGAGCACCCGTCAGATCCTCTGTCAGCATCCGGGACTGCCCAGTGGCTTGTGTCTGATACACCACCTCAGCAGGGGAAAGAACAGTGCCAAAGGCCAGCAGCTGAGCGCGGACACCCTTGGCACAGCCCACGGCAATGTGTCACCGGCCCTCAGCTGCAGCCGGGCTCAGCTCCGCGTGCAGCTGCACCGCAGCAATTGTAAGAGAAGGTGATGAGGGCATGTGTCCACAGAGATTCCAAAAGTAGTTCAGGACAACGCAACTAAATTTGAAAGAGAATGCCAGTCTTGGTGGTATTTAGTTAGTTTTACTCATGACCCCATCAACAGGGCCGCTGCTTTTGTCTTAACAACACACAGTGCTTGGGTGTGTACCACCCCCAGTCACTGCGCAGGGGTCAAACCCCACGGGAACTGTCCTCTGTCCGTCAGAACACAGAGAATGGGCCCTTGAAGTGCTGGGGTCTGAACCCCCAGCCCTGAATTAAGGCCTGGGGACAGAGGGGCTGCTGCTTCCCCGGAAGGCTGCTGGCTGTACGAGACTGAACCCCCTTTCCGCCCCCCGGGACGCCTGGGCGCACCTCACGTAGTCCTCGCACAAGTGGTGGAAGTTCTCCCTCTCTGCATTGCATTTCAGGTCATCATAAAGTTTGCTCAGCAGAACCGAGGCGCTCATCCAGCTGTTCTCTGTCACGGGCAGGCTCCCCGGGGCACCACACACTGCGCTGCCCACCTCCAGGATCTTTTTCAGGCCTAGGAGGACGCAGAGGTCAGAGACTCAAAACGGGGCACGCAGGCAGAGCCGAGCTGCGTGGCATCCTGGGGCACAGGGGTGTGACAGCCCGGCAGGACACTGCGGGCTGCTCTGCTCACCCTGGTCGATCACCCAGAGGCTCATGCTGTTGTTGGTCTCCTTTGGGGACTTCCTAGGCACCACCTCGATGAGCAGGTTAAGTGCGTTGTCACGGCCATGAGCAGAGGCTCCTTCCAGCACCAGCAGATCCAGGAGGTCCTTGATCAGCATTTTCAGGTCCTTGGAAGTATCTTCCAGAAGAGACAGTGCCCAGCAGTCAGTCCCCTGGGCACAGGCCTCACCCCCGCCGCAGTGAGGCTGGCAGAAGATGCTGCCGTGACCAGGGGCTCCTGCCTCCCAGCTCTACCTCATGTTAACCCTGGACTGGAGCCCTGGCTCTGCGGCAGGGAGCGCTGACCAGGCGGGCAGCAGGAGAAGAACCCGCCGCAGCTCAGCACCTACCCAGGGTGCTCTCCCCACCCCACGCCAGCAGCCAGGGCAGCAGGCACTCACCCAGCACCACCGCGTCCTTCTTCCCACAGAAGTCCTTCTGCAGCCCTTCCTTCAGGGAATCAAACATCACGTGCAGAAGGTTGCAGGCAGCCAGGGAAACCTGCTCGTGCTCCACACCCAGCACCGCCGAGAGACGCGGGGACCCCAGCTCCGCCAGGATGGCCGTGGTCTGCAGGTACAACCACAACTGTCTGCTGGAGACATCGGGGAAGCCTCGGCACTTCCCAGCACCTTATCAGGACAGTTCCTGTCACAACGAAGCTCTTGCAAACTCAGGCCTGGGAGGTGACAGCTCAGAGCTTCCCTGCCCAGCAGGGCTGCAGCGAGGCGCAGGCAGAGGCCAGCAATGCTCCCCTGCCCCACACCCTTCACAGCCTCCCCAGCATCGCCCTCCCTGGGCCAGGCCCTGTCACACAGGAGAGCTGGGCTACAGCGGGACCTACCCGGGAGCGGTGCCCGGAGCACAGCCCCACCAGGGGACGCAGAGCCGCCAGCAGCAGGTCAGCCTTGGCCGTGTCGAGCAGCTGTGTCAGCAGTTGCACACCGTCGCTTTGGAAAATTTTCTCTGCTCCGGCCTCCTCTTGTGCCAGCACAATCAGGTTCTGCGCAGCCTGGGAAAGAGACCTGTGTGGGTCACCTGCACACCAGAACGCAGCCCACCATGTGCAGGGAACCTCCCGGCAGCAGCCAGGGCAGCCGCAGGCACCTGCCTTTGCCCCCAGTCTCCGGGGAGCACATTCCGCTGGCAGGAGGCCTGGTCTCCCCCGGGTACCACCAGGCAGCCAGCAGCACCCACCTGCCAACTATTCCTCCCCTCCTCACCTTCCAGCCGCACCACCCTCTGCTCCCCAGAGCTCAGACCTTTTGCCCACGTCTTTTTCTTCACAATCCAACAAGATCTGGAACATCTGCTCCACCTTCGAGTCCGTGCAGGACATGGTCTTCATCTGAGATAGAGCAGAAAGAGCAGCTCAGCCCTCACAGCCTTCCTCAGCCCACCACCCCCACGGGCAGGGGGCACAGCAGCCCCACGTGCTGCCTCCCCACTCACCTTCTCATGCATGCTGCTCCCCAGGGCGCGCAGGGCCTCCTGCAAGGCCTTGTTCTTGGGCTCCAGGCTGACGCACCGCTGCAGGTCACTGACAGCCTGGCCCAAGCGGCCCAGCTTCTGCAGCGCCTGGCTCCGGCGGAACAGCGCCTTCATGTCCC
Source organism: Podargus strigoides (assembly GCA_028020825.1). Lineage (NCBI taxonomy): Eukaryota > Metazoa > Chordata > Aves > Caprimulgiformes > Podargidae > Podargus > Podargus strigoides. Next base: position 488,502 of record CM051637.1, read on the forward strand.
GGCCATCGGCTTCAATGGCTGCGGGTGAGCAGGGCATCTATCGCAAAGCCCCTGGACGGGCAGCGCACCGAGGCTGGTCCCCTGCCAGCCGCCCCTGACAGTACCTTTAGATGCATCGGCCTCTGCCTTGGCGTAGTCGTCCTGCCGAGAGAGCTGGTGAGAGGGAAACGCCTGACGTGCTGCCCATACAGGCCTTGCTCAGCCCAGCCCGCTGCAGGCAGAGACAGCACCGCTGCTTTAGAGGGGAGAGCAGGGAAAGAACTGGGGGTTTGAGGATGGGAACAGTGTCACTGAGGACAGCGAGCCAGCCCAGTAGGACATCCCATCTTTCCCAGAGCCCAACCCTCACGGGGTCCCCAAGGAGCCCAACAACCCTCTGATGCTTTTTGCGTGCTCCTGGGCTACCTGAGCCCCTGAAGTTCCTTAAAATCTCCTTTGACTCTGATACAGTCCCAGGGGGGGAGATGAGAGATGCTGTGACTGCCTGGGGAACAGCCCCAGAGCACACACACAGCCTGGACACGGACAGGAGTGCCCTGCCCAGGCCCTGCCAGCCCACCAGGGACACAGGGCAGCATGGGACAGCGGGGCATGGCTGGGAGGAAAGGGGAGCAGAGGAAACACCTGACACCAGGGACTGGCAGTGCCCTGCCCGGGGACCGACAGGGCCTCCCAGCGCAGGCATGCAGCCGGCGAGTGTGGAGCGGTCCGGGCAACGCCAGCAGCACAGCCCCGGCAGGCCGGGGCGGCCGGGCAGGTTCCTGCAGGCCCCGCGGTGCCGCCCCCGCCCCGCTCTCACCAGCTTCAGGTAGCAGGCGGCCCGGTTGCGGTGCAGGACGGTTCGATCCGGCTCGGCGTCGCAGAGGCTCAGCGCCTCCGTGTAGGCAGCAAGGGCCGCGGCGTGGTCCCCTGCGTGGAAGAGCGCGTTGCCCCGCTCCCGCAGCTGCCCCGCCGTCACCTGCGACAGGCACCGGCCGGGACACAGCGCCGGGGGCACCAGGCGCGGCCCGGACCCCGCCACGGGCAGCAGCCCCACGGCGGCCCCTGGGAAGAGCCCCCGCCGCCCCAGCCCCGGCAGCCCCCGGCCCGCCCGGCGTTCGCTCACCGCCTCCTCCATCGCGCCTCTCTCGCCGCGCCCGTGACGTCACCGCCGAGCGCCGGAACAACCCCGCCGCCCGTGTCACGTGACAGGGCTGCGCCGGAAAGGGGCGGGGCCGAAGCCCCTCCGCGGCCCGGCGGTGCCAGCATCGGCCACGTGCGACCTCGCGTCTGTGACCTCCCGTGCCCCCCCGCCCCGTATCCCCCCCCTCCCCCCGTGCCCCGTTGCCCCCCCAGCTCAGCCCCCCGTTCCCCGCTGCCCCCCCTCAGCAGGCCCGGCCGGGGGGAGGCAGCAGGAGGCCCCCGGGGGCGCGGGAGCCACGGGGCGGCCGGGAGTGGGGCTGGCGCCCCGCCGGGAGGCTGCAGGGCGGGCAGCGGGTGCAGGGCAGGAGGCGGCCGAGGCGGCAGCGCCGGGTCCGGTAGAAGTGGAAGAGGTCGACGGCCATGAGGAGGAGGACGAGGAGCCCGTAGAGCCCCACGAAGGGCAGGGCCAGCGGGTTCCTGCGGGGGGGCACCTCAGGAGAGGGCGGACACGGCCCCCAGCGGCACAACGGCACCCCTGCACCAGGGGGGCCCAGCCGGGGCCACCTTTAGGCCCTGGGGTGACACCGTGCCAGCCCCAGGGCTGTGCTGGGAGCCCCTGCTGCCCCCTCCTGCCCCCCTGGGCACCGCAGCCCCTGAGCCCCCCAGACAGGCTGCAGCCCCGCTCACCGGAGGAGGCCTGGACCGGTGGGGCCGGAGAGGTTCACCCTGGTGAGGCCCTGCAGGGCCAGCTGGGAGCAGCAGGACTTGAGGGCGTGCGGGCCGGGGCGGCAGCAGTAGCGGTGGCCGGGCGGGTCGCTCAGCCGCGGGCAGTAGAAGCCGGGGTGGCAGCGGCCGTCAGGGCCAGCGTAGCCCTCGCAGAGGTGCAGGTTCTGCACTGAGGCTGTGGCCAGGAGCAGGTGCTTGGGCGAGCGCCGGGGCTCAGCCCCCACTACGGGGGGCGAGCACAAAAGAAACCATGCGCGAAGGTGAAGGGCGGCCAAGAAGGGGGAACAAACCCGTGACACGGGGAAAACTGGATTACGGCCATCCCAGAGTGTAAGTAAAGCTGAGAGGAAAAAGAGAGGCTCTAGAGTGCATTAATTTGCAAGGGCTTTGGCAAGTTCCCCGGTTTCTCCTGAAGCCAAGGGAACGTTGCAGCCCCAGGATGTTCACTGGTTCAGAGATGCCAGCAAAGTGAGAAAGAGCATTTCCTGGCAATGTCAGACCTCCTGAGAGACCACCTGTAGTCCGCAGGAGACACTAACGTGCAGAATTGTTCCTGCAGGTGGGGATGGTAAGAGAAACTCAAATGCTGTGCACCCTGAGGATTACAACAAGTACTGCACAGAAGGTGTCGTGGCAGTCGTGGGCTCCATGCTCTTTGGGTTTTTAGCGCGTTGTTTGCTCTGTCTGCGGAGGAAGCGAAAACGGTGAGTTTTTGGGAGGGGGATTTGTTTCCAAACTTGTGTATGAGATGGCTGCCATTAGCCACGAAACATTTAGAGGGAGGGTATTCTGGAATGCCGAGTTAGTTACTGGCCAAACTCTACTGAGATTTGTGCTCTTAAGGTGTTTTAACTTGACTCTCGGTTCCTGGGCCCTCTCTTCTGAAGAGTGGGGCTGTGGTCCCTCCCCGTCCCCTCCCCAGGGCTGCCTCGCGGTAGCTCTGACGCCGCAGAATCCCAGTTTAATCCCAGTACTGGATCCCTGCGCTGGCAGGGACGGGAGCGTGGGCAGGAACCACAGGTTCCCGCGGGCCTGGCAGCCTGCCCGCAGGGCTGTGCATGCCGTGGCGTGGGCACCTCTGCCCCGTCTTCTGGGAGGAGAGAGGATCCTGCCGGGATTCCCTGTGGGAAGGCCCCATCTGCTCCCCGCAGCCTTCTTTGTGGGGCTCTTGCTGCTGAGGGCTGGGTGACTGTCACCTTTCCCTGTCCCACACTCAGATGTCACCTGCGATGAATGGTCCTTCTACTTGCTTCCCCTGGACGAAGACATCATCAGCATGGAGCTGCCCGAGTTCTTTCGTGACTACTTCTTGGTCAGTGGGACGATGCTGCCGGACGCTGCCCTGCGGGGTGGCAGCTGTTCCCGCGCTTGTCTGTCGGGCTCGGGACAGGAGAGTGCTGTTCAGAGAGCGGACGCACGATGTCCTGCTCGGTCCCCTCTGCCCTCGCTGCAGGCCCTTCTCTGCTGTCCCAGGCTGGCTTTTGCTGGGGGCGGCTGCTCTGTTGGACTGTGATACCTCCCCTCCTCTGCACGCAGCCCTCTGTGCTGGTACCTCCTCTGCTTCTCCTGAGCAGCTTCAGGGCATCCCAGCCTGTCCCTGTGCACGTTCCTGTGCATGTTCCTCCTGGAAGTGCCAAGCCCAGAGCCTGCTCCATCCCCAGTTCATCCCCACCCGAGTCCCTGACGTGGCAGTCGTTTCCCAACCAGCCTGCCCGGGCTCCCTGACGTCCCGTGGTCCCTGCAGGAGGGAGATCACCGCTGGATCAACTCCGTCGCTCAAGCCCTGCAGTTGCTGAACTCCCTGTATGGACCTTTTGGCAAAGCCTATGGGATTGGGAGGTGTGCGGCCCGTGCTGCCAGGCTCGGCCGGTGCCCAGGGGAGCCTCTCTGCTTCCCATGAGGGGCACAGCCCACAGGGAATCAAGCCCCGTTGGCCATGTGGCATCACATCGCTGTAGAGGTGGTACCGCTGCGCTGCCGCTTCTTCCCAGGCAGCTCTGGGGGCTCGGCAGGTTTGCGGGGGACCCTGTTGTCCTGCATCTCCCAGTGAGCGCTGTGCTTGCCGAGGTTGGGCGGGGGCCAAAGCAGCATCTGCTGCCTGTTGGGGTGTGGTGGAGCACCCCATGCCCTGGAGGGGCAGGCGCTTGTGCCCAGCCTTGGTCGGTGAGCCCCAGTCCCGCTGCAGCCTGCTGTCCCTGTGGGACACCTTGGTCCATGTCCTGGCTGGCAGGTGGTGGCAGCATGTGAGGGGCTGGTGCTGGGGTGGGCTGCAAGCCTTGGTGGGGCCGGGGCTGCACCCCAGGCCCTGGCACACTCTGCCCATCACAGATGTGCTACGAGCTGTGGCGGGACCTGGAGGAGGAGAGCGAGGGCGACGGCCAGGGCAGGAAACCCGAGATTGGCAACATCTTCCTGATGGACAGAGGTAGGCTGGAGCGAGGGGCGGCGGGCGAGGGCTGGCTGAGGAGGAGCAGTGTGGGCCAGCAGCTCGCCCGGAGGAGAATCTCCCGGGGAAGGGGCAGGGAGAGCCCGTGATGGCTGTGGGGAGCAGCAGGAGGTGCGGGGCAGCCTGGGCAGGGGGGGCAGCCTGAGCAGCAGCTCTCCTTGCAGACACGGACTATGTGACGGCGCTGTGCTCCCAGGTGGTCTATGAGGGGGCTGGTGGACGACACCTTCCGCATCAAGTGCGGTATGTCACCGGGGATGGCGTGGCGTGGGGTTGCCTCCGGGGTCTGTGCCCAGTGCCATCAGACCCAGGCTGTGCTGCAGCCAAGGCTGTTCCCCGCGGGGGCAGTCCTGGTGCTGCTGGAGGCTGTCGAGGACAGCCCTCGGTCAGCAGGGCTGGCACGTGCGGGATGTCACTGCTGCTGGGGCAAAGCAGCTCTTCATCCTTCCCTGCAGGGAGCGTGGATTCTGGGCCAGCCGTCACCTCTTCCCACAAGAGTATTAAGGTGCTGCTCAACGCCCAGGACAAAGTGAGTCCTTGTGTGCCGCGGGGAAAGTGGATTCCCCTGTGCCCAGGTGGCACCAGGAGGAGGCTGAGGGGGGAATTTCCTCCCCTAATCCTGAGCAGGGGGCGGGCGGGTGGGTGCTGCTGGGCCTTGGAGCACAGGTCGGGATGGGTTGGGGTACAGTGACTGAGAAACACGGTCTGTGGGCACAGCTCAGCCCCTGTAGTCAGCAGAGCCCCTGCGTGCAGGGCTGTGTCGTGCCGGCCAGTTGGTATTTTGGGGCTGCCCTCCCCGGCAGGGACACCACCATGTCTCACTGCTGGCACACATCAGCTCCGGGTGCTGGGGGCTGCGGCTGGCCAGGCCCCGTGCCGGTGCAGGGGCCGCAGGGTGGGTGCCCAGCCCCGACGGCTGCGGTGCTCTCTGCAGGTCTTCAGCCAGATTCGGAACGAGCACTTCTCCAGCGTGTTCGGCTTCCTGAGCCAGAAGTCACGTAACCTGCAGGCACAGTACGACGTGAGTGTCGCCCGGTGCGTGGGACGCCCACGGTGCCGTCCCTCCACAGCCAGGTCACCTCCCCAGATGCTCTTCCCTCCGCAGCGGCGTCGCGGCATGGACATCAAGCAGATGAAGAACTTTGTCTCGTAGGAGCTGAAGGGACTGAAGCAAGAGCATCGCCTGCTGAGCCTGCGTAGGAGCCGGGGCTGGGGCGGTGGGGAGGGAGAGGCCCTCGGCCACTGCAGCGGGTGCCTGGGCTCCCGAGGAAAGCCAGGGGGGTTTGCAGGGCCCTGCCTGTCCCCGGCGGGGCAGATGGTCTGAGCAGCGGCAGGGCAGCTGGGTTAGTCCGTGCCAGTATCCATAGCGGGGCTGGGGGATGAGCTGGGGGATGAGCGGCTGTTTCTCCTGGCTGTGCAGATATTGGTGCCTGCGAGTCCATCATGAAAAAGAAAACCAAGCAGGACTTCCAGGAGATGATCAAGGCTGAACACTGTGAGTGCTGTTCCGGCCCTGTCCCAGTCCTCGCTCCTCCCCTCTCCGCGCCGACCCACTTACCCCGGGCCCGGGCAGCTCACACCTGGGTGTCCCTGTGTGGCCACACTCCTTCCAGACCATTTGTGTCAGGGTGGGTCATAAGGTCCTAACTAGGCTCCAGCCACATCCTCAGAGGGCTGGGTCATGGTGGGGTGGGGTGGGAGGCCCAGCACTGCGAGCCTGCCCCGCTCCCTGGGGCTCGGGGAGGGAGGCTGAGCCCCGACTCCAGCTGGGTCAGCTGTGAGAGCCCTGGGGTGGGCGAAGTGACGCTGCCTCTTCCCCTGCCATAGCTCTGCTGGAGGGCTTCGACATCCGAGAAAGCACCAGCTTCATCGAGGAGCACATTGACCGGCAGGTGAGCCCCGGGCCGGGGACACGGGCTGCTCCGGCCACCCCGTGGGGACGCAGGGGCTGCAGGCAGCTCACCGCCCGCTCCCACGCAGGTGTCCCCCGTCGAGAGCCTGCGCCTCATGTGCCTGCTGTCCATCACGGAGAACGGTGAGGTGTCCGGCTGTGCTGGGCCAGGAGGGTGGCACCGGGGTGCTCCAGCCTTGGCACAGGGCTCACCCTGGTGCTCCCCACAGGTCTTGTCCCCAAAGATTACCGCTCCCTGAAGACGCAGTACCTGCAGGTGAGTGTCTGAGCCCCTGCCTCCACGGGCTCTGCACGAGCGCTGAGCTCTGGCTGCCCCTGCCCTTTGCCTGCGGGGTTGCCCTAAGCAGCCCCCCATGGAGGTGGCACCCTGCTGCCAGGCCGTGCTCACAGCTGGGGCTCTACACCGATCCGTCTGTCCCTTCCCCAGAGCTATGGGCCTGAGCACTTGCTGACCTTCCACAACCTCAAGCGCATCGGGCTGCTGACCGAGCAGTCGGCCGGAGAGACCCTGACTGCTGTGGAGAGCAAAGTCAGCAAGCTGGTGACAGACCGCGCTGCAGGTGAGAGCCAGCCCTCTGCCCCGCGCTTCCCGGGAGCCCGAGATCTGTCCTGGCGGGAGCTGCTGCCTCGGAGCAGCCTGGGAGCGCGTGGCAAACGCGGGCGCTGCAGGCAGAGAGCCCGTCCCCAGCAATGGTGCTGCAAACAGGGCAGTGGGCTCTGCCCACGGGGCCGCGGGGGTGGCAGCAGCTCTGCGCATCCCCCTGCCCAGCCCCTGCCTCTGAGCTGTTTCTCCTTGTGTTTTCCAGGGAAGATCAGAGACGCATTTAATTCTTTGGCCAGGAAGAGCAATTTTCGAGCCATAAGCAAGAAGCTGGGCTTGGTATGTCCCGTGGGGCTGCCGCTGTGCCCACTGGTGCCGGAGGAGCTCTGGTCTGTGCCCGTGCCCGGCTCGCAGGCTCAGCACCCCAGAGACACGCGCTGCACAGGGCCAGAGCTGCTGCTGCTGCTCCCGGCACAGAGGGGCGTCTCCCCGGGACAGGGGGTCACCGTGGGCTGCGTCATCGACCCTGACTCTGGTCCCCACCGGCGCGGTGGAGGGCTGGGGCTCCCCTCGCCCGCTGCGAACACTGCGGCCCCGCTCCAGGAGCGGCGCTGGCTGCATGCAGCTGCCTGGCACTGTGGGGACAGCTCTGTGGCCTCGGTCTGGGGGTGGTGGGGAGATCTTGGGGTGGTGGGGAGGTGACATTCCTGTCCCTGCCATGCGGATGCACAGCCTGCTCGTGTGCTGGCCCCAGGGCGGTGGGGTGGAGGCTTGCTTTGGGCCTCTGTCCTTCCTCACCCGCCTGCACCTCTGCGGGGGCCGGTGAAGCCCTGAGCGGGCTGATCCTGTACCCGAGTTCTGCCTGTCTGCCGATCCCCAGGGTGGACGGAGAGTACGACCTGAAAATGCCTCGGGCCATGGCTTACGTCTTCAGCGGAGCCTACATCCCCCTCAGCTGCAGGATCATTGAGCAGGTGTGCCCACGTGCTGCCGGGGAGCACCACACGTGTCCCCACACCCAGGCTTCCTCCCAGGGGTCCTGGTGGGGGACCCTCCCTCTACTGCACTGTGTCCCCCAGGTGCTGGAGCGCCGGGGCTGGCTGGGCCTGGAGGAGGTGGTGCGGCTGCTCAACGGCAACGAGTTTTCTGTCTCAGGTAGTGCCTGCACCAGGCTGGGGGGCGGGCCTGGGGCTGGGGGGTCTGACCGCGCTCTGCCCCCTCCAGACAGCGCCGTGGAGGACAATCCCGCCTGGGCGGGAGTCCCAGCGTGTCATCCTCGCCGTCTTCCTGGGGGGCTGCACCTTCTCTGAAATCGCTGCCCTGCGGTTCCTGGGCAAGGAGAGAGGTAGGACGGGGCGGGGGGATGCCCTGCTGCGGGGCAGGGGGGCTCCCGGGGTGGAGCCGAGCCGTGGCCGTGCTCTGTGTCGGCGGTGGCTAAAGCCGGTGTGGAAGAGGGTGCTGACAGCTGGGGGCCCCCCAGCCGGTGCTACCGGGGCCCACCCCTGCCTGCTGGGGGGGCACTGGCACGGTGTCTCCCCCCAGGCTGCCAGTTCATCTTCTTGACCACGGCCATCACCAACAGTGCCCGCATGATGGAGGCCATGATCGAGGCCAAGGCCTGAGCTCGGGCCGGGGGCTGCGGGGGGGCAATAAACATCTCTGCTCGCACCGATCTGGCTCTGGCGCGGCGGCGCCGCCGGGGGCGGAACGGGGGCACTGCTCCCCCAGGGCGGGGGGGCTGGGGATGCTGGCGGGGGCTCTCCCCAGGGCTGGGCGGCAACTGCGCCCCGGTCTCTGGGCTGGGGCAGCGACGTGGGACGGGGGGTGCGCCCCCCCCCACCGCCGGTGCGCCCCCCCCCACCGCCGGTGCGCCCCCCCCCACCGCCGGTGCGCCCCCCCCCACCGCCGGTGCGCCCCCCCACTGCCGGTGTGGCGCATGCGCAACGGCTCTCAGCAAATAACGTGTCGCGCAGTGCCGTTAACGGTTCTGCCGGTCTCGCGCGTGATTGGCCAACGGCCTTTCGCTCCCATTGGCTGGCGGCCGGCTTGGGGCGGGGACAGCGGTGGAGAGGGAGTGGGTGAGGCCCGATGACGGTTTGTGGGCGGGGCTAGTGGGGAGGCGGTTGCCGGCGGCAGCCAATCAGCGCGCCCGGGACGCCAGGCTGAATCCAGGCAACGAGCGATGGACGCAGACGGAGCCGCCGCGATGAGGAAGAGGTGCGGGGCTGCGGGGACCTGGGGCGGGCACCGGGGATCCGGGAGGGCAGCGGGCACCCGGGGCGGCAGCGGGCACCCGGGGCGGCGGACGGGGGCCGGGGCCGGGGCCGGGGCCGGGCACGGGCGCTGCTCGGCGGGTGCTGACGGCCGGTGGTCCCCGGTTACCCACAGCGAGGTGCTGGCGGCCGAGGCCGTGTCCTGCCTGAACCGGGCGATGGCGGCGCTGCGGGACATCTGGGAAGAGATCGGCATCCCGGAGGAGCAGCGCCTGGAGCGCACGGATGTCGTAAAGAAGCACATTAAGGTGAGGAGGGGCGGGGGGTCCCCAGGACCCGGGTGTCCCCAGGGCCACTGTCCACCCCCCTCGCCCCACGCTGCCCGGTGCTGCCGGGCACTCCACACTGCCGGTGCCCCCGTCTGGCCCTCCCTCCGCTCGCCCCGGCAGCAGTTCTCCGCAGCTGCGCTCCCTGCGCGTTCCCTTCTCGCTCGCCATCCCCGCCCCGCCCTCTGACCGCGCCTGTCCCGCAGGGTCTCCTGGACCTGATGGTGGCGGAGGAGGAGAGCCTGAAGGAGCGGCTCTTGAAGAGCATTGCCGTGTCTCAGAAGGAGCTTGACACCCTCTGCAGGGAGCTCCAGCTGGAGCCCTTTGAGGTAAGGTATTGCCCTTCACTCCTGGGATCCTGTTGGCCACAGTCTGCCGCCGCCTGGCCTCTGCGTGGGTGTCTCTGCGAGGCCGGAGCTCGCCAGACAAACGCCTGTTCCAAGCCGCTTCTGAGGCCTGGTGGAGACGAAGGCTTTGTGGCTCCTCACGGGTCAGGCACTGGGAGGTGGTTGTGAGGAATCCAGGTGTCTTCCAGCATTTCATTTTGTGTGTGGCTGCTGCATTTGCACCTTCCTGAGAAACATCTTGCTCAGAACCAGGGCTTGTGTCCCAGGTCTTTGCTGAGGAAGCCTTAAGTGAGTCAGGTCTGTGAGAGCTGATTTCTGGACTCTTCCAGGCAGAGGAAGAAAGCACCATTCTGCAGATGGAGAAGAGTTTGCGCAGCCGGGTCGAAGTTCTGTTAAAGCAGAAGAAAGACAGGAAGCAGGAGCTGAAAGCCCTGCAAGAGCAAGATCGCGACTTGTGCGACATCCTCTGCACAGCCCCGCTCTGCCTTGACAGCAACGCCGTGCCCAGCCTGGAGGACCTGGACCGCTACCGGCGCCACTTGGCCTCCCTGAGCGCTGAGAAGGTGAGCGAGCGGGGGCGAGGATCTGGCAGAGGGTGGCACTGAGGTGCTCTGGGTTTCTAATGCTGCTCATCATCTGCAGGAGCAAAGGCGAGAAGAATTTATGAGCAGGAAGCGGCAGATCATCCTCCTCATGGAGGAGCTGGACCACACTCCAGACACAAGCTTTGAACAGGATGTGGTGTGTGAGGATGAGGAGTGTTTCTGCTTGTCCACCGACAACATTGCTGCCCTCCAGACCCTGCTGCAGCAGGTACGTCGGCACACGGGGGCAGCGCCGCTGGCTGCGGGGCTGTTAGTGGCTCCTGGCAGCAGTTGGCATGGTGGCACTAGAACATCCTTTCGGGAGCTTTTGGAAGATGAGCGTGGGGTTTGCTAGGGGCAGTGGAGCCTGCTTGTGCCCTTCGGGGCCGCGCTGACCCCATGCTCTCCCTCCTGTAGCTGGAAGCCCGGCGATCCAGGAATGAAGCTGTGTGCACAGATCTGCGCTCCCGGATCGTTGCGCTTTGGGAACGGCTGCAGGTTCCAGCAGAGGAGAGACAGTCTTCTGCAGTGCACACAGCTGGGTCCAGAGCCAGAGTCATGAAAGCAGTAAGGAACCCCGGTGCCCGTGGCGGGGGAGGGCTGGGGGCAGCACCTCTGGGTTTCTCGCTCCTGTTGCTCAGCCGGAGCGGAGGAGCTGCTCCCAGCAGTCAAGTGCGAGGCGAACAGGCCAAATCCTGCCCTCGCAGGTGCGGGGCTGGGAGCTGGTGCTGGTGACTGCCTTGTCTGAGCAAGTGGCTTCTGCAGGAGATAAATCCTGTTGTGCTCCTCGCCCTCTCTGAGGCTGTGCTCTTGTCTCGGCAGCTGCAGATGGAAGTGGATCGTCTGGAGGAGCTGAAGCTACAGAACATGAAATCGGTGATTCAGGCGATCCGGGCAGAGCTGGCTGGCTTCTGGGACAAATGCTTCTACAGCCAGGAGCAGAGGGAGGCCTTCAGCCCCTATAATGACGGTGGGTGCTGGCTCTTCCTGACTGCCCTGCAGGAGCTGCAGGCTGCCTGCCCAGCCAGCAGCCAAGGAGGGCTGCCCTCAGCTGCCGAGGCGTGGGGATGCCGGTTGCCCGCTGAACGTGCTGTTGTCTCCTCTCCAGAGGACTATACTGAGACCCTGCTCAGGCTCCACGATGCTGAGGTGCAAAAGATGAAGACCTACCACGAAACACACAGAGATCTGTTTGAGGCTGTCCAGAAGTGGGAGGAGAACTGGAAGCTGTTCCTGGAGCTGGAGGTATTGTCCGGGCAGGAACGTGCTCTGCCTGGCTTGGTGCTCGGTCCCTGGGCAGCACACACCTCTGCTCCCACGTGCAAAGTACTGCTGGGATGGACCAGAGAGGCCCTGGGAAACCACAGTGGGTTGGCAACGGGATGGGTGCTGTGCCTGCAGCACGGGTCCGGTTTGTGGTGGGGGCTGCAGCAGGGATGGCTCCCTCTGGGGTGTGTGTCCTGTGGGGGTTTGGGCTGGGCTGTGGGTTTGTTTCTCTCACCTCCCTGCTGTCCTAGAGGAAAGCAACTGACCCCAGCCGCTTCACCAACCGTGGGGGGAATCTCTTGAAAGAAGAGAAGCAGCGAGTGAAGCTGCAGAAGACACTTTCCAAGGTAGGTTCAGCCCTGGGGAAGAAGCTGTAGTCCCAGGCAGGCCTGCGTAGCGCTGACCGAGGGGAAGCGGAGCACTTGGAGCCAGCGAGGGGCATCTCTGGGCATGGGGATGCCCACGGTCAGGAGGGCAACCTGTCATGTCCTCATCAGCTGCAGGAGGAGCTGGAGATCAGGGTCCAGGCCTGGGAGCAGGAGCACGAGGGGGCCTTCCTGGTGAAGGGGCAGCAGTTCATGGAGTACGTGGCGGAGCAGTGGCAGCTATACCACCTTGAGAAAGAGAAGGAGAAACAGGAGCGGGTGAGTGCGAAGCTGCTTCCTGGCCTGGAGGAGCCCCTGCCCTGCCCGGGGGGAACTGCCCCACCGCCGCTGCCTGGACGTGGCTCTGCATGCAGCCACTGCCCATGGCTGTCAGTGTCTGTGTGTGGAGCCCCTTTCCTGTGGCTGTGGGTACCTGTCACCTCTGTGGGGATCGCTGCTGCTCGGCCGTGCCGCCGGCTGCCCGCAGGGCACTGCCCGCTGGCCGCAGCCTGCCCTTCCCGCGGCGAGCGGCCGCTCTGCAGCTCTGTGCTCCCCTGGGTGGCAATGCCGCTCTCTCACACAGCAACTGAAGAAAAGCCGCCAGACTGAGACCGAGATGCTGTACGGAAGCACCCCCCGGACGCCCATGAAGCGGCGGGTGCTCGGGTCCCCCACGCCTGGCAAAGTCAAGAAGGTAAACTGCCTGTGCAGGCAGCGTGGGCGGGCTGGGACCTCCCGGGAGCTGAGCCCTGCCGCTTCCCGGGCCTCCCCACCCCACGGGGACACGGGGAGGGTTTGGGGCACCACGGCAGCGTGAGGGGAGCAGGGACAGGGCCCAGGCTCTCCCCGGGACAGCCCAGCCTGCTGCGCTGTGGTGCTCTGGAGGCAGAGGGCTCTGTGCAGCCACCGTGTGACGTGCGCTCTGCTTTTCCCCGCAGCTCCACCACGGCACTTCCATCTTCAGTGCGACCCCCAACAGCACTGTCCGGTCCGTGTTCGGGGGAACCATGTACCCCTCCCCCACCTCCCAGCTGCCACCTTCCAGAGGGAAGGTAAGGAGCTGTCTGGGGTGGGATGGGGAGGAGATGGGTGAGCTCTGACTGCTGCCACGCTGGGCATCGCTGCCTCCCCACCAAGCTCCCGGGGTCCAGAAGCCCGTTTGTCCATCGCCTGCTGTGCCAGCCTGGCGTGGTCCTGGCAGGACGTTTCTGGGACCTGAGGGAGGAGGAGAGTACAGCAGCATTCAGGAAATCTCCAGTTCTGTTCCTCTGTGCTGAGCCTGCAGCTTGGGGCACCTCCCACATGTGGCTGCATGTTTGTGGGATCAGAACTGGGCCCTAAGCCCTGGGGGGCTCCTGGGGCTTGAAACTGTTGTGCCACCGCAGAGCAAGAGGCAGCGAAGCGCAGCTCCCCCAGCTCTGCCTGGTGCTGGTGTCCCATCTGTCGCTTCTTCCCGCAGCTCGGCCAGCCTCGGACCCCCAGCCATGCAGCTGCGAAGCCCCCCCGTCCCAGACTCAGGGAGTGCAACAAGGAGAACGTGTCCCAGCTGAATGGAACCACCCTGAGCGGTGGGTGCACCCCCACAGCCCCTGCCCAGCGTAACCACAGCGTTAATTCTGTTGCCAGCACCTATTCTGAGTTTGCGGTAATTCACCTCTTCTAAACCCACCTCCCCTGGCTGGGCAGCACAGAGGGTGCAGTCCCCCCTCCCCCAGCACCCCAGGGCTCCTGGGCTCTTCCTGCCCGCGGCAGCAGATCTCTTGGCTCTACCTTGAGAACTTGAAATTGAGGTTTGGTGGCTGAGGCCAAGCACCGCTCGTGTCGCACAGCGGCCCTGAGCACCCCAGGGGGAGCGGGCACAGACGCAAGAGGGGCGGCAGTGGCGGGAGCACCTCCCAGCCCCGTGCAGGGGCCAAGCCCCCACAATGGCCCCGCTGCAGCCCCTCTCCCGAGGTGGGTCTGTCTACAGCTGCTTGAGCTCTCCTCACCGCCCCCAAGGTGTGAGGCACTTGTTGTAGTGGGTCCTGGGGCTGGTGCTGTTCCTCCTGACCCCCCAGGTGTGGGATGCCTTTTCCCACTGCACGCATGGACTCAGCCATCACATGGTCCCCCGGGACGCTGCTTGCTGCCCCCCTGAGCTGAGCCTGCACGGGGACCCCAGCATCTGTCCCACCTTTCCGCCGGCCTTGGCCACGGGCCGGGTGCGCGCAGGCTGGGGCGCTGCTGGAGAAGGTGCTCTCAGCTGGGGGACGGGGCTCTGCTGGCTCTGCCTGGCTGCAGGTCCCTTAGCAGCCTCTGCCACCCCCCGTTAGGATGGGCTGAGCCCGGGCTTTAACATCTGACACTGGACAGACCCCAGCATCCCTTCCCCTGGGGACCCGGGGCAGGGAGGGTGCTGGTTTGTGATGGAGGCAGATTCCTGCTGGGTCTTCCCTTCCTCCAGCAGCTGCTGTGGCTGTCCCTGTCCTCCTGCTTCCCCTCCCTTCGCTCGGGACAGCCCATCTGCTTCCCCAGCCAGCCGCTCTGCCCGCTGTGAGGCCGAGGGGCGCTCACGTCTTTCTCAGCTCCTCCATGCTAACACCCACCTGCTCCCTTCTGAAGCAAGAGTCGGGGGAGCCTAAAGGAGCAGGAGCAGCCTGCCCCCCCCCCGCTGTCCCCCTGTCCCCTCATCCCCATCTCCTTCTTTCCACAGCGCGAACTCTCAAAGGCTTCCAGGTCGCACGATAGCGCCCACGTCCTGAACTCCACCACCACTACCGCCTTCCCCCGAGCGTGGCGCCGCAGCTCCCCCCCCACGCCCAGAGACCCCGTGCTGTGGTGTTACTGGGGTGGGGGCGAAAGGGACACTTTTAAAAGCCAGATTTTATTTGGGGAATTCTTGTCAAGGTTTGTTAATGAGACCCTGTCTGTCCCCCGTCCTGGTTAATTTGCACCTTGTTATCACTACCGTCCTCCCCAGTTGCTGTTATTTATTCTCTTCTTGTTCGGTGGCTTTGTATATAGTTTATTGGAATAAAACTTGTATGTACATACATATGGCTGCTGCTGTCTGGGTGGTGACAGAAGGCTCCCAAGGTGCGGCCTTGCAGCGGGGGAGCTGGAGTCAGGACCAGCTCACGGGGCTGGGGGAAGCTGGGACTGCTCTGGCACCGCAGTGGGGGGGCTGCGGGGCCCTCACCGCTCCTGCACACAGACGTAGGTGGTCCAGGGCCCGCACACCACCTCCTCCGCCCGCAGCCCCTCGGCTGCCAGGTACTCAACACGGCGTGGGTGGTCAGAGCTGGCATCGTCCCCGTGTCCCAGCTGCCCGTATTTACCTGCAGACACCACAGCTGTGCCAGAACGTGGCCCGGGGGCCTCTGCCCTGGTGGGGGGCCGGGTCCCCAGGCGTTCGGGGGGAGGGAGGGAATGTAAGAGCACCCCCATGGAAGTGATAAAATAAATCATTATACAGGGAATAGCCGCAAACAGTAAGGAAGCGGAAACCAAAAGCTGCTCCAGGGGTGCTGTGTCACCCCAGAGCGAGGGCATCACTTACCCCAGCCCCAGGTGTAGAGCTCCCCGCCGCCTGCGAAGGGGACAGCACCCATCAGCCAGGGCAGGGGGCTGCCAGCCGCCAGCCTCTGCTGCCCCGGCACCCCTGAGCCACCCGGGACTCACGTGTGACGACGGCCGTGTGCCGGGACCCGCAGCTGACCGCGCTGACCTCCAGCTCCTGCGGCAGATCCAGCAGCGCCGGGAACGCCTGGATGGAAACGAACGCGGCGTCCTCGGCAGCCGGCTGCTCCTGGGGGGACCTCGGCTCGGCGTCCCCTGGAAAGAGCCGACCCTCAGCTCCCGGCAGTGACCGGGCCCCCCCAGGCTCGCCCCCCCGACACCACCCACCGCCCCAGCCCAACCAGCACCCCCTCACCTGCACCCGTGTCCTCGTCCTGTGCCCGCTCCTCCGCCAGCGCTTAGGAGGGCAGAGCCAGCTGGCCCGACTCGTTCCAGCCCCACATGTAGAGGTCTCCTCCCTCTGTGGGGCCGGGGGACACATCAGGGGCAGCCCCGGAGCAGAGCTCAGCCCTGACCCTCCCGCCAGTGGCAGTGGCTGGGTGCTCCGGAGGCACCAGCCCCGACCACGCACGGCACAGCACCGTGCATCGGGCTCCACCGGGACCAGGGCCGTGGGGTAACCACAACACGGGGGTCTGGTCCTGCCAGGGCCGTTCGCTGCCACCAGCCGCCCCCACCGCCCGCACCCAGAACAGCCCCTCACCGCTAACGCTGGCCGAATGCCACCCGCCGGCCGTCACCGTCTGCATGGGCACGCTGGCCAACGCCTCCACCAGCCGTGGCTGCAGCTCCGACGGCAGCGTCCCGTGGCCGAGCTGCACGTGCCTGCAGGGACAACACACAGACAGACAGACAGACAGCTCCCGCGCCACACTGCCCTCCAGCTCTCGCACCTCCCTGCCTCGCTGTGAGCCCACAGTCCTGCCCGAGCCCCCACTGCTGCCACTGACCCTGCCCATGGCCCCCCAGGGCTCCCACGAGGGGACGGCACCAGCTGCCACGAGGAGCGTTCCACACGTGGGCACACAGAGGGCTGCTCCGTGTGGGCTGCGCAGGGCAGGACCCGGACCCACACGCTGCAGCGCAGCTGCCCGGCGTGAGAAATCCTGCGTGGGCGAGCTGTGCCGCCACGGTGCTGCCAGCAGCCCAGGGAGGGGGGTGCCAGCCACGGCCCGGGAGGAGGCGAAGGCTGCGAGGTGCAGGTGGCTCCGGCACCGTTCAGTCCGGCTGAGCCTGAGCTGCGGAAGGAACAACCATGGCTGGGGGAAGCGCTGACTCCAGAAAGGGAAAAGCCCAGCGCTGGTGGGAGGGCGCTGCCTGGCTCAGGGCGTCCTGGCACAGGGCCACAACAGGCAGCCCAGTCGGGGTGGGGGGCTTGGCATCCCCCTGGCAAGCGGAACGCAACGCGCCAGCGGCTGTAACGGACACAGCAGAAGGAGTTGGACAGGGCAGTGAAGGTGCAACCACAGCTGAGCTGCACACAGCAGCCAACGGCAGCGCTGAGTCCTGGGGAGCATCAAAGTGCGGAACAAGAGGCCAAAAACTCTGCTCATGAAATGACTTCAGGAAGACTTCGCTTTCCCTCACGTGGTCACCTGCAGAGGGTCGCGGTGGAGAGACGCACCCGGCGTCTCCAGCCACGGCTGCTGCACCGAGCAGTGACACGGGGAGGGTTTGCAGCAGCGGGGACGGGGTCCGGGTGCTCCCTGTGCCCAGAGCCGAAGGCGGCTGCAGGCTGTGGTAAGCAGGGGGCTGAGGGCGCCCAACGAGCAGCTGTAACACGGAGGGACGCGGCACTGGGATGCGATGGAGGCCGCTCAGCCTTGTCCAACAACCAAAGCTTAACCGCAGCATTTAATTTGTCAAAAATAATAGTTAATCCTAAACAAATGCTCACAAGTGAGGCAACCTTTCCTCTGAAGGGAAAGCGGGAAGGACAGGACAATGGAAGCGTCTGCAAGTGTAACAACTGCTGGTTTAAATGGAGTTTGATGGTCTTGGGACCAGCTTGGCCCAGACCCCAACCAGCACTGAACAGAGACCGGGGGACAAACGGCTCCTGAGCCCTCACGCAGCGCTGCGGGCTGCGCGCGACAGGCTGTGGTGGCTTTGTCTTCCACAAGGAGCAAAGAGGAACACGCAGTCCCTGCCACCCTACGGATATGAGCAACAGTTCCCATGGTCAGGGCGGTCACACAGCTGCCTTTGGGGACAGTCGTCAGCCCTCACTGTCCCAACGACCTCACTGTCCCAGCAGCACCAGCTGCTGTTTAACACAACTTCAGGTGCTGTGTCAAAGTTGACGGTGACGTTAGCAAAGAAGAAACTGTTGGGTCTCGTGAAAGAATGGACTCAATAGCAAGAACAGTCCCGCTACCCGCCACGACTCCAATGGCAACTCTGCCAATAAGGGAGGAGTTGATCCCACAAATATCCAAACTCAGACCATAAGCTGTCAAACGTGTAGGACAGCAACAAGTGACATTTCACCCCTCCCATTAACTGAAACAGGCAGTACTGGTGACACAAGTTAATGTTTCTACAACCAAACCGAGCTGCTGACCGTTCCTAAGAACATCCTACGTGGGTTGGTTACAGGCAGCAGCCTCAGTCCCTTCGAGGGGAACAGCGGGACGCAGCTGCCGCTGTAGGGACGGGCTCGGGACTCAAACAGCGCAAATGCTGAAGTGCCTGTGAACAAACTGAGCACAACTGTGCATGACTTAGACTGGAGCACCCGTCAGATCCTCTGTCAGCATCCGGGACTGCCCAGTGGCTTGTGTCTGATACACCACCTCAGCAGGGGAAAGAACAGTGCCAAAGGCCAGCAGCTGAGCGCGGACACCCTTGGCACAGCCCACGGCAATGTGTCACCGGCCCTGCTCTGCCCACACATGTTAGGAATCGACGGAGGGAGACTACACTCTCATATGAGGTCGGCAGAACTCGTTTATTGAGCAACAGGCTGCGTTTTTTATACACTTTCTAATGAGCTCATACATAGTGCAAAGCTGAGCTCCTTATTGGTTACTGCAACATTTAAAGCCAAAACCCTCCCCTGGAAAGTCCCAAACAGTTAACTTGTAACATTTTTGTAATTAGAACATCTTCTCTTGCTGTTTACTTGCTGCACCCAGCTCCTTTTAGTCCATGGCTTGCAGGTTTCAAGGTCGTAATATCCTTGAGGCCTCGTTCTGTTATCCACTGTTGCAGATATGGCTCCACATCTCCCCCGTTTTCTTTTGATATGGCAAGCATAAGTTCTTGAGACATTCGATTTACATTTTTCATTACACAAGTAAAAGCAATTTTTACAACAATTATAACTACTAACAATATTCCTAACCAACGCAAACCTTCTTTAACAAGTGAAAGCAGCCATGGTGTTGACCCCCCAAATAAGGAAGATAGCCATTTGTCGAAGGGATTGTCATTAACAGTGATCTTATCGGTGTGCTCTTTTAACCAATTAAGTTGTTTGTGAATCGATTCACTATTATCAGAAAGATTAAAGCAACACATTCCTTCAAAATCCTCACACCCATGGCCTTGTGCTAACAACAAAAAATCTATAGCCGCGCGATTTTGCAGTAAGGCATGTCTTAAGTTATTTTGATCAAGCAGTAATTCACTAAGCACCTCCGTGGTTACATTCGCCTGCTTAACTGACCAACAGGCTAATTTCTCAATTTCTCTAAGGGCATGGGCGGCTGCTACTCCTGGTGTTAAAAAAGAAGCAAACACTCGAGCAGTGGCAGACCATAAACTTACTTCGTCATTACAGTTGGGGTCTAGGTGGTGGACAGCAGCCCTTCTACTTCTATGGCTTGTCCTTGATGTTATATTGAGCCAAGCTCGATGATTGGGAGCTAATAGTGTTAATTTTCCTAAATAGCATGGCCCTCCTATTGCATTGCTAGGAATGCCCTGCCAAGCCCTATCTCCACATATTAAAAATATGTCTGGAGGAAAAGCCTTAGCAGTCTTGTTATTCCATATAGTTTCTCGCTGCCCTTTGGTTTTTTCTGCCCCCCAAGCCCCTAGCCCTTTTTGTCTAGTATGATCAGTTCCGCAATAATCACCTTCGTCTGCAAACTTATAACTTTTTTCGTTTAAAGGGTCAACTCGTGTCCAACTGGTCCAGTCGCTTACCCTGAGTATAGGTCCCTTCCCTAATCGAACTATCTGATATTGATTTCCAAACACAAAGCAGGTTTGGGTCCAATTTTCTGTATTGTTACCAATGGATTGGGACCCCAGGAGTTCTAATTCTTGTGGGTCCCACGAAAGGGTTACGTTCAAATTATTAATTATGTGAGCTGTGAGATTAGCTATACAATCGACTGGTTGGGACACATTATATGTAGTATAGTTGGAAAAACTAAGAAATTCTGTTACATCTGTTATAGGAATCCCGACTAAACACGTTTTAAAGGGATCAGTAGCTGATTGCATGCTCAAACAGAATTCTGGGTTATGTGTGACATTAGCCCAAGTTACCCACATATTCTGCCTCTTCTCTATCGCTGTCATTGGCAAGGCTGTCGGTAGGATCACCATCATTCCCAGAGTCATTTGTAGTAGCAGGTGCATCTTGTCGTGGAGCTGCTGCCAGGTCCAATCCGATGCTTCCATAGGTGGCGGGCCAAAGCTGAGAGGGTTGGATTGCTGGTGGTTCTGAGGCTGAGCGATGGTAACTTGTGTCTGGGCGCGGCCTCCGCTTCTCGCGCTGCTCTGCCCGTTTCCCGACGGCTGATTGACACGCTGGCAGGCTTTGGTGTTGTGCGTATTATTATGGCAATTATTGCACCACACGGACTTTGTGCGGCACTCTTTTCTGGTGTGACCAGGATTCCCACATCGATAACAAATTATAGCTCGATTTCGAGCAATTGGCCGAGAGGGTTGCGAAAGAGGAGCAAGTGCTGCCATAGCCTGCATTGGTTCTGGCCCAATGGTTACCTTATCTAATTTTGAACTAATTTCTTTCATTGCCTCAACTACAAATGCCATTGGTCCCTGCGGAATTTGAGCTGCACGGTCTAAAGCCTCCTCTATTGTCCAATTTCCTCCCATAGAAGCTATTATCGATTTTGTCTGCGCATTTCCATTCTGTTGTACACACTGTTTTAAAAGTGCGCCCTGCATAAAACTGTGAACTCCAGCTTTAGTAATGGCACCGATTACTTTATCCACAAATTGACCTAATGGCTCGTCAGGACCTTGCTTAATACTGACATAAGTGGGAGTACCCTGATCTTTTACCTTAGATAGAGCCCTTCTAAATACCCTCATCGCTTCCTCAATTTTATCCGGACCTAACATAGCCTGTGCCTCTGCAGTATAGTACGGTGTCCACCCCATAAGCTCTTCTAAAGTTATCCCATGCAACGGATCGCCTGCCTGTCTCTGCACATTAACCGCCGCTTGTGCCTCACCCTGCCAATGTCCCTGACATAAAAGTTGCTGCGATGGTGTACAAATCAATTTCATAATACTTCGGCATTCAACTGGCAACAAAGAAAATGTACTAAACATATAGTCAAGCATTTGCTGTGTCGGCTCACCCTGCAACCCACTTTCCGCAACTGTCGCTCTTAATTGTGTTAGCAGTTTCCAATCTAATTTAGTTAACGTGACTTGAATATTTCCATTATTAGTGGGCGTATAGACCACTGGAAAAGCTTGTGCAAGCCCTTCCATTAACTCCCCTCCACCTTCTTTTAGTCTTTCAGCCGCAAGCGTTTTCCACATCAGCCCGCGCTCATGCAGTTCCGCGCGTAACTTGCCTTGCTCATTAGCACTATCCGCCATTACATGGGGTTTAGAACTCGTCTCCACGGGCGGTGGAGGCGATTCCGCACTCGCCACTAGATCGGCAGGTGGAGGAGGAAGCTCCTCCTCTGGGGGTGCTAACGGGACTGGTGCCTCTGCGGCAGCCGAAGACATCACAAATGAGGTGAACCTCGGGGGAGGTGGAGTCTCGGTCAAGCCCATATGATCTAAATAGGATTGATTTTTAGCTGTAGTTTCATGTGCCACCTTAGCTGCACGCAATTCTATAGAATGCTGTAACAATGCATTATGAACCAC